>JAAFCF010005931.1:16893788-16909693 GCA_013389785.1 Helicorthomorpha holstii | reverse complement strand
TTTTTGTCAATGAAAAGAAACGAGACAAATATTCACGGTGAGCAATGAATAATAATCTTGTTTCTCAATTGGTAATTTTTGTCAATGAAAAGAAACGAGACAAATATCAATTCTAAGCAATGGAATTTATTCCCGTTTTATTTCTTCTTGTATTTTTGTACAGGCATTGTAGACAATTTAATTAATCTCGTTTCTTTACATGTGTGCATACACATAGCTTATGATCACCCTTTACTATATTTTGAGGGCGACCAGGTGTTAAATATCACACTTATCTGTAGAAAACAAAATTCAAAATAATAAAAAAAAAGTAAACTATTGAGATGTTATGAACTAATTTACTAAATTACTTATTTTGTAATTTGCCTCCCTGAAAATAAAATTCACACAAAATTAACGAAAAAAAAAAAAAATGAGATTGCTTTTCTGGAAATTTTTTAATTTTTCTAAATTGCAATTTAGTCATGTTACTAACCTTTTTTAATAACTATAATTAAACTATTAGACTTTGAAAGTTTTGACATAATAATAATAATAATAGCTCAATTTAAAAGCCAATTTTTAAGAGATTCAAAGTCTAAAGTCTCTTAAAAGTAGTTAAGACTGATCAAGGCTATTAATTATTTCTTAGCTTCAAACTTGTTTTCCTTTATTTTTACTACTAATAATCGTCTCAGTTAAGAATGGATTAATCATTTGGGGATTTTTAACGACTTATTTTTATTTTGTTTTTGTCTGTCTGGCTAATAAGACGTTTAGT
This sequence comes from Helicorthomorpha holstii, assembly GCA_013389785.1. NCBI lineage: Eukaryota > Metazoa > Arthropoda > Diplopoda > Polydesmida > Paradoxosomatidae > Helicorthomorpha > Helicorthomorpha holstii. Next base: position 16,908,933 of record JAAFCF010005931.1, on the reverse strand, counting down.
TTTGTTATTATGCAAATTAGATAAGTTGTCCAATCAACGTAATTGCATATAAATGAGATAAATTGACCATTCAAAGTCTAAGCTTCTCGAAATTGGGCTAAATAAAAGCAGACTTTACATTTTTATTTGGCAGTTAGTGTCTTAATTAGTCAACCGTAATAAATGTGGTTAATAATGGACATGATTCACTTTAGAATTAAAAGACTCGTACGTTTTGCTTTGATATTTAGTTCTAAAAGGGAGCAAGTCCAGAAAACATTTGTAAATGTAGTTTTAGTTTGTTATGGACTTGATCTACTGCAGAATTGAATATCTAAGCAAAACGTATGGGAATTGGAATTCTAAAGTGGTTCAAGTCCATAATATTAAAAAATTTAAATTGGTCTAAAAGTAAGAAATACCCATTTTTTATGCTAGAATTTCAGTTCTAAAGTGGGTCAAGTCCATGTCTACATATTTCCTGATAGTGATTGATAATCTGGACTTAAGTTACCACCAAAATATTTGGATTAAAATTGGTCAAATGGACCAAACTTATTTTTATCTAAAAATTGACCACAACTAATGGAAAAATTGGACCAAATCAGTCGTGTAAAAATTATCTTAAAGCAAAAATGTTTACCAAATTTAGCATTTACCAAAAATAAACGCAAAATAGGCCATAACTTTGGCTGAAATGGACCAGAAATTGCTGTACAAATTGGCCAAGTTATTTTAACCAAAAAACATTGTAACGACTGTACATTGTGAAAAATCAAAACCCATTTTTTAAAAAAATTATTAGCAAATCACAACGTACAGTACTTTAACTAAACTTCAAACAAAAAAAACCGATTTTTGTTATTTGTGAAATGGGAGTGGCAAAAAAGTACGGTAATTTCACACTAAAATAAGACAACAATCGATTTCTAAATTCAAACAGTGCAACACCTAAGGAACTTCCTGTTTAATCAAACCTAAAAAAAAAACATACTTTATTCAAATTAACATTTTCTTTCTTTTAAGTTAACTTTCAACGTTACAAAGGTTATCAGTGAATTTGTTGTTGATTTATTGTAATGTATTTAAAAATATTTTGCTGATAAGCAAAAAAGTACACATTATAATGCTTCATTGTGTATGTCGAGTGGCTTTTTAATTGATCAAATACACAAATGAAAGACCGAAACATAAAGCATTTGGTCATTAAAGTCACTAAATTCATGTCCAATCAAGTCCACTGTGGTCAATTGTCATTCTTGGTCAGTTTTTAGATGTTTTGGTTCATTTTAGACGAATATTTTGGTCAATATTTTCAGTTTTATTACATTTTCTTTCTTCATTAGTACAATTTAATATGGTTATCAAAAAGTAAACAATTGAAAGCAATATTATAATAATAATCGGTTTGTTTGTTTTGTCATTTTGTCGTTTTTTGTCATCTGCTTTTTTAAAGATATTTTTAACTGTCTACCTTGTCTGGATTTGAAGTTGAACGCTTAATTAAAAGCAATTTAACTTTTCTTATTTCTATTTATAAAATGTTGAGCCCTGTAACGTTATCTACTGAACAAGAAAACAATTTTTTTTTGCTTTTCCCCCCCCCCCCTCCTTCTTCTTCTTCTTCCCCCCCCCCCCCCCCATCCCTTTTGCCATTACAAAAAAAAGCGTTTGTTTAGTTGTTGTTCTTAACAAGATGGAGCCTTGAAATGTAAAATGTAAATGACCCATGAAGAATGTGCTTTGCTCTTTCACTATCTTTCTCTCAATTCTTATACCGGATGATTTTCGACAGTGGATCATCTGCTTTTTAAAGTGCTAATAGAACAACGAGACTAAATTGTGTTAGTTTCAATGGAGATTTTTCCCGTTTCTTCTTTGACACTGAAGTTTAAAACTACTGTAAAAGAAACTGGAATAATCATCATTTTTAATAGCAATTTGTCTCATTTTTTTAATTTGTTTTTTCACTAAAAAAAAAGAAAAAGAAATGAGACTAAATATCATTACTTCCAATAGCGAATTTTCCCGTTTCTTTTTTGTCATGTGAAAAAACGCTGTTCCTACTTAAAAAATCACCCTGTATGCACTTATATTACATGCACTTGTTAAATACTCCTTCGTCTTTTCCTTAGCCTCTTTTTTTTTTCTTACTTCCCCTTCGAAATCTTTTACTTTGCCTCCTTTTTTTGTTATCTTACATGTAAAAACGTAAAACGTTATAACTTCACTCTCTTCACTGCTGCACTTACCCCACTTTACAAGTTTGGCTATTCACTTAACGAGAGATGAGACCAAAAACGTCGTAACTGCATTTTATTAAAAATAATCTAGTTACAGCATTTCAGTAGTAACTGTCATATTTTTCACTTTAGCTAATCAATCTTGTCATGTTTTTATCGTTTTATGTCAACTGACGTCATCAAACATTAATTTTTCTGATCATTTTTTTTCTTATTTGATTTTCTTTTTGCAGGTGGAGAAATCTTAGAAAACTGAGAAAGAAGTGACAAGAAGAAAGTGTCGTTTTCTTTCAAAGTGATCTAGTTAACAGTTCCCTTCCCTCCCCCCTCCTTCAATTCTTAATGTGATGCAAGGGAGACTGTTGAACATAACAGGTGGTGACGTCGACAGTGACGAAGGCGAGGAAGTGGTTATTGTTCGGTTACAAAAATCGCAGATGGACGCCACCGACGACGACATTTCTAATAATTATTGTGATTGTGAGAGGATTTGGACTTTGAAAAACAGGAGGAACTACTATAACTGGTCCAAATTAAGATCTTGTTGCTCCAGGATGTTTCTATTACTGCTGTTGTTTGTCTTTTCTACACCGGTCCACGGGGTCTCAAGCTTAGGTAAGTGAGACACTTTTGTTATTGCATTTCTTAAATTGAACGTCACGTAAAATTAATGTTAATTAGACATTTAAAAAAAATTTAGACAAATTGATAGCCATATTAGATTTATTTTGGCTATTTTACATTATTATTTATAAAAAGTCTTATCATTTTTTTTTTGTCTTATTATTTTTGATGGCGACGTAAAGTGCGCGTCTTAATGACGTGTAGAGTGTATGAATAGCGGTTTTAGATGTCGTTTTAACGACTTTGTAGTCGCCTTTTAAAAGCATTCATGTTGTTTAAACATCACAACAATATGTAATGTTATTTATTCGTAGATATATAATAAACGTGGCGTTATATGCGCGTGCTAAAACGCTTTTTGCTGCTGCTGAGTGGGTTGTGTCTTTACGACGGCGTGTAATTACGACGCACGAGTTATGTCGTTTGGTTGCGTTTATACATTATATTGGGTGGTGGTGGGTTGAAGGGGTGGTGAGGGGAAAGGGGAGAGGGAGGAGACGACGACGAGGGGGATGGGCCAGGGTGCATTAGTTTCATTCAGCACAATGGCTCTGAGAAACATGGCTGCTGATGATGATAACAAAATCGACTGTCAACATATTTTCTTTTATTTATTTTTATTCTTCTGCGTTGTCGCTTTTACGTTTTATGCGCTCGTAATACGTGCTGATTTACACGGACGACTGTTTTTATTATTTTCTTTCTGGTGTTGCCCTGTGGTTAAGAATTTAAGATGTCCCTTCTGTTCTTTCTTTCTCTCTCTCTCTCCTTTTTCTTATTTTCCCCTTATAAAATCATTTTGGGGTTTTAATTTCTGACGTAATCAATCAAAACATGGCCGTTAATGTCGTATAAGGCAGCAATCTGGGCGTTTTACGTCGGAATTGTTTGTGAATTAACCGGTTAATTAAGTGGTGTCTTAAATGAGAAGTTTAACGCTGAAGTTAATGGGAATATTTAGCATTGAAGTCTATGAGAATAATTTTAACACTGAAATCTATAGAAAAAAATTGAAATTAAAGTCTATGGAAGATTTTGCTATTGAAGTTTATGAAAAATTTTTAAACATTAAAGTCTATAAATTCTATCATGGAAGTTATGAGATTTTTTAACATGGAAGTCTATGGGAGGATTTTATCACAGATGTCAATGTCATTTACTGTATTTTAGCATGGAAATTAATGCTTATTTATTTATTTAATTTTTTTATACAATTGGTTTAATGCGCATGCGTAGTACCAATAAAAATCTATTAAAAAAATTGACCAGACTAATAATACTATTATGAGATGTTTAGGAAGAGCGTTATAGCATTGTTAATGAGTTAATTTTTGCCATTCTCATTTTTCTATACTGTTAATTATTTTTCGTAAAAGGTGGCGGGAGTCGGCCATTTTGTTTTATTTACAGTTAGCCAAGCGTAATAGCTCTGCAAAATGCACGTAATTTGTGTTCACTGTATTTAACGCTGTAGTCATAGCGTTTCTGTGTCGTTAGTGGAAATAAAAGAAGGGGTTAAATACAGAGATTTGATACGAGTGTGTGTGTGTGTATATGAAAGTGAGGGGTATCCTGGTTGAAGAAGGAGGGTGGTGGTGGGGGAAGGGGGTGGATGAAGAGTGTTTGAGTCTTGAGAAGAAAAGGGGAGACGTAATATACAAGCTTAAAGAAATGAATGAGGAGAAATGAATTGAAGCTGCGATAAGCGTAATTGGTTGCCAGAGGGCGCTCTTTCGCACATTTTGGATGAAGAGCGAGAGAGAAGTAAAGTTGGATGGTTTAGGGGGGGGGGGGGTTTGGTTGTGGGGGTTGGAGATTGGGAGAGAAAAGTGTTATGTACAGTTGATAGAAAAATGGGGAGTGAACATGTAGTATGTGCAATTGTACAATGGAGTAGATAAATAGCATGGAGAAAAGGATTGGGGGGTTGAGGAGCAGGAGGGGGAAGTGTGTTGGGTGGGGGGGGGGGTTATCAAACTCCATAATTCGTCTCTCGAAATTTCATTGATTTCTTGGTCTAGTTACGTACTACTTTGGCACTGTCAGGTGGCGCTGTAATCGTAGAAAATGTCAATAACAGAGAGAGAGAGAGAGAGAAAAAAAAATATCTTTACCAGTTTTACGTTTGACGCTACGACGTTTTTTTTTCTTTTTGGCAAACAAAATCTTTGATCAGTAAATCTGAAAATCTCTGGAGTCGTTTTGTTTTAAAAGTTAAAACGAGTCTTCTCCCATTTTCTTTTCCCGCCTTCCTCCCATTCGCCATTTTGAAAGTAAATATTTATGCAAAAATCTTTATACTATGAAGAGTTTAGTTTTATTAATAATAGATTGACTGTGGTTTAAAAAAACCGGGTGATTTTCAAAATTAGACACCTAGAGACACAGTGGAAGATGAACTGATGAGATTTTGTCTTGTTTTTTATTGACTTTTTATTATTTTCCTTAAAGCACAAAATAAATGAGACAAATTGCTATTTGATTTAACGTGAATTTGTCTCGTTTGTTAATTTCCACTGTCAAATTTTAAGTAAAAGAAAAATAATGATTATAATAATGGGTTGAATTTTGAGTAAGAAGTGAATAAAATATTTTTTCATATTATTTGACTGGTTTGAATTTTTAATGATGTTTTGACTGTGTATTTTTGCTTTAGTTTACTTTCCATTGACTTAAGAGTTTATAAGACATGGTTGGTGCTTTACATGGGTCACATTTAAAAGTCAGTGCAAATGACCCAATCTAACAAACAGTTTCACCTTTTTATGTTGTTTTTCCTTGAGGTGTTTTATGTACATTTTTGCAGTCCATTTATTTGCAAAAAGGGTTCATGTTTGTTGTTGTTGTTTATGTATGTATGGGTATGGTATATGCATGCATATAAATTCTACATAGGTGGTGGTTAAAGGTTATGGGTGAATGGGTGACTGTTTTGTTGTCAATGTGGTTTTGTGTCTTTGAGGCTATACAGTTTTTGGAAAGCCTCGTCGCGCCATTGACAAATGATAGAAGGTGGAATGTGCTAATTAGCCTATCATTTTTCACCCTTTTCAACTACACAATGCACTCCAACCATATAGGTTGGCGTACCTTATTTTTTTTTCTATGTAATATTTTTCTGCTTAATAACTTTAAGGCAATTAAGAGAGGTGCTCCAAAAGTAATAGGAATGAGATAGTTTGTAAGTTTCACTGATTGATGCGAAGCACACGCTTGAAATGTTGTCGCTGAAGGACATGGCCCTTTTGGACATGAGAAAATTACCAAACAGTGTCATGGAATTAAATTTGGTGATCAATTTTCGAATTTATAGACAGAAAACTACAATGTGATTTGATTTTATGGACAAAATTTTACAGTGAGAAATATTGACTAATTGTCGCTGTTACGGAGTTGTTACCTAAAACGTTTGGGATGGTTTAAAATTTGGCCCATACTTTGGAAAGTACTAATTCACATAAAAAGTGATATTTTCAACAAATAAATCAATACGTTTTGATGACTTTTGGTACGCACCTCATATTACGCTGTCGCAACAATGCGATTAACGTCGACGTAAACATTGTTGCAAATTGTATTAAATGCTTGGCGGTATTTTTATTGCTGCAAAATGGTTGTGTTGTGTCTATTGGTGCTGTGTTGATGGTAAACAAGTACCAAAGTATATAAAATTGATGTAAAAATGAATAGATGCGTGAAATTGAAATTTCGCTTTAAAAGTTTTTTTTTATGATTTACTTTTGGGGAAGCTAAGAAAGTTTATGGTTTGTTACCGTGGATGAATTAAAAGATAAGGCCTAGAGTTTTATATTGTCATCGAGGAATTATTAACCGGAAGTTGTGTGTTAATAATTTTTAAAAACATTTTGGTCACACACGCGTGATTTTAACTAACAGTGTATTTTTCCATTGACAAAACCACCTAAAAAAAATGGAGAGAAAGAAAAACCAGCCATCTTTTCTGAAATTTTTTTTTATTTTTATGTTTTTGTGCGCTTTTTGGTTTCGCTCTGATGGCGTAAAAAAGCATTTTTGCGACGATGTTTCAGCGTCATTTAACGACCAATGTGATAAACGACTTTGATCTGGCAATTCTTTTCTCTTGTAGAAAGAATAAAGATGGGGGATTTTGGACACCGGGTGATTTCAGGCATTGAAACATTGTCTTTTTAGAGTTCCAATAATATAACGAGACTAAATTACGTTAGCTTCAATGGTGATTTGTCTCACTAATTTTTTGTAATGAAAAAGAAAAGCGATTCAAGCTATAAAATCATCCGGTAAAAACGAAAAAAAATAAACAACAAATGTTTCGCAGTCTATTTGATGTTTTTTTGTTTATTTGTTTAAAATAATCACTTTTTACGTTCAACAACAACAGTAAAAAGTCTGACGTTTTATTTTCTTATTTTTTTATATTAGATTTTTTTTTTAAAAAAAAAAAGAAATGCAAAGTTTGATTAAAGTTGACTATGGGAATATTAGTGACATTTATAATAAAATGCTTTGTAACGTTTTTTATTTTATTTGTTTAAGAAAAAAAAATTCTTGTTTTTTTATTTAAGCGATTTTGATTGCTGATTTATTTTTTATTTATTTTTTTCAGTTCAGTGTTTGTTTTTAAATTGAGTGAAAGTATAAAAAAGATATTTTCTAATGGGATTTTGTATGCAAAAGAAGAATTGATCGCAAAAGCTTTAAAGTGATAGCAACTTTCTTTAAAAATAAAATGTAAAGTAAAAAAAAAAAGTCAAATGTATGGGAATTTCCATCTGAATATTTTTTTTTGGCTTTGAAGTTGAACAGAAATAAAATGTATAGTTTCTATTAAGATTATTTGGTTTTTTAAATATCTAAAAGTGCAACAAACTCTATAATTTAAAATATTTTAGCATCATTTCCTTTCAAATTAATATTAATTTTTTTAATTATGTAAATAAAAATACATTTCTGATGAATTTGCATATGAAAATTGCTTGCAGTTAATTTAAAAAATATATAAGCGTATTTTTCAAAGGACGCGACGTAATTTCAGGCAGAATTCCCAATATACATTACATATTTCTGGATTTTTTAAATTGCTTTATTTATCTTAGTCATCAAGAGGGAAATTGAGAAATTTATATGTATATTTCTTTTTTTTTATTTTATTTTATCAAGAAAGAAAAATTTGCCTAAATTGCGTCTCGTACAAAGTTGTCGAAAGAAATTGGCCACCCACGGGCTTTCTTGCTCTTTTTCCCAGCAATTTTGTCAGATATGAATTGCTGTTAACTGTGTTTTAATTTCCATTTCTCTTTTCCCTTTCGACATGATTGTACAGTGAGTAAAGCCTTTGGACTAACTTTTAATTACGCTTTTATAAGTCGAGCGTAAAATATAAGCATTTCACCGCAATAAAATGTCAGCACCAAATTTATGCTTTTTTTCTTTAAATCTTTATTAACCCAGAGAGTTTAATGAGATTATGAAGAAATGGATTTGGCTTCCAAACAATATTTAATACACCGGATGATTGTGAAATATTATAGTGTTTCAAATGAATTATTGGCGTCATTCACAGAAGCAATATACGCCTATATTACGCTAGCGTAAGAAACCCATAGAGAATAATTTTGGGGAATTCTTTTCTCTCATATCTTTGCATTGAGAAAATAGCTGCAGTTTTGTTTCTGGATTTACTGACTTCTTAGTGACAAAATCTTTAAAAGTTAACAGCGAAATCTTTAAAAGTTAGCGACAAAATCATTTGCAGTTAGCGGCAACACTCTTTGCAGTTAGCGGCAACTATTCACAGTTAGCGACAACTATTCACAGTTAGCAGCAAAACTCTTTGCAGTTAGCAGCAACTATTCACAGTTAGCGGCAACTATTCACAGTTAGCGACAACTATTTGCAGTTAGTGACAACTATTTGCAGTTAGCGGCAAAACTCTTCGCAGTTAGCAGCAACTATTCACAGTTAGCGGCAAAATCATTTGCAGTTAGCGGCAAAATCATTCGCAGTTAGCGACAACTATTCACAGTTAGCGACAACTATTCGCAGTTAGCGGCAACTATTCGCAGTTAGTGGCAAAATCATTTGCAGTTAGCGACAAAATCATTCGCAGTTAGCGGCAAAATCATTTGCAGTTAGCGGCAAAATCATTTGCAATTAGTGAAATTATTATCATTTTATGCTTATAAAAAAGGAAATCAAATCAAGTAGCTTAAAATTTAAAAGTGCAGAAGTTGATTATAAATTTAGTTCAAACAGAAAATAAAAAACCTATTTGTTCAGTATACAACTTTAATTTTTAAATTAAAAAAAAATGTTATTTTAGCTGTGTTGTCAAATTATCCTGGTTCATAAATTCTTCTTTTTAAAAATAGTTTCATTGGATCATTTAAAACTAGTTGGGTGGCTTCAGCATTTAAAAAAAAAACATATCACTTTACCACCATGACATTTAAACACTTTTTATTATTTTTTTTAATATACCCCTTTTTTATTACATTATTTAAAAGTCTATGCACTGTTTATGTTTTCTAACTTTTAGGTAGCACATCCATAGTATATATAAATAGTAAATACATACACATATGCTTATGCTTATCTTTACTATTAGTTTCTTCTTTGGGCCTGTATAATCCCTTTCAATCAATCAGCTACTACTTTTTTTATAATCTTCACTGTCATTTCATCTGATCCTTCCTTCCCCCCCCCTCTTTTTCCACTTTACCACCCAACAACCCACTCTCTTTTACTTTACTCAAATGTACGTTTTGGCGTTTGCTCAGATTTAACTCCCTGTGAATATTTGTGGGGGGCAGGAGCAGGGACAGGGACCGGGGGAATGGAAGGAGAAAGATATAATCGTGTTTATATGAACGTGTGGAATGTTTGTTGTGAAAACTAAAACTTGGCAATAACTGTCACCGGTATATATGCTGGATGTGACGTCATCACGTCAAACTGTTTTGACATGAGAGGAATTTTGTTTAGTGGAAAAGTGAGGGGTGGATGACGGGAGAGAAGAGGGGGAGGAGGGTGAAAAATTGGATAGTAAAAGCAAAATGAGAATGGCTTGTGACAGTTTTGCCTCATCCGCCATCTTTTTTTGCTCACATTCACTTATTATTACTGTATATGTCAACTTATTAACTAAGATTGGGGGTGAGGGAGAGATGGGGAATACCGGGGGATCTCATAAATTGAAACACTTTTTTTTACAGTGTCAAAAACCAAGACTAAAAAACATCAATTCGAATGGCGATTTTTCCCGTTTCTTTTCTCGGCAAAAGAGACAAAAATTAAGTGACTAGAAAATAAACGAGACGAAATGTAATAAGTTTGAATGGAGATTTTTTCCGTTTCTTTTTTCGTCAAAGGGGAAATTGTGTTCCAATGTTTAAAATCACCTTTGTAATTCCCATTTGTTTTTTTTTTTGCACTTTTGTTGTGTGAAAGTTTGATTTGACATTTGACGCCATCTTGTGGCATTTTACACCACCCTCTTAACTCTCCCTTTTTTCCTCAGTTTCCCTAGACACACAATACTATGCAATTGGATGATGCATTGCTGACATTGTTTTTCTACTTAAGTTCAAAGGGGAAGAGAAGACGTCACTTGTGATATTGTTTAAAGAAAAATAACACGGTGACACATACTTAGTGTAACTGTTTTGGTTATATTGGCAGAAATATATAACTTACACTTATAAAAAGTTTATTTTTTTACAACTTTTTGCTGTTATGGTTATCAAAACAAAAAAATTTGACATGTAACTCGTGTTACGTGTGTGTGTGCTTGTATTGTATGGACATTGATGTTTTCGGTGTAAAGTGCTTGTCTAGACTGTGTGTTACATTGAAGTCACGTGACCAACAGTGATGTAAATTTACACACAAAATAACAAAAAAAAAAAAAACCCCACATGTCAAATGCCAAAATGCTTTTAAGCTTTACTCATAAGGTAATTTGTTATTTGCAAAGGTCACAAAATGGTACAATTGCCACACAAAATGATATAATTACAAAACATATACAGTATCTTAATTGCGAGTTTGTGAAATGCATTTTCTTATGATTTTATGACTCTTTTACACATTGTATTCCTGGTACTTGTAACATATTCAGTATAATGGGGGCTTTGGCATGACTTTCTATGCAATTTTCTCTGGAGAGAAAAACAATGGTGTGTTATTGTATTGCACGGCTTATGTGATAATAAGTTTTTGCATTGTTTTCAACTTTAATAAAGTTAATAATAACGTTAGACTTTTGGTGTAGGAGGAGGAGGAAGGGGAGAGAATGTATCGCTTTAATTTTTCTATGTAATTGAACTATTCAACAATTATTACCGTTGAATGAACTCCCAACAACTCCTTTTAACAGCTATTATGACGTCATTGGCACCCGTAACACTTTGTATTATAAGGTCAGTTGTTGCCAAAAAAAAAAAAAAAAGGTTTTAATAAACTTGTTAATAAATAATAATGAATGGTTTATTTTTATTAGCAGACAGTTTTATAATTTTTTTTTTTTTTTTTAAGAAAGAAATGTCTTCTGGGTTTTTTTTAAAAAGTTATTTAAGGAAGTTACGCGTCACTAATCGTGATTTTTTCTTAAATTAAATTAAACTGTTGTTATGGGTAACGGTTTTTAGTTATTGAGGGCATGTGAGATAATTATTGTGTTTTTTTAATTGAAATCGTTTGGTTGATTAGTGGTTAATGCGAAAATACAAAGCACAAAAATACAGGATGGTTATAAGATATGTTACCATGTGTACAAACTGTGAATTAAGAGACGAGACAAATATCTATGGTGAGCAATGTAATTTTTTCCTGTTTCTTTTCTGATAATTTTTCCTGTAATTAAACGAGGCGTGTGTGCACATATCTTATGATCTTTTTTGAATATTAAGTTAGATGACACACACACACGCACCGAGGCCATTGTTTGTCCAATCAAATTAACCTTCCAAAGTGTAATTAAATTGTGAAGCAGGAAGTGTTGAAAGTTGAACTAAATCGATTTCAGATCAAGCGGAAATGACGTCAGCGTTATTTTTGAGTTGTAAATAATTAAAACATTTTCTCTTTTTATTTGTGTTCCACTTTCCCTATCCACCATCCACCACTGCCAATCCCTCCCACCAGTGTTAACGAAGCGTTAATTTGACACATTTTTTTTTCTTTTGCCTTTAAAATCAGGAGTTGTCATTGTCAATCACTTTTTGATTTAAAAAATGAAAATGTTAGCGTAATTTGTAAAACGTTATTGAAACTGAATTGCTAAGTCATTGCATCTAATTTTAATTAAAACAAGAAAAAATTATTAGTTTTTTATTTGGTAATTTTGTAATTTATGTTGTTGCAATTATTGTATAAAAGTCAGAAGGAATAAGATTATGTCAGCGTAATAAAAATAACGCCGGGGATTAATGTTAGTTTTACAGACAGAAAATCATTGGAAACATTAAGCAATAGTGACATATATTTTAAAATGAACTTTTAAGTATATAAAATTTAATATCATTAAAATATTTTTCTTGAAAATCTTAATCTTTAGTAGTTTAGGTTAAGTAATTAACTATTCTCCATTTAATTAAGTCTGGTTTTTATTTTATGACCCAATGTTGTCGTTTGCGTTGCCTGTAACAACATTGCCGGGAATTTTTTTGTGTTATGGGAACAAAACTAATTAACTACAAATTTCTTATAAATTTATAATGCACTTTTGGTTAAATTATAATTGACTGTTGATAAATTTATAATAGATTAAGTGTGGATAAGGAATTAACACATTGACGACACGCGCAATGTTGTCGTGTGCCTGAACATTTTGCCTAAGAAACATTGAGCAGAAACCTATAACTAAATTTATAGTTTAGGTTAAGTAATAATTAACTACTGAGGTTACTTTGTTATCGGATTAAGTTAAGTTAAGGAATTAACTTTGCTTTCAAAGTCGCAGTGTTGTCGCTTGCATTCATTACCGTGACTTTTTGTCCAAAAAAGATTAAGCTAAAACCATTACTGGTAACTAAATTTATAGTTTAGGTTAAATAATTAACTACTGAGACTGCTTTTACTATTGGATTAGGTTAAGTTGAGGAATTAACTGTATATTTGAAGCAGCAATGTTGTCGCTTTCGCATCAAAGAATAACGACATCACTGCAATTCCATTCTCTTTAATGCAACCGAACCCAATTTAAGAAATGTGTCTTATAAATTTCCAGGAATCTTTGTTTTTTTTTTTCACTATTATATATTTTTGTATGAATGTTGAAATAAAGACAAATACAAGTGCTGTAACTTCACAGCATCAGTTGCTCAGTGAAGTGCGCAATGTAATTGGAATCTAGTTGAATAATTAACTCGCTTCTCGCATTGCTTTTATTTTTGCTAAATTTTCCTCTTCCGTTTTAATTTTCATACAAAGCCATATTTTTATGGCTGAGACGCCACTTAAACCAAAACAATTACATTTGATTGTCATTTTGAGGCGAAAATGATGCTGCTGAAAAAATAAAAAAAAAATTCCCTCCAACGTCAGTCGACGCAAAATTGATATAAGGGTGATTTTCAACATTAGAACCCTTTGTTTTTCTAATGACAAGAAAAGAAACGGGAATATTAGTCATTGGAACTGATGAGTTTTTGTCTAATTTCTCAAATCACCCTATACAATGGAGTTTTAAAGGGTAAGAAGAATACGTTTATGGTGTGATTTGGAGTGGGAGGGATTTGGTTTGGGAAAATAGTGAAAGAAAGTAATGAAAAATGAATTATTACGTCTAAGTGGGTGGTGTAAGTAATATTAATGCACCCACTTACATATGCTAAAACAATATGAAAATTGCTGTAGTTGAAAAAGGGGGAAGAAAGACAGTGGATTATGTCGCATATTTTCTATTACCTCTTAAAGAAGTAATTTTTTCTATTTAAAAGAAAAAAAAACAATTGATGACAAAAGACAATCTTTGACAGTGACGTCATTGGATTTCCATCTTTTTCTTTCTCTTTTCTTATCCCTTAACGTTATTATTAAGTCAGGTTAAATGGCCCATTCGCTTGTTTACATGAGGATGAATATAATAATGAAGGTAATAAAAGTATATAGAAAGACAGAAAGAGAGAGAGAGAGAGATAGTTTTGAACTTAGAAGTGTAATTTCGCAGCGGAAGAAGCGAGGGATGATGGGAGGAATTTTTAAGCAATGGTGATGTTGAGGGGTGGAAATGATCATAATTATATATCATAGAGGTGTATAAGAGGAATAACTGAAAAAGTTTTTTTTTTTTGGGTTATATTATAAGAGCGACAATGGAGCGTCACTCAAGTCAATTTAGATTAGTTTCAAAATCCCTCTTATATTTTTATCTCTTCTTTAAAAAAAAAACTTCTACTTCCCCCAGTCTTTTTTTTCTTTTTAGTTTTTACTGTGAAGCGCCATATTAAATTATAGGTCGGTGAAAAGCCAAATTCGTGACTTTTTCTCTTCCAAACTTTTTCCAGTAATTGACTTTAATAATTGATATTCAAGTAACCAATAAGCTGATTTAATATACCACTTTTGAACTTGCCTCAATTAAACTGCGTATATCAAAAGAGAAAAAGGAGTGGGGTGTAATAGGAGGTGGAAGGTGGGTGGGTGGGTTCTTAAGAAGTTGCTCTTTTAAGTTGGGGCCATTTTGATTGATTTAAGTTACATTTAAGTGTTGCAGTTGAATGCCTCGGAATTAATTATATGTAGTAGCTTTTCCTCTTTTATTTTTTCGGAAACACCTCTTTTTACTCTTCTTTTATAGGGAAATTGTTTCAAATTGATGGGATTGGTGTAGCAAAAGCTCATAAGGTCAGCGTTTTTCAACTTTTTATGCCAACTTTTATAGAAAATGTGTTATTGAGAAAGTAAGAAATGTAATGGTAGATATCAGTGTGTCCCTTTAAGAATTTAAGGGGCAGTTTCAGACGGTGTAGAATTTAGGGTTCAAACGTTAACTCAACTAGTAAACTATTCATATTGCCAGTGATTGGTGATGAAGTGTCGTAAAGGCAATTAATTACCAAGCATTTTTTATACCACTTCACTAAATTACCGACATTTAATCGCTCTGGTAAATGGACATTGTTACATACAGTATTTGATCACTCATCCAGTTACAGTATGTAACACAATTTCAATTACTTTAAGAAAAATAAATAAATGAGACAAATATTTATTGAAATCAATGCAACTCAGTCTCACCATTTTAAAAAGAATAAAAAATGAGACAAATTGTCATTTAAATCAATGCAACTCAGTCT
>JAAFCF010005931.1:16880478-16893778 GCA_013389785.1 Helicorthomorpha holstii | reverse complement strand
TGAGACAAATTGTCATTTAAATCAATGCAACTCAGTCTCATCATTTTTAGAAAAATAAAAAATGAGACAAATTTGTATTTAGAGCTATGTAATTTAGTCTCGATTGGGTGAAAATGGGTGAAAATTGAAGTTTTTCTTGAACTCAAATGCATTGACTTTATTTTTATACTTGATTTCTTTCTATTTCTTAAACTTTATATTCATGTTATTTAAAACATTTTTGATATTTACTTTTATTGGATTTATTACTTGAATGAAAAAAGACATTTAAATTTGCATTGTTTATGATGTAAGTTTATACAAACTTGTATAAAAAAGATAAATTCTTGTATTATTTTTGATGCTATATCAAATTTACTGTCATTTTCATACACAGTATCTTCTACTTTGTATATTGGCAAACTATATTTACATAAAAATGATGGAAAATTTTCATTATTATTTTTTTATTTCTATTTTGTTTGCTATTTTCTTCCTTTGTTTTGTATGGCGTGCCAAATCGGGCAAACGTCAAATTTAAACGTCGCCTATCTTTTATCATTATTTTTATTTTTATACACAAGGAATTTTTTTTCGTCATCTTTTTTAGCTTTTGCATTTTGATGTATAAATTGATTTGATGGCCGTATCTGAATTTTCCGCCATTGTTGCTTCCATTATTATTATTATTGTTGTTGTCTATTTCTTTTTTTTTTCTTTAACTTTTTGGATGTTTTCTCTCTTTTAATCGGCAATGCTGGAATCAGCGTAACCAAAACTTTTAAAAAAAGAGCTATTTTTATTATTTTTTAAAAAAATATAATTTTCTAGCGAAAAATGATTATTTTTATAACTTTTTTAGAGGTAAACAAACTTCTATTGTGTGTTGTAATTCTGCTAATATTGCATTCCATAGTCAGACAGAACCTTATCGTCTGCAAAACGGAAGTAGCCGTTCATTGTTTCCACTAAACTTTTCTCATACTTTTTTTCTGCTTCTTTTACTTTAAATTTGGCTAAGAACTTGAACGCTGTTATTTTAAGCAGACGACTTTTATTACTTTTCATAAAACACTTAACAAAGTTTCCATGAAATATGGCGCTAAAATTGTTCGGCCATTTTGGGCTGTTGTGATTTGTATCAAAGCCAAAAAAAAAAAAAAAAATCGCAAAAACCCATTACATTTTAATGCAATTTTTCCTCTCCAAAAATGCTAACTTCCGGTTAAACAGGAAGTTTGTCTACAATCGTCCAACCGCGACTTTAGCCATTAAACGCTGGAGATGCACTGCGCATGCGTTGTAAATGCTAAAAATAAACCCAAACTTATCATCTTGCACTAAATTTTCATAGGACATTTTTGAAGTGAAGGGGCCTGTGTAGGACATTGGGAGGGTAAATGGAGTGGGGTGTATGACGTAACCTAACGTAAAGCATCTTTCTACTAAAAATTTAAAAACATTTCCCAGAAGCAAACCGATTGAAAACAACAGGAAGCGCCAAATGTAACTCGATTAATGTTTTGTCGCATAAATACGTGCGGGTATATCTCATAGACGTCTCGTGTTAATCCAATGTGAATTACCGCACGGAAATATGCAACAACTTATTCAGTTTGTAATAGCCGATATGGGATAATGGGAATGGGTGAACGGGTGTATTGGTGAGGGGGTGAGTAAGAGTCTGTGTTGAAATAGCAAAAAAAATCTATCAATGATGTTTGTTGGGGGTGGGGAAGAGGAGGAGTAGGGGTGAAAACAGGGATTGATTTGATGCATATAACACATATGCACATTTACAATGTTAAGATTGTAAGCGTTTTATGAGTCAGCGCCGTCTATGTGCAATGTACATTATTATTTCGTATCAGTCTGCGTTTTTCTTTCCACTTTTTTGGGGGTGGTGGTGGTGGGGTGAGTGATTCAGTATTTTGAGATGACGTGGGGGAGGAAAAATAAATGGCGGGAAACGACAATACACTGAAAATGAATATTACTTTTCTGTTTCCCTCAACTTTCCCTCTGATTTTTCTTATTTTATTTTCTCTCTCTTGTCAAATAAACGAGCGATCATCGCATTTGTGTTTTGATGCAATTGATGACGACGATGATGATGATAATGACGATGACCAATCGCACATCAAAGACTCAACTTAAAGAGTGAAAGCGGGAGAAATGAGGAAAAATGGTTAATGGCGCCTGAAAATTGATGACCGTTTCGTCTATGAATCATGTACACATTTGTAAACTAACTGGCCACTGTGTATGTGTGTGTGTAATAAAGACCCAAAATGGTATATGGACACTTGTATATAATTGCCCAATGGGCACTAAAACGCGCTCTTTCCTTCCCCTTGTTTATTACTTATGATGAAAATCGACCATTTTTTTGATGTTGCCCTCTTTTAATTACAGATAAATCTTTTTCTTTCACTGAATTCACCATTTACTTTGAGAAATAAAATGCTGTATTAACTGAAGTTCTGTCAGTTCCAGCGATTCCAGTATTTAATCACAGTTGAAAGAACTTATAATAAAGAAACGGGAAAAATATCCATTGTCTTCAATGCAATTTAGTCTCGTTTCTTAATTTAATTGATCGAATTGAAATTTAAAGAAAAATATTTTTGCATGTACAGATTTCTTGTTTTTTTAATTGGCTTTACTTTGCTGTTTACATCTTTTGACGTTGCAGAAATGCAAGGTTTGTTGTATTTTTGTGGGAGGAGATGAAACAGTTTAAGAAAAGTTTGAGAATTCGAGTCACGAATTGGCTAAACCGCTTCAATATTAGTGATAAATGAAAGGAACCAAATGAAAAAATTGCTTCCTGGATTGGCCAACACTGTACAAATCGCTATTCCATTGGCTAACAACGTCATGGCCACAAATCATCGATCAATATCTGCTTTTTTATCATCGAAAAAGAAACGGGAATTATTTGCATTAACTACAACAGAATATTGTCTCGTTTTCATACTGGACAAACTTCTACTGTACATTTTTTTTTTTCAAAAGAAAGAAAAAGAAACTGGAATTATTTGCATTGAGTGCAATGAAAAATTGTCTTGTATTTATTTAAAACAAAACAAAAAAATATACATTTTTCTACACTTCTGTAAGCAAACTAAAGTGCAAACTCTCAAACATTTTATGCCATTATGACGTTATAAATTGTGCAAAGTGATAAATTACTTTTTTGGCGACTTAAAATGTTTATGTAAGGAAGTTTGCAATCTCTTTTCTTTATGCATTTTTGATGTATGTATAATACTAAGTGCATACATATCATGGGTATAATATCATGTTGTGTCTTTGTTATTTCCGTTTCCTTCTAACGGCTTTCCATATTCATGTATATTGCAGCTCTTAATGTACGTCTAATGGTATATCTAAAAACATATATAAGAAGTAAACTTAGCAGAGGAGAAAAAAAAATCAATAAGTTAGTTGTTGATAATGTACCGGAAGTGATACCTTACTTGCTGTGAATGTTAAGTACTTTTTTCTTTTACTTTCATTCTCACTCTCTCTCTCTCTCTCTCTATCCCTCACTCAACTTACTGTTTTGTCGATTAAAAATCGTTAGCGAGGGAAATTGTTTATTGATGGCGCGAAAATGGGATGTTTTGGCGGGAATATGTCAGTGTGATTGAAGCTCTCTACAGTGTATTGTTACTCATCAGTGCAATGTTATCCAGTCGACTAACCACTTGCCACCCATGTATATGGATTTTTTTTCTTCTTCTTTCTGTAAATGTGAAACGAGTCTTTGGGATATTAGATTAGGGGGAGGGTCTGCTGTTGTGTATGTGTGCCTGGGGAGGGGTGAGAAATTGAGAAGGGGGGCAGAATGATGGGAATAGGGAAATGTTAAAATAATGTAAACGAGCGAATAGACTTCCAGCTGTGATCCGACTTTCATTTGCAATGATAAATTCAAGAAACATTTTCTTTTTTATTTTATTTTTTAAATAAAAAAGTTGCTTTTTTTGTATAAGAAATACAGTTTTGCTAAACAAAGTACATTTTTTTTGGTTACGTGAAGTAAATTTTAAGCTGAATGTTGGGCTACTTGCTATCATATGGCAATAAATACCTTAGATTTTGCTTTAAGGCTTGATTTGAGATTTGCCAATTAAGAAACGGGAATCATTTTCATTGAGTGCAATGGAGATTTGTCTCGTTACTTGTTTTTTTTTTTGGAATTTAAGTTGTTTTTAGAAATTAAGAAACTGGAATTAAAGTCACTAAGCTCAATATGGATTTATCTTGTTACTTTTTTTGCCAATTAAGAAATGAGATTTTTTAACATTATTTCAAATAGAAAGTTGTCTCGTTTCTTCTTTTGAAAATTCGTTTTAAGTATAAAAAAGTTGTTTACAGTTTTGAAAGATGTTTTTTTTTTTAAAAGAAAATTTAAATGAACACTAATTAAAATTGCAATTAGCAATTTTTAAAATTGATTTTGATGTGAACTTATCGTTTTTTTTATTTTTAGCTTGTTTGAGTTTTAGGATTTTGGTGATGTTGTGTACATGACATGTCTTTTTAATGTTAATGGATTGAAAATACTTAAGAAATGTTGAAGAAAATTTTCAACAACAACAACAAAAAAGTCGTGTAAATTGTTTGATGTGGGTGGAGCTTAAAGGAGCAGAGATAGTGGCAGTGATGTTGATGATGAAGGAAGATTTTCTTATGCTATTTTTCATCCTTTTAAATACGAAAAAGAAATTTACAAGAAATTTTGTTTTCTTTTGTAGATAAGGTTTAAGAAATTGCGTAAACATGTCGTTGACTCAAAGTGAAATTTTATTATTACGTAAAAATAAACGCTTTAAAACTTCTTTTTTTTTAAAAAAGAAAAGTTGAGGAAATACGTCACAGCATGTGACTTCCTCCTAAATTTCTAATCATTATCAGATCTGGAGTTGTTCACTGTCTTGTTTAACATGTGATTTACAAATGCGATTTAAATCTTACACTCAGCAGGACGTCACGAATCTACAACAAATAAAATAAGAAAATAAATGAATTTTTTAAGAAAATATTTTAATTAAATTTTATGTGAATTCAGTGCAGTGATAATTTTGAGCAATTATTTCTTCAGCAAGAAAGAAACGGGAAAAATCGCCATTAGAACAGATGATATTTTGTCTCATTTCTTTATTAAAACTTTTTTTTATTGATTTTGGCAGTGAAAAAATGGAGACTTGGTGGAACTAATGTGAACTAAAGAGATTCAGAACTGATTTTGAACAGCTGAGATCTAATTTTAATTTTTTATTGACTTTTTATAATGGCAATAAAGAAACGGGAAAAATCGTCATTAGAACAGATGATATTTAGTCTCGTTTCTTTATTGATAATTTGTCCCTCTTCAAAAAAATCAAGAAAAATCGCTATTAAAACTTTGTCTTGTGTCTTAATACGAATTTGTTTCGTCCCAAGAAATAAACGAGACAACTGGCTATAAGAACTGATAATACAAAGTCCTGTTTCTTTTGTTTTTAGTTCCCAATTTAATTTAGACAATCACTCGGTGTATCGGAAAGTCTCCATGATTGATTGATCAGAATTTTTTATTTTGATTTATTATTTTTGTTTTTCTACATTAAATTTTGTTTATGATGGAGGGCATTGCAGCGTAAATGTTGTATTTTTGTCATTTGGTTGATTGAAAGGCAGGAGTAGGCGATTAGGCTGTCATTTTATATTTATATTCACATCTTTTGCTGTTGATTTCTTCTTCAATCTCGCTCTGCTATCGTAGCTCTTTCTTGATTTACCAGAAGCCATATTATAATGGCTGTCATCATGATTGATAGCTGGAAATAATTGCGATTATAGATGTCGCTGCTACTTGTTGTCTATTTATAGCAACTACGACTACTACAACAACAAAAAAAGTGTATTAAGAGGAAGAAATAGACATCAAAATGTGTAATGCGCATGCTCAGTTAATAGGTAACAACTTATCTGTGACCATCTTTTAATTTTCTTATTATTGTTCAAGCTAGCTTGATTTTATTAGTAAATAAAAAATACAAGATTTTTGATTGGCGATTTTTGGGGATATCAAAAGGACAGGAAAATTGAATCTGGCAACACTGGCTTGATGAAAAAACTAGTAAAAATTATTTTAAAAATATACATTGAAATTGGATTTTTAAATAAATATTTTTCACACACAAAAAATAAACTTTTATAAAAATAAAATAGATTTTCAGAAAGTTATTTATTATCAAAAGTTGTTGCATATGTGATGGCATGCAAATTCTTGCTTTAGTAGTTTTCACATGACAAATACAGGCATTTACAATACATCAAAGCTTATTTCTACACAAAACATTAAAGTATATCCACAAATTCATTTTCTCTAAATTTCAATTGAATCTATGACGAGTTTTATATTGCAAAACTGGCTTGATAGAAGTGCTGCTGGATGTGCTGATGTGGGGATTGTATTATTATTATTATATATTTGCCTGATGGAAAATATAAATGGCGGCAACCATTTATTTACTTTGCGCATCAATTCATCTGTCATCATCATCAGCTGCAGCTCCAAAGTCAAAATAAAAGGAAAAAAAAACGCACACAATGGTTGAACGCGTAAAATAAAGAAAGATGGTTGCTTTCACATTAACGCGTAGTTTGCATGACGTAAAACAAAATGGGCATGTTTCAAACTATTGTTTTTCTTCTTTTTTACGATCGATCAAAAGTGAAAACGTAAAAAGCTGTTTAGAGTGCTAAGAGTGGAAAAGGGGGAGAGGGATGGAGATGGGGATGAAAGTTAAGGGGAGGAAGGATAAAATGTAGGTGAGATAAATTTAATTCCCATTAAGGATTTCTAACATGGCTGCTTTGAAATGGCAAACACACACGTCACAACAAAACATCAACGTCAAACTTTACTTTCTAAGAAAGAAAAGAAAAAAAAAAAAAAACATTTAAACTTTTTTTTTTTTAAATTTTTGTTGGCAAACTTTGTTGACAAACATAATTAGGAAACTTTGTTGTCAAACATAATTAGCAAACTTTGTTGTCAAACATAATTAGCAAACTTTGTTGTCAAACTTTGTTGTCGGATTTTGTTGACGGATATGATTGTCGGATTTTATCGCTTGATTTTTTAATGGTTTTTCAAACATTGTCAAAATTTGTTGCCAAACTTTGTTGTCGGATTTTTTTTTGGTTGAATTTTGTTGTCGGATTTTTTTTAACGGATATTGCTGTCTGATTTTATTGCTTGATTTTTTTTTTTGTCGATCTGGTCGAACTTTGTTGTCAAACTTTATTACCTAATTTTTTTTTTTGGGTGAAATTTTTTGCCGGATGTTGTTGTCAGACTTTTTTATTACAATTTATTTCTGAACATTACTTTTGACCATGGTTTTTCAATTGCATCAAAGTTAGTGGAAATAAAAAAAATTGAATGAATTTTTGCGCTAATTAAAAAAAAAAACAGTGTATATTTTTACGCCGAGCTGAATAATGGGCGTAAAATAGTGCAGTGTTGGCGAATATTGATGTTTTTGCGCCCAACATCACTTATCATTCTGGCAACCAAAAAAAATGGTTTTTATGTTTTTAATTGCTATGTTTACACAGAGGCAAATGGATGTGTTTATCTACGAAAGTAATTTAGGCAATAAAATTAATTTCTATTTTCTAAATTGCTAAATTGTTTGCTTTTCTGGTGGAGTTGACTATGGGTGGAGTGTTAGGAGCTCAGGATATGTGTTGGGAAGGAGAAAAATAAACTTATTTGCGAATCAATCAGCGATAATGGATACTCCGGGTGTCTATTCAATTGAAAATAATGGTTTGGTTTTTAGTTGAATAGTGAAATTTCTAAATTAGGTTAGGTTTGGGCTTTTACGAAACACAAAAGAGTGGTTGGTGACTGGTGAGTGACTCTTTTGTTTCTCTGCTTCCGAAATTTTGAGATGAAACAGCTGGCAATGTACTGTGTCTCTGAGTCATTTGGTCCACTGGCTAAATGTCAAAGTCACTCACAAAGCTGTCGTCAAATTTTATTGATTTGTATGGCAATTTATTTTCCCTAACCTCTCTGTGTGATGATTTAGCCCTATAAAATACAAATTGACACTGATTATATTGGTCAGTAATCGTAACCTAATAGTAACAGATGGTCAATTGGTCATTTAGCAAAATGACTGCTCTGCTTTGATCTCTTTGGGTCTTTTGAGTTTAGTTTTAAGTACTGTAACTTTTTAAACATTGTATTTACAAGGATAAAATGGCCAATTAAGAAGTTTATACTTAACGTTTAAATTATTAGCTCAGAAACTACCG
Source organism: Helicorthomorpha holstii (assembly GCA_013389785.1). Lineage (NCBI taxonomy): Eukaryota > Metazoa > Arthropoda > Diplopoda > Polydesmida > Paradoxosomatidae > Helicorthomorpha > Helicorthomorpha holstii. The sequence continues at coordinate 16,885,471 of JAAFCF010005931.1, read as the reverse complement.
GTCAGCCAGGTGGTCAAACAGATGGTCATTTTTGGAAGTTAAAAGACCAATTTGTGGAAGTAACATAAAAGTTAAGAAAAAATTCTCCAAAAAAAAACAAAACAATTTAGGTAGTTTAGTGACAATTGGATGAGTACAAGGGAAAGAATACACACATTTTACAGAATTTCAAATTTTGAGAACAAAATCATTCCAAAATTTGTAAATTCAAAGTAAATTTAAGTAAAAATTAAAATTATTGGAATTTTTAAGAGCTATTCCATCTTAGATCATTCGAATTTTCAAATAAAAGAAGTTTAATCTTAGAAAATTTGAATTTTCAAATAATAGAAGTTTAATCTTAGAACATTCGAATTTTCAAATAAAAACAATTTAATCTTAGAACATTCGAATTTTCAAATAAAAACAATTTAATCTTAGAACATTCAAATTTTTCATTATAATCTTAATCGAATTTTAAAACATTGGAATGAAAGAAAAAATCGAATAAACGATTTCTGAATAAAAATAATTCTAATAAAAAATTGATTGACAATTATTAATTGTAAAAAAAAAGATTATTTTTGGTGCCAATAAGATGGGCCCTCCTTCTCTCATTCTCCTCCTGTTTCTCCCTTAAAAAATAAGAAACTCTTTCAATGCTTAAATTTGAAAATAAATCTCATCACATAATCTTGACAGTTTTTATAATTGCCGATATCTTTTATCGTTTGCCAGTCAAGACATTTTTTTTTCTTTCTCTTTATATATATAAATGTACTGTAGCATTATAATAGATGAAATGTATAAGGCTAGGCCATGCTTTATGTATATTGTATAGATAGCAATTTTAGATGGGATAAAAACGAGTCAAATAAAATGGATGGACCTGTCATGATGCCCCATTAACCCATCCTCAACGTTACTACAATCTTGTCTCTTTTCTCTTCCCTCCCCTTCCGCCTCCCCATCCTTATTTTTTAGTTTTTATGTTTTATTTTAAATAACAAAAGGTCGCAAAAAGTACAATTTTTTTAAATACAAAAAAAAAAATTTCTTTTTATTTGTTTATTTTTATTTAAAAGAAAAGGCTATGAACTTGTGACGAATGCAATATGAGAGGAGAATGATATGACAACTTACATGAATAACAATACTTACGAAGATATAGTTGCTAAGTACTTGTACTATGGTGAAGAGAAGTTCAAATATTCCGGGTGATTTTCTAAATTATAACACTGGTTCGACAGTGCTAAGAAAGTAACAAAATTCCAAAGAAAAAAGTGTCCCATATAGAAATGAGACTAAATTTCATTACTTTCAATTGCGAATTCACCCGTTTCTTTCTTTCTTGTGAAGTTAAAAGGTTCCAATTTGGAAAATCACCTGGTTTTGAGTGTAAGAAAAAGCAAAATGCATTAAGGCTTTTAACGATTTCAAAGTCATCTACTATAACGAACAGCCAAAATAAATAATACTTAAAAAAAAAGATGGCAAACATGAGTGTAAATACTAAAAAGCAAAATTACTATTCAAGTATAAAGTGAAGTAGCCGGGTTAAAAAAATAATAAAATTTTTTCAAGACATTATTTGTTTAAATAACTAAGAAAAAAAAAAGAAATTCCCACCCATATTTTATTTTATTGTGCGATTATGATGATAGATATACATTATACAGTGTACATAAAAGGCTATTATATTATTATATAGTGTAATACAGACTGTTAAAAGTCAAAGACATCACTCAAGAGCATCACTTTTTCAACTTTTTATTACTAACTTTTTAAGTACAAACCTCTCATTGACATTACAATTGGAGTTGGAGCTCAATCCAATTCAATCCATAAAATATTTCAATTGGTTATTGTTCACTTAATGCTCTGAAAATGGGTAAAAAAAGTACTTAATAAAATTGCATTGTAATGTAATAAAATCAAATATAGAAATTGTACTGTTGTAGTGAGTTTATGGATGCAAAGGAAGAACGGTCATGGTCCAACAACAAAAATTAGATACTGTATTTTCAATTTTTTAACTGTACAAAATCTTTTAATTTTTTTAAAATGTGACTTTGATCATTCTTCATTTGTACAAATATGCAGTATATGAAATTTGAATTTTTTTTTAAAGTTTTTATTATTTTTATTGATTTAAATTTATTTTTATTGATTTAAATTTATTTTTATTAATTTGAGAATTTTTTTTTCAATTTGAGAATTATTTTAAGTTGAAGATTTTTTTATTGATTTTAGTTTAACTTTTTGTTGATTGGAAATGTTTTATTTTTTAGTAATTTAAATTTCATTTTTTTGAGTTTTTTTTATTAAGTTAATTTATATTTAAAGTTTCACAATAGTTTGTACCATAATTTCTTATGATTTTATGAAATAAACTTGAAAAAGTAGTTGAAATTGCAAAAACAAATCAGTCTGTATGACGTCATAAGCGTTTAATTTGCTCATGCGCAGTAACACAACATAAACTGCAAATTTCTATTGGTTAAATTGTTTTTACTGTTATAATTTTATCCATTTTTTTAACGAAAATTCGTTGCACAAAGTCATTATTTTTATATTTAATTATCCAATTTATTTTCATAAAATTTTTTCAATAATTAATCATCAATAGATATCATTTCCAACGAGAGCGTACTTTTTGCGCCAATTAGATGTTTTCCTTCCTCTGACGTTATTCCTAGCCTTAAAATGGCGTTTCTATCGTCATTAGAATCACGTGACATACAATATACACATCCAAAAACGTTATAAAAACGTCAGTAACGTCGTTATGTATGCTTTCTGTGCATTTCATACTTGAGCAAATATTGAGGAGGAGGAAATTGAATAAAAGATTAGTGCGCATGCGTGTACATTAATTGGCGGCAAGTGTTATTATAATTATATTTGCGCAGCCTTGCATATAAGTTGTTTGAATTTATTACTGTAGCTCTCATCTTGATCATAACATAAGGACACCGTACACTAACTCAAACACACACACAGTATATGCACAACCCAATGACGTCATTATAATTATAATTAAGACTTTCAATGTTGCCATAACTTTTACTCATGGAGAAGTGAGCAACAGAAATGTGTCGATTAACCTTGTTAAAAACTTAAAATGCAAGTTGGGTTTTTTTTTTGTGAGTGTTTGGAAAAAAAAGTATATAAAGTGCTCACAGGTGAGTGAGTGGCAGCCATATTGACAAGCAGCCATTTTGATATGCTAAAAGCCCTTTTGTATGTGCGAGTGCATAAATGCAAAAGTAATTCGGCTTAACGTATAAGCCCTTATAAGTGGAAAAAAGAAATGAAGGGGGGGGGGAAGTTGAGGGGTTGGGTGGATGGTTGGGAGACATATACAGATTAGCATGGATGGATTGAAATACAGTGAACAGACGCCATTATTATTATACGCTATACTTCTTTTAGCAATTCTTGTTTTTAAATCCTCTACCACATCTTATTTTCTTTAAAAACCAAAAAAAAAAAAAAGTAATAAAGAAAACAAAAGAAGAAAAAAAATAAAGGAAAATTCACTGAACTAAATTAAGACGATAGACACCGCCATTTTTTTATTTTTATTTCGGTTTTTTTATAGTGATTTAACATGAGAAACAAAAATGTGTAAGCTTGAACCGGGTGATTTTATAAATTGGTAAATTTTTTTCTTTACAGTAATTAAAAATGAGACAGAATGACATTGGAACGGATGAAATTTAGTCTCATTTTTTATTAGCACTTTTTTCTTAATGGTGAGAAAGAAACGGGAAAAATTGTCATTGGAACGCATGCTATTTAGTCTCATTTCTTTATTAGCACTTTTTTCTTGATTTTAAGAAAAACAAACAAAAACGGGAGGAATAGTCATTGGAATTGATGGAATTTAGCCTTATTTGTTAATTGACATTTTTTCATTCAAACCAAAGAAGTAACGAGACAAGTCGCCATTAGAACTAATAGATTTTTGTCTCGTTTCTTAATTGTCATTGTCAAAACCGCCGATATTCCAACATAGAAACTCACCCGGTATTTGTACCGGTAATATAAAAGTTTGAATAGTCTGAGAACTAAGAATTTGCAAGTTAAATTACAGGGCTAAGATGCTAAAGAGAGTGCAAATTAAAGTTTTTCTCACCTCCAAAGAAGGCGGGAATTACAAAGCCGTTAAATTTGTCTTCTGCTTAAACGAAGTTTGTCTGCTCTTTTGCATTATAAACATGTATAATGTAAAATGTCTATGTATGTGTATGTGTATATGTACTGTGTATGTATCGTATGTGCTTTTTTAACGTTGAATCAACGGCTTAAAAAGAGCTTTCTGAAAATGCAGTTTATATACATAGCAAAGATTATAATGCTGAAAACATACCTTTCAGTCTTTTTATATGCATTTTTTATGTAACAATATACGTGCATTAGGCAGGCATTGTAGTGTATACTTGTGTAAAGCCAAATAGAGAGAAATATTGTGCTACGTTTTCTAAGTGGATGCTAAATGGCAAAAACCTGTTGCCAATTTACAGAGGATTTTTTTCTTTCTTTCTTTCTTTGGCATTTAAATAAATATAAAAAGTCTTTGTTTTGTTTTTATACTTTTTATTTCTCACTTGGTTTAAGGATTACGTTTCCTTTTATTTTTTTTATGGAAATATATTATAGAGTAGTGTTACATATTTTATGGTCCATTTTGTAAATGAATGGTAAGAAAGAAAAGACATCAAAGTCCAAAACTTTAAACAAAAAAAAAAGTTTTGAACAAATTTAGCACTAAAATATATTTGGTTTTTTAGCATTGAAGTCTATGAGAGATTTTCGTATTTAAATCAATGAGAGAATTTGACATTTAAACATATGAAAGATTTTAACATTGAAGTCTATGAGAAAATTTTAGCATTGAAGTCTGAGTGATTTTAGCATTGAAGTCTATGAGTGATTTTAGCATAGAAGTCTATGAGTGATTTTAGCATTGAAGTCTATGAGTGATTTTAGCATTGAAGTCTATGAGTGA
>JAAFCF010005931.1:16864911-16880468 GCA_013389785.1 Helicorthomorpha holstii | reverse complement strand
TAGCATTGAAGTCTATGAGTGATTTTAGCATTGAAGTCTATGAGTGAGTTTAGCATTGAAGTCTATGAGTGAGTTTAGCATTGAAGTCTATGAGTGAGTTTAGCATTGATGTCTATGAGTGAGTTTAGCATTGGCGTCTATTGGAGAATTTTACGTTTAAATCTATGGGAGAATTTTAGCATGGAAGTCTATGAGAAAATTTTTGGCATTGAAGTCTATGGGAGAATTTTAACATTGAAATTTTGCTAAGTTTTTAACATTGATATAAATTGGAAGTTTTATCATTTCAGTGATCTTATCATTGAATTCTATGGGTGATTTATCATTAATGAAGTCATGATGTCTATGAGAGATGATTTAGCATGGTAGTCTATGGCCATATTGTTTAAAGTGACGATGAATGTTGATAATTATTAATACCGACGTTATTTGATGCTAGCTTGGTGCATTTTTGGATAAATATATATATAAAAAATGAATTTAATAACAAAATTTCTTTGTTTAAATTTCTCTTTTTCCGCCATCAGGCGTCATGTGGACGTAATTACCCCAAAGTCAAAAACAGCCAATCATAATTGTTAAATTAAAGGCTATAAAATAAAAATGGATGAAATTAACACACATGCGCAGTTCCACCAGTTGTGTAATGGCCATTTGATGCCATGATATTAAAATATGAATGTTTTTTAATGCGGGTGGTTAATTTCTATCAACTTATTTTTTGATAGTTTGAACGTAAAAGTGGCTGAACAAAATGTCGGTTGTAAATGTGGCAGATGGAATTTAATGCTGGAAAGAAAAATTTTTATTTTATACATTTTCTCTCTCTCCCTTCATTTTTATGTGAAGGCGCCATATTTCTTTGGTCAAAAATGGCAGTTGTAACGCCTACGTTTGCTGAATAAATATATTGAGAAAAACATAAAAATGGCAGCCGAAAAAGGATAAAAAGGGCTTTTTTTTCTTTCTTTCTCTCTATCTTTTTTTGTCTACTCTTCTTTCTCTACTTTTTTTTATTATTATTTTTTTGAAAATGATGGCGAACATTAGCGAGAAAAGTTGCACCTTGAACCAAACTCATACACTTTGTCGGCACGATTTCCTGGAATGAAGATTGGCAGCTTTAAAGTTGGATATAGCAGCCGACATATTGAGTGTTATTGCATATGCATGTACTATAGTAGTATAGTGGGAGGCTCAGACACTGAGAAACAACCAACCACCATCATATTCAATACATACCTGGTGATTATCGCATTTGGAGCACTTTTAATATGCCAATAAAGAAACGAGATTAAATATCATCTGTTCCAATAGCAATATTTCTCATTTCTTTTTGGAAAGAATTGGAAATAAAGAAACGGGAATATTTCTCATTAGTTCCAATGGCTAATTTTCCCGTTTCTTTTTTTCTTGCCAAGACAAATAGTGTTCTGGCTTGGAAAATCACCCGATATACGTGCTTAATTGGTATTAATGATAAGTTTTTTTCTTTTCTTTTTAAATCTTCTATTAACATTTTTTCGTCTTTACATTTATCAATTTTTTTCTTTGATCTTTTTTTTATTTTTTCTATTAATTTTCTTATAGGCAAATATATTGTAGTTACACTCCTTTAAAACTGATCCTCACCCACTTTTAGGGAAAGGCAATTGCAATTTTTATTATCTTGTTATTGAATTTTAGTTTATGGTATTTTTACGTGGCGTTCAAATGAGTTAAATAATTTTTTTTTTGTTTCTTAATTCAATTTGCTAATTTATGTATTTTTTCTATTTTTTAGGTAAGTTCAATTTATTATTTTACTGCTGATTTGGTTGCTACCGGAAATCCTATCAATAAATTTCTGACATTGTGTTGTAACTCTGGTAAGAAATAATTTTATAATTAATTTATATTAAGTTAAAAGTGCAAAGTTTCTCAGTTTCTTTACTGATAAGTTTTTCAAATAAAGAAACGAGAAAAGCAACAATGGTAAACCATGCACTTACTTGTTTCGATCAATCACATATCTAATGATCACCCAGTACAAGATTGTTGGTATTTTATTAAGATTTGGCCACTTTATGTAAGTTTTGGCCACTTGCAATATTTATTCGTTACCGAAATTCACTTTTATTTTGCAATGTTTTTTGATATTGGGATTGGTGGTTGAGAATTGAATGGATTGGATTTGTATTGCATTGCATTGCATCTAAATAAAAATCCTCTACAAATAAACAGTAGACAAACACACCTCACTCAAGAGTAGAAAAACCACTAATCCATCCAACAAGAAAGTGTGAGATGGAGTGAGAAAGAACTGCAGGAGACATTTTTGCCAAAAAATGCTAAAAGCAAATCTGATTATCCATATCTCAAAAGAAATAAGAAAAAGGCAAAAAGAAAGGGAGAAAAAAAAAAGTTTTACTTGGGGATAGATAGATGGATCATGAAGAAAATGAAGGAAAAAGAAGAAAAATGTACATAAAAGAAAAGCAAATCCATTGAAATGTAAAAGGGGGAGTCGATAGGTGGGCGAGGAACAGAGAGAGAGAGAGAGGGTGAAAGGCAAAATAAAAACAAAATTTTTTTTCTTTTTGAATCTCAAAAATGAAAGAAAAAAAAGTTTTATACACAAATTGAAGAAAAAAGAAATCTATGATATGAAAAGATAGACATGAAAAGTGCCGCTATTACAATTATTTGTATTTGTGTATTCAACCTACTGTGTATTTGTGCAATGCAGCTACCGGAATATTATTTATTACTTTGCAATTACGTATTAATATATCAATGACGTCATTGTGACACGTGTGAGCCACAAAAATGATCTCTACAAATTGCCACAATGCCTCTCTTTTTTCTTTATATTTTTTGGGGGTGGTAAGGGAAAAAAAAAGTTTTGCCACACCTCTTTTCTGTAAAAAGCCCATCGATTTGCACATATTACATTTACACTTTTTCTTTCTTTTATTCACCATAATATGGAAAAATTACACAGTGTAATTAGAGGGCGGAGTACCAACGGCGCTATCTGCAGCTGAAAATTGAAAATGGACGTTATTTAAGGGTTTGTCTGGCTATAATTTTCTCTGAAAAATATATTACCCCTCCTCTAAACACAACCTTTATGACCTTTTATTTTCAATCGAATCCATAAGTTACAAAAAAAAAAAAACTAAAATAAGTGTAATTTTGCATGAGTTGTTGCATATGTTCGTGCGGTTGTTAACGTTATTATCTATGAAGAAAACCGCACGTTTTTATTAGACAGTCAAATTTTAGGCATTTTAGTTACTGTTTTATGTGATCAGGGAAGGGGGGTTTGATGGGTAGGGGAAGAGGATACCTTATTGGCCAAATGGGAAATCACTTCAAAGCAGTTTCGAATTTCTGCTTTAATTATACTTGTATTTTATGGGGCCAATTTTATTGATTTTCAATGCAAATTATTGGGAGAGGGGCATTTTGAAAAATATTTGAATTGCAAAAAAGTAATGATTGGGTGTTGAGAAAAAAATAAAAGGTCATAAAGAAAAACGTTGAAAGGCGGTTCTCAATTAAAAAAAAGTTTTTGAAAATTTAAGTCACGTGACCGAGGCCATTTTTTATTTTTAGGAAAACTTTTATTGCTCAATTATCGCACTATTTTAGCATGGCCATTTTTTATTACTTTTTTATATTTTTGGGGGGAGGGGGTGGTGGTGGAGGAAGCGAAGAAATAGATTGATGATGACGCCCCCTTTAGGCCGCAGACGTGGGAACGTTTCACCTGAATAAATTTTGAAATTTTTGCTAACCTTAACGTCCTTCTTTTCAAAACAAAAAAAAAAAGGTCAAAGAGGTATTTTAATAAGGGCATATGGTCACTATACATTTTGTTGACTTTTCAACGCACTTCAAAATGTCTCATTAGATTAACATCAAAATTATGAAAAGAAAAAATATGATTAAAATTGACTAAGCAGCGATCAGACGGAAATAATTGGTATGGAAAAAGGGAGAAGAGGGGCTAAGGGACCTTCCCTTCATCTTTTTGTAATTAGGGGACCTTTGATGTGTAATACCGGGTTGTTTTCCGCCATTGCAAATTTGATTTACCTAAACTTTTAACGTGGCAAAGAAAGAAACGGAAAAATTTACTGTTAAAACCAATGACATTTAGTCTCGTTTATTTACCGAGACTTAATCGCATACGTTTTAACGGCGAATTTTCCCGTTTCTTTTCGGCAACGTTAAAAAAGTGTTCCAATTTTGTCAATCACCCTTTCCAATACCTATCCCTTTTTCCCTTGTGTTTATTTTCTGTTTTTCCTCCGCCTTTCAACGTTCAACGTCATTCATAACGTTATTTTCAATCTTTTTATTTGTTTGTTGTTAACGCCGACCGTTGAACATATGAAAGTTTAGGTTAAATCCCACAAGAGTAAGAAGAGGTGGGGGTTGGGGGGCAAAAGTGGGGGTTTATTTGGTGGCTAAAAAGATTGGAAAAGAGAGTTTGGTAGGTGCACACGTTGGTTTTCTTTGTGTTTCCATCTCTTATGGATGGATGGATGGATAGATGGATGGAAGAGGGGTAATGAGGACGGTGTATTGGGTGGGTGGTTGGAAGGGGGAATTGAGCAGGAATACAAGAAAATCTTAATCTAAAAGTTGATTCCCTTAAGAAAACTCTTTTCTCTTTCGGTTACATAACGTCAAAGTTGATGATTATATTATCTTTCCTGTGTGTGTGTATGTGTGATGGAAGGTAATTATCACTTTGTTTATAATCGCGTTTATGTGAGTGGAATTGAGGGGGAGGGAAAAGTTTAAGTGGGGGAAAAAGGTACAGTATAGGGTTATATATTCTCATAAGAGGCGATTTTGACTTGTTCTCACCCCCCTCCCCACCTTCTCTTTCTACTTCACTTCCTTTTCTCTATGACGTGAAAACACGTGATTATTGAGATGGCATTATAAGCAAAATTAGGTCAGAACTCGGAACTGAAAACCCAATGCCTGGCGATTGAGGCTGATGAAAATGTGGAAATCTTGTCTCGTCCACTTAATTATGAACCAACATGATGAGAATAATTAAGCCAATTCCGCCGACCCATTCTCCCTCTCTTTGGTGTGTGTGTGTGTGTGTGTTATGTAACGCCCTAAATTACCATCGACTGGGGTACTCTAAATTATCTCAATGAATTTCAATGTAGTTTCAAGTGCTGTTAAATAAATCGATTTAAAATTGGATGGAAATGTTTAAGCAAGTTTTTTTATGGGGTAATTAATGTGAGGAGATTTTAACATGAAGTTTTATCTGTGATTTTTAACGTGGACGTAATTGGGAAATTTTTTTTTAACTTTGAAATCAATGGGTGATTTTTTGTAACATGAAAGTCAATGGGTGATTTTTGACATGAAAGTCAATAGGCAGTTTTTAACTTGAAAGTTAATAGGCAGTTTTTAACATGAAAGTCAATGGGCAATTGTTAGCATGAAAGTCAATGGGCAATTTTAACATGAAGTGAGACATTAACATGGAAACCTATGAGATGTTTTTACCTTGTAATCTATGAAAGACATTATTTTTTTTAGCATAAAAATCTATGGCAGATTTACAAAGGAAATTATACGAAGAAAGTTTTATCGTGATTATTTAAGGAAGTCAAATTGTGTTTTTTTATGTATTTTTTAAGGTTAACCTTGTGAAAATTTGTCAATAAAACAGTTACATTATTTGTAAGCAAATTTCACACTTGTAAATGGCAAAAACTGCTGCGTTTATTGCATTTCGTGTGATTTACAAATGATTTAGTGAGCAGAATAGATGACAAGGCCATTTCCAGCCATTATTATGAAATCTCAAACAATCTAAGTTAGCTCTATTGTATCTAAATTATGTCGAGTGACACACAAAGTGCCATAAAATTGCAACAACAATAACAAAAAATGAAAGTTTAGCTTATTGTTATTTGTTAATAAATGCAGAGACGATACTTATATAAATTCGTCATCATGTTTTACAATTTGTAACACAAGGCCACTGCCACCAAAAGCCACCAAGAGCCACCATAAACTATAACAGTCAACGTGTAATTTTATTCATATGGTGAAGAAGTAGTAATAAAGTTTACTCATCCATGTACCTTGTACAGGTACACATGCTCACTTGTACATGTAAGATATCCATGTAATGTCTTCAGTGCTAAACTGAGGTCATGGAAAAAGGTCAGAGACTGTCAGGAGATACTGTACTGTAAGGCCAACACCCACACTTTCTCAGTACATTTCAACAAATAAAAAAGTAAAAGAGAGAGAGAAAAAAATGATAATGATCTCAGGTAGTCATCCAACCAAATAATAACATCTATATATTTTCAGTCAAGTTGTAACTGGCTTTAATTATTAGCCATTACTAATTTATAATTTACAAATGCAACACACATAGACTTCCATGTTAGAAATCCCATCTTCATTTTCAGTCTTCAAGTTTATTTTTGTGTTCAATTCTCATCGACTTTGTTAAAATTATCTCCTGTTTTATTGCAGAAATGAAATAAACGTACAAACAATAAGAGTTAATTTGCCCCAATTTAACAGTTTGACATTTGGGGAAATAAAAAAAATTTCCCTTGTTAATTTTCCTTTGTTTCCTAAATCATCAATGTCCTACTGAGCCACTGTTGGCTTTTATGTTATTATGTTTAGTTACTTTTTAATCAAAGCATATGACACGCGAAGAAAAGCAAGTTGTTTTTTAAGTTTTAAATTTCTAATTGATAAACGAGTTTTAAAATTAATGAAAGGCCATTTTTACGCTTTTAATATTTTTACCCTCTCAATTAGAAATCAAGCAATGATGTTGAAAATGGCCACCCAAATCGCCACTTAACATATAGACTTGTATAAGAGGAATTCGTGAGGGGTAGCGCAATAAGTGGAAGTGGGTTGAGGGAAAATTACCTCTTAGTTTTTTTTTTCTTTCTTAAAATGTGATTTTCTTATAATCTGCACAGTGATTTTCTCAATTGGATCACTTGTTTTTTCATTGTTAAAAAAAAGAAACGGGAAAAATCGCTATAGAAACATATGAGATTTAGTCTCGGTTATTAATTATCAATATAAAAAATGATGTTTCTAATTAGAAAATCACCCGGTATGTATGTGCTTTAATATTTGTTGTTGATGTGGGAGTTGGTAGTGTGGGTGAGGGTGAGGGGGGAATTTAAAAAGAGTTTTAACGCGATTGTAACCCCTTATTAATCTTTGCCTGATTTGCAACAAAAGGTGAAGATGAATTTTTTATGTATTTTTTTTTCTTTCTTCAAAAAGTAAATTTGCAGTTTGTTGTGTGCGTGTTTGAGGAGGCGGAGCTTACACAAATGAAATCCTCTGACATCATCTGAACAGGTTTCTGACACGTTTGAAAACTGGATTGAAAATCTAGACAGGGGGATATTGCTAAAAAGTTATAAGCTTATATTATAATACAGTGCTTCTCTTTCTTTGATAAAATAACGTGTAATTATTCTCCTCATTTTTTAAGTGGATATGTTATTGGTCGAGACCTCCTCTAGTTTGAGAGAGAGAGAGGTGGGTTAACTTTTTTTCTTCTTCTTATGAGTGGGATAAAGAAAAAAAAAAAGGTGAGGTCACTAATGCATATCTAAACTTGAAGAAAAATTTAAAAGAATCTTGCCCACCTGCCACCTAAATCGACATCTCGTTTTCATCTTCAAAACATGGTTAACATGACACTAACAACAGAGACTTTACTTTTGGAAACACATTCATACATGTGCATTGTCTTTAAAAGTTTAAAAAAGTTAAAACTTCTACCCGTCACGTCTTACATTCAACATTGTTTTGATAATGTACAAATGGCAACACTGTTTCAAAATTCATTCTCACATCAAACATTTAAATTCATTGTTAAAAGATTGGTCTTCCATTGAGTTATATGAGCACTATTGAGTTATATGACACACCGGGTATATGCAGTTGGGGTTCAAGGGCTTGAGTATCAATATTCTGGTATCAGTAGGAATTTCTCCACAAAAATTTTACTAAAATTACTAGGACACAAACACTGCTAAAAATGATAGGACACGAACACAATACAAGATGTTCTAGGGCACAAACACCTTCCTAAGAACCAAACATAATGCTAAGAACTCTAGGGCACAAACACATTGCTAGGAATACAAGGACATGAACACTTTGCCAAAAACACTAGGGCACAAATACTCTGCTAGGATAAAACTTATCACTAGGACACAAACTTACTACTAGGACACAAACTTACTGCTAGGACACAAACTTACTACTAGGACACAAACTTATCACTGGGACACAAACTTATCACTGGGACACAAACTTATCGCTAGGACACAAACTTATCGCTAGGACACAAACTTACTGCTAGGACACAAACTCACTGCTAGGAAACAAACCCTTGTTAATTATGACTAAATCAAGAAAAAGAAGACTGTTAAAGTGTCTTTTGATTTCCTAAGGAAATTTTGATGTTGGGTGGTCGTCTGTTTAAAGATTTCATTGACCCTGCAAAGTACTATTTTATTTTTTTTGCTACAATTTTTTCTATCTACTACAGTATGTAAGTTACAGAAAGATACTAAAGAGAAAGCTAAAAAAGAGTTTTTAAATTGAGAGAGTTAATTTGGCAGAAATGATAAATTTTCAAATCGTTAAGATGTGCTTGTTATACAACCACTACCAACACCACCAGTGGGCGCTAGTAATAAAAAAAATTAAAAAAAAAACTTCCATTTTTAAATATTTTTTTATTTTTACTTTTAAAAAAAGTGCAGAGAAACACACTTGTTCATAAAATGACGCCGAAAAAAAAATTAATTTTTTAAAAACTTGAAAGATTAATGAGGTTTGGGTAGCAGGGGTTGGCGTTGGAGGGGGGTGGAGATGTAGGAGGGCCAGGAGGTTTTCTCAGCGTGACCATCATCAAATTGGAATTAAGGCTATAATTTTCCTCACCTTTGATAATCACCTTGCATCCCTCATCTCACCCTTCCTTTTTTCTCTTATGTTTTTTTTTTCTCTTTTCTTTTATTTTTAAGACAGGATTTTTAGTTTTAATTTTTCACCTTTAATCGTGTCTGTGCTCTTTATAAGGGTTTTTTTTTATATATTTATTTTGAAAGCGGCATAAAAAATGCTCTTCATTGTTGTTGTTATGGGATAAAAAGGATGTACAGATGGCCGATGGTGTTAAACTACGTAAACAAAACCATCCGGCTGATGGCGGATAAACACCAAAACATATCCAATTGACAACCGTCTCATTGCCTTGCTTATTAAAAGTTGCTTAAGCACTTTTTTTTATCTTTATATTGCATTTTTAAAGTTACTTTAGGTGAATTAGAAAGGCGAAGAACGATCAAGGTACACAACATTGTTTTTAGTTTTAAATTTTTAACTGACTGAAATTTTAATTTCATTGGTAAAATAACACTTCTGATATAAAACTGTGAGATAAGAAATCGTAAGAATCTTTAATTTAACTTAATTTTTGATTTTATTTGATTAAAATGAGACCTTGATCGTTTTTGCCTTGAACTCATGGATTTCAAAATAGTTTGACAAAATTTTTAAAATGAAAATATTTTTGTGAAAATGCTAAATATTAGAAATGATTTTAAGTTCATTCAAAGAGATTAATCAGTTATTTTTTTTTTGAATTTTTTTTCTAATTAAAAATCATGTTGCTGTGACTTTGATCGTTTTTTCTTTGTACTAATTTCACTGAAAAAACAATGCTGTCGAAATTCATTTAAAAATAATTGGTTGAAATTCATTAATATTAGTCAAAACAGTTAACCATCAAAATTTAATCAGTTTTTATTAATTAATTTTTATTTTTTTAAATAAAATTATGCTAACACTGTGACTCTGATCGTTTTTCCCTTGTAACTACTTTATGAGCAAAAACAATGCTGTCAAACGTTTTTAACAAACTAATTTAGCTTAATTAATTATTATTAATTAAAATATTAATCATCAACAGTTAGCCAGTTTTAATTAATTAAATTTTCCTTTATTTTTGCAAAAAAAAAAAAAAAAATGATGAAACTGTGACTCTGATCGTTCTTTCCTTGCGTCATAAAACAACATAACATAGACGAGGATGTTTATCCATGAAAAAAAAAAGAAAAAGAAATGTTATTTGCGAAGTAAACAAAGTAAAATAATGTAGAAAAAGTAGCATGAAAAGAAATCTATTGCGAATTGTAAACAGACGTCTAAAATGTCATGGATTTTAATATAAAACTTTTTGAAGGAGAAAAAAAAAAGACAGAGCGTTGTAGCAATTGTTTTCAAAGGATTTTGAACAGTGAACAAGCGTGAATTCCCCTTCCCTAATTCCTTACATCTTTTCTTCCCCCAACATCATCTCTTTTCAAAATTTTACTTTCAGTGTGTACAGTACATGTTCCTATTGTTTCTGTAAATTACAAAATTTAATTCATGCTCACGCAGCAGGTAATGCATTTGCCCCCCTCAACAAGAAAGGGGGGAATAATAGTGGGGGGAGGAAGAAAGAGAGAAAAGAAAATTTTTCATATTACACAAAAGCTCAAATGTTTTCGCATATTTTACACGGACTTAACTGTTTTAAGATTTTATACCGGGTGATTTCTGAATCTGTAAGCATTTTTTGTTTCAACTGCCAATAAAGTAATGAAACGAAATCCGATTAGACTAAATGGGGATTTGTCTCGTTTTTTTTATTGTCATGGAGGAAAATGAATTTGGTCTAGTTTTGGGGATGACCCGGTGTACAAGTGTGACAAATTGTATTTTCTTGTCGTTTTTTAAAAGGATCTTTTCAGTTTTGCTGATTTAATTGTGTTTTGGGTGTAACTTAAAATACTTTTTTTTTTACTTTATAAGAGGTATTTTTCTATTTGATTGTTTAAGTTGTAAATTGGTAATTGCTAATTAATGATGTTTCCGTTTCTAAACAAGGCTATCAGTTTTTTGTGTGTTTTTGTTGTGTGAGAAAAAGTAACAGTGGATTTTAGTTTCCTGATAACATTTCTCTCAAATTTTTTTTATTTTGTTTAAATGTGGCAATTAAAAAGGGCAGAATTCATCTTTTTAGCCATTTCCTATGTAACTGATAAATATCTTGTTTTTTTTTAGTTTGATTTAAGTTGTAATTTTGGAGAGAAAGAGCTGCCATAACTCGTTATTTATTATTTGCCCATAATATTTATCATTTAATGAATTTTATTTTCAAACAAATCGACAAAAACTTTGATTATCACTACAATTTTGATTAAAACGTCAATTTTTACAATTTTAAAAAAATATTTACTTGATTTTAACTATTTGATCTGAAAATGCGTTTTGGAGTTGATCCAAACGTTGAATTTTGTTATTTGCAATTTCCATGGACATATTACGTCATCGGCCATTATTAATTTCCGGCGAAAATCATCATTCTAATCGCATTACCTTTGACCATTAAATTTGGTCATCATTCTCACATCAACTTTTACAATAACAGATAAGAATTTATCGCTTTTCAATTTCAATTTCTGCTGACACATTTAACGTTTAACAACCATGGTTTGCATCAAAATCTTTCAATTGCATTTTCATATTTTTATTTGTATATTTGTTATTGTTTATTGAAATTTGTATTGTTAGCAGACGATTTAGATTGAATCACGTGACCCAAAACAATTGGGGGGAAAAATTTCATGGGGGGAATAGGATATGCAATAGAAAAGAGAAACTTTTTCCTGGACCATTATTGCATTTTATTTTGCAAAGACCGAGCATTTTGATTTTAATTTTGCGTGGAAAAATGCTGCAATGCGCATGCGTGTAAGTGTAAATAATGCAGATAGATGCACAGTGCAGTTAAAAGCTCCACATCTCCCTCTGCCACCCTCTTAAAACCACCTTTTTTCACCCCATTTTCTACACCCACTGAACGTCAACCTCGACATTATAACGATTTTTATATTATAGATCTAATTATGTGTTAGAAAATATTAAGGGGGCTCATTTCGCCTTTGCATAAACAGCTTTTAATTGCCATTCACTTTTAATTGCTTTTATAACATTTTTATTTTTTGCTTTGTGCAAATATTTTACTTTTTTTTAATTTTTTTTAAACCTCAAATCATTTGATAGCAGCATTTTTTTTTAATAATAAAAAGTCGGTTTTTATCATTTACAATGGTTTTTTTTCCTCTTGTTTTCATGTATGGCACACCGTAAATGGATAAACTAGAGGAAGAAAAAAAATTGTATTTGTTGGAATTATAAATGAAGTATTTTAATAAATAATGGAAAATGATAAGAGAAAAATCATTTTCAATACAGCAATTTTTGTTATTTGGGAGATTTGGAGTTGTATGGATGAGAATTATTGAATAGAATTTGGAGACAAGCGAATCCAGCGCCATCTATCAATGGCAAATACACATATACCACCCTGTTTTCTTTCCCTAACCAAAAATATCTTATGCTTTGTGTATTTCTATTTTCTCTTTGGGTTTTATAAACTGTTTACCGGGTGAATTTCTAAACTGGAGCGATTTTGGTTTTAGTGACAAGAAAGAAACGGGAAAAAACGCCATTGTAACTAATAGTATTAAGTCTCGTTTTTATTTTTTTTGGCTTATGTCTCATTTCTAAAATCACCCGGTATTTACTGTATAAGGGGGGGGGGGGGGGAAAAAAACTGAAAGCTTTATAAAAATGTTTAACCATCTCACCCAAAATGCCAACATTCAATTTGGGATCCACTTGAATGGTCAGCCATACAACACCAAAAGACGTATAGGGCCAGGCCCCTTCACTCCCACCATATTTTATTACACAATTGTTTATCAATATTATGGCCATCATAAATTGTAAACCACATTTTCTATAGATATTTTAGGATTCCCCACATACAATAGATTTTATATATATCAACTTGTATACAGTATATGCTGTTTATAGAAAGTATATTTTGATGTGTATGGAGCAGCAGCAGCCATTAATCACTCTTGGAATATGCGCGCGCAGCTAATTCTTTATTGAGCCTCTGACGTCTGCTAAAAACTTATTTTCTCAAAAGCCTTTCATTCTTTCTTTCTCTTATTTCTTTCTGTCTTTTTTTTTGGTTGTTTTTTTTTTTTTTTAAATCTTTTTCAATTAAGAGTTGAGAGACCACAACCAAAATCACTTTTATATATCCATCAAAAAGATAAGTGGGAAATAATAAACTCCATCGAGAAACCTAAATGCGTATACAGTAGTTTTTTTTTTAAATAACAGACAGCAACAATATACTGAATATTACAAGGACTAAACATGCATAATACATATTCAAAGGGTGTTTTTAAAGTAATGATAATTTCTGTTTTTTAAAAGTTTTTTTTATTGATTATATGATATTTCTTGTGAATGCTTTTGACATCTTGATGTGATGATACTGTTCTTCGTAACCATCCTGAAATTTTGGTTTATTTCTATTTCCCTATTTTAAGAAGGTAATGGGACCCAGTAATTATTTTGAGAATAAAAGCCCTATTTGTTTATTGCACAAGGTTCTTCTTGAGCTGCAACATAGCTGTAGTTCTTTGGAACCTATTGATTGCAGTATCCATTTGATGCTTCAGGAAAGTGATGGACAAAACATTTTTGGGATAACTATGGAACCAATGGCTAAGAATTCACAGGCTGAAAAAATTTAGTTGTGGACAAGAAAGAACTAAAAATTGTAGTAGAACAAGTCTAGAATTCTCAATTATGTAAAAGGACGCGCAAAGTTGTCGATAAGCGACATTGTGGTTTTACCATCCATACCCGTGTTTCCCAACGTGGGGCGGACGCCCCACAAGGGGGCATTTTGATTGTTCAGGGGGGCAATTTGAAAAAGAATTTTTTCAAATTTTATGTTAACTTTATGGCGACTTATAATACTAGGGGGACATACAACAGTTTATAAGAGCTTAAGTGGGGCATGACACAGAAAAGGTTGGGAAACACTGATCCATACTGTAAGACCAAAATCATCATGGAAACATCAATGGAAGGGATAACTAAGGAACCAATTGTTTTTCTGAAAAATCTAGTTGTGAAAAAAGCAATACTAAAAATTGTAGCAAAAGATGCCTCGATTATGCCATTGGACGCGCAATGTTGGTGATAAGCCAAAATCGTGGTTTTTCTATTTATATTCAATGGCCAAAATTGTTTTCAGTTGTCTTATGCAAGTGAAGGGCTGTTTGCATTGGAATTTAGAATTCTTGTTAATAACATTGGGCACTTGTCAGTAATGTCACAAGTTACTATTTGCAAAGGTGAACATTGGTACTGCGCCCATCGAAAGGTCCTATAGCAAAAATTCTCATTACTTTTGAAATGGACCTTGTTTACATGCATAAATTCACACGGTTGTCTCTTTGTGTGTTTTTCATTGTCATTTTGTGTTGTTGATGTGTCCAAAAATTAATTACACTGCAAAAGCGACTTGAATGAACAGCGACAAATCGCTCAGCTGTGTAATCAACTGTATGACGCCACATGCAAATAGACTATGCTATGTACTGTACAGTCTAAAAAGTAAAGATACAGTAGTGTAGGTGAGTGAGGTGGGAGTGGGGGGTTGGTTGGTTAATGGGGGAAGAGTGAATTTATGCGTCTATCATTATTCACATAAGGTGGTGGTGAGGGAATGTGGGTTGGTTTTTTTTAAATGTCTCTCTTTTTTTATTTTTTTTTAGGTAAACAAATTGCTTTTTTGTTATGTGAATGAAAATGATTAATTAGTATTAACCTGTTGAAACCCAGCGAATTAACCAAATGAAAACCGCTTCATTTATGAAAGGGGAATTATTATTAATCGCTTGCTAAATATTGTACAAACTTAATTGGAAAATCCTTTTTTTTTTCATCTTTCTTCATTACAGCTTTTATGAGAAACTACAGGTACTATTTCCTGAAAGATTGGCAATCATATGCGAAATCTACTGTTAATTTTATTAAAATTGGCGGAAATGTGCATAACTACATACTGTAGGTTGTTGCTATGTCAATGGTTGAATAAGCAAATTTAATCATTTTGATTGAAATTTTTGTTGTTGTTGTTTGTATCAGACATTTTTCTGCTTCAATGTGATCACCATGACATTTTTATTTTTGCAAAAATTTAAGTAAATGTTAAATTTGTGCAATATTTTTATAAAATTTTAATGGTAAATATAATTTTAATTTGAGACTGGTGATGCTGAAAATTTTTTTTTAATGGCTGAATTTACTTTTTGAGTGTTTAAATTTAGGATGCCAGACGTTTTTTTTTGCTCATTTGGTCCTACAAAATGTTCTCCCAACTCCCAAAAATGAAATCTGCGAGCCAAAAGTTGGTTCTCGACCCACACATTCAGAATCTTAATTTTACACGGTATTTTGACATCGAAATGATGAACAACTTGATTGTAAAAACAATTTTAAGGCTATTTACATTTTCAGCTAAGTTACTCATTTTTTTTTTAACTACAAAGCTGCTAATGCCCGGCATTGCTCAGGTTCACATAAAATTCAAAAAA
>JAAFCF010005931.1:16844559-16860322 GCA_013389785.1 Helicorthomorpha holstii | reverse complement strand
TAAGTGTTTCAACTTAGATAATCACCCTGTATATTAAGGTTTGAGGCAGTTTTAATTAATTAAAAACTTTGCTTATGTCATATTGTTTATCGTTTGTCTTTTCCGAGCTTGTAATTTTATATTATGCATCTACTGTTTGGCGCATAAATGTATAATGTGACGTATATTTAAATTTTTATTTTATTTTTTTTTCTTTTTGAGTAAAAGTGCAATTAATATTTTCTTTTCTGCATACAGTAGATACTGTGTAATCTAAATAAAGAAAAGCAAGTTAATTTGCCAAGTCACGTCTCTTGTCTCTTTTTAACATTATTACAAATAAATTTCCACTTGTATATACAATATAATACGATATTATGTACATTTACACACATAAAAGTATAAATGTATAATTAATTTTGGCAGAAATGACTTCAATTCCGATTGAGAATGACATCTCATTAACATAAACAAAGTTTCCATGTGGTTAATTAAAACACTTTTTTTTATTTATATATATACATTTTTATTTTTCCTCAACATAATTATCTCAGCTCATTATCACCCACCCACTATCACCACCACCTACTCAACTCTATACCACTTTTTGATGACTTTTTTTAGTTTGTTTTTTATTTTTGTCAATAAGATGCTCTAATTATTCAAAGAAATTATTTTCTCATGTCTTGGAAATGATAAACTGTTAATGCTCATTAGTTGCATGTGTTTGCACTGAAAAGAAATGACAAACTTAACTGCAATGACGTTTATGTTCAAGTTTTTTTTCTTAGTTTTATTTTACTTGGAAGACAGTGAATTAAGTGTTGTTAATATTTATGGAGATTGTCAGAAATTTATTGATGTGGAAATTGTTAACTTTTAATTTTTAATGTTTTCAATTTTTGTTTTCTTTAATTTAATTTGAATTCAATTTTTTTTTTATTATTTTAAATTATTTTATTATATTTGAATTTTGTTTCTTATTTATGTTTTTTTTTATCTTATTAACTAAAATTGAAATAATTAATTTCTTGTTTATTTTTTTTAGGTAAGTTCACAAACTATTTTTTTTGGAGTTTCCTTTGCTACCGGAAATGCTGTTTATAAACTGTTATTGACACTGTGTGTGGTAAGCATTAACAACTTTTTAGTCAGAAATTTAGTTAACAAAAAAGGAGAAATTTAAAAAAGTTAAATGTCCAGAGTTTTTCTATTAAAAAAAAAGGGCCAATGACATACAAGATATTGATAACTTGTAAGGATTTCATTTGATGATTATTTATAAATTGCTTTAGTTTGAAATTGAGCAATAAAAACCAGAGCAACAAAAAATGGAAAAATAATACAAAAAAATGACAATATATCATTCATATGGGTTTTTAGTTCGTGAGCGCCACCTGTAGGGCAGAAAATAGCTTTTTATTTGATATACAAGTAACAACAGGTGAAATTCCATAAATAATCTTCTCTTTACAACATTATATATATATATAATTTTTTTTCCTCAACTTAAAATAACAATAAGGAAAAAAAAAACTCCCAAGTTTTTGTTCAACTTTCATTCAAGTGAAACCAGCAATACTTTACAGTCATTTTAATGGTCTCAAATGCCTTTTACATTTGAATAGGTCTGAGCAATGTTACACTACATATAAAAAATTTTGTATACAATTTTTTTTTTAATATTATGTTTTTGTGTGATAATGAAGCAACTAATATGTCTGAGATTTATGAAAGTTGGTTAAGAAAAGTGATAAACATAGATAGCGTCAAAATTCAGATCCCGTCGGCTATCCATAATTTTAGCGCTTGGGCGTAATTAGTTTTCTGGGAAAATTTCATCTTATTATTTTTTTTTTAAATATAAAATAGAGAGAGAATAACCTGGTCATCATCATCCTAGATTAAAAGTGTTGAAATTGCAGACGACATGTGTTAAATTATTAAGAGCATCTGATGTTAATCACAGAGAAGTTAGGGCGGATATTTTGGTGCTTTAATATTCTATATTGTCTGTTTTGTATTATAATTTAATGTTGAAATTCACAGTATATAGCGCTCCATAGTTTATTTTTTAAATTTTAGAATGTTATAGTGTATGGCAAACAGTCAAGGTCATTTATTTAATACAGCAACACGTTCCATTAATAATGTTTGAAAATTTAAAAAATCGAACGTTTTGGTGTATCAACACAATCATCAATAGGCTCCATAATAATGTTTGAAAATTTAAAAATTCGAATGTTTCTGTATGGCAGACGTTCACTGCCATATTTTTACTGTAACACTTTATTAAAGAAACGAGACTAAAACTCGTCAGATCTAATAGCGAATTGTCTCGTATCTTTCTTTATAAAAATAACCGAGACTAAATGTAACTAGTTACAATGGCAATCTGTCTCGTTACTTTTTTTAAGCCAAAAAGTATAATACCAAAACCTACAGTATAACGCGTTCTAAAATTGTGTTTTTGAAATTTTCGAATTATTTTTTGTATGGCAGACAGTCGAGGTCACCAGTGTTTCAACTAAATCCATCATGAATCGATATGCGTTCCATAATAACACTGTATTGTGTTTTGAAAATTTAAATTATCGAATGTTTTTTTTTTTCTTTCTTTCTTCCTTCTGTATGGCAGACGGTCTAAGCCAATAATTACTCGTTTGCGTGACGTAGCATCTTTTTTAATTTTAGTCTATTCATTTTAATAGTGAAAACTCATGGAAGCAACAAAAAGTTTTAGTGTTTTAGGGAGACTATACTTATAATGGTGGCTTAGATAGGGGGAAGGGGGAGGGAAGTATAAAGGGGGGGTTTAATGTGGTGTAGAGTTAAATGAAAGAGAGCCAGAAGGGAAATGATAGCTTTACAATTGTAATGTTGTTGGGAAAGATGTTCGCACGCCATCTTTGTTTATGCAAATGGTTTAGCTCTGCAAAATTAAATCCATCGTCGCCTCCATAACTATAGTGTTGTTTGTTGTCGTCAGCAGCAGCAGCAGCGGCGGCGTCGTCTGCACTCACGTTACGTTACGCTCTACTAAACGTCACATTTTATATCTGAAGCAAAAACGTTAACAATAAAAGTGAGAATGTTTATCAAGAGTTAAAAGAGCAATCATTTCACTCAGGTATCAAAGTAACAATTCATAGACGAATAACAAAATGTTGCGGTTCTCAACTTTTCCAATTGAGCGTGCCAAATGCATTATTACAAGGTGATCATACGATATGTGCTATCATAGTGGTAATAAAGAAACGAGACAAATCCCAATTGTGAACAATGCAATTTATTCCTGTTTCTTTATTTCTAGTCTGTTATTCATTTATAAGTGAACACATATCTTGTGACTCTTTAACTTGAGAGGTTGGGAAAGTAACAATTTTAGCAATTGAATCTGCAAATTGAAAACTGTAAACAACGATAAGTGTTTTTGGAAGCTTTTGAGCATTGCAAATATTTTAATTTAAAATCGACACAAGTGAAGTGTGGAGGAGCCTAGGAATGAAATGACGTCATTATCATATCATGTGACTTGTGGATTAGTGGAAATGATGTAACACGAGACAACGTTTCGTGAGCAAATTATTGCAAAAGCTAAGAAAGATCGAGAGATAGAGAAAGTGTGGACAAAATTAAAGTTAGCAATTGGATCTTTTTTAGTTTTTTTTCTTCTTCTTCTTCTCTGGAGCAGACGACGCGTCCGTAATTTAACATGGCGACTTTAAGAAGTTAAGCTGCTTAGATAAGGCTGAGTTGTTTGTTGATGGTTGAATTATGGCCCCCGGGTGATCGGTGAAAATTAAGAAAAGATGAAATAAATACATGCAATTTTCAAAGGGGCCAAAAGTCCAATAGCAGTGATGTCGATGGCCTTTTTTACATTATTGTATTGCTCTTTCTTTCTCTCTCAAGTCTCTCTTGTCTTTCGATGTACAATTGAATTATGATCATTACATCCAATCAATGAAGTGTCCAACTCGCCCAATTGTAAACTAAAAAACATAAGACACGCAACCTTTGCAGCAAATACTCGCTTATTTTTATTTTCTTGTTATTATTTTTGTTATTGCACTTCACGGTGAAAATCCTTGCTCGTTTTCATACCGGGTGATTTTCTAAATTAGATCACTTTCTTAACTTTCAAAGACAAGAAGAAGAAACGCAAGAAAATCATTGAAAATAAAGAAACGGGAATAAATTGCATTGTTTGGAATTGAAATTTGTCTCGTTTCTTTGCTGACAAAAATTATCAATTAAAAAAATGGGAATAAGTTGCATTGCTTATAATGTGTACACATGTATATTATGATCACCTTGTTTATTGTTACTTTCATGGTAAGAAAGTACAATTTCGGTATTCACCCGGTATTTTTTGAGTGTTTGTTAGGATTTTTTTTTCGTTTTCTTAAAAAAAAATTTTTTTTCTCCAAAACAAACATTAAATCAAGTCTTTATAAGTTGTAAGATTTTTGTTTTATTTATAAGTAGATGTACTTTCAATCTATATGTGTATTTTTAATCAGTCTGCTGTTTTTTTTTATATCCAAGAAGTCAATGGCAACGACGACGCCGACAGAATAAATTTGATTGAGATTAAAATTGGCTGGCTAACTTAATTTTCTTTAAGTATTGACTTCAGCAATGAGCTTTTTTATATTAAAAAAAGTAATCGAGCGAAACAGGAGAAGAAAGATCAATGTCCAAAAATGTCTCAAAAGTTAAGAAGAAAATAAAGATTATTGAAACTGGTTCAGTGTTGTTTAAGCTTACATTGTAATACTAAAAACTTAACTAAAAAAAAATTTAAGATTTATTTAAAAGTTTAAAGCGACATTGATCGTTCTTCATTTGTATTATTAATTTTCATAACAATATCAAGAAAATCAAAATCAAATATTTATATTGAAATTGTAGCATGCAATACATTGATTACAATTTTAATTAATTTTTTGAACGAGGGATTTAATTACTAAATTTTTAATTCAGAAAAATGGCATTACTGTGACATTGATCGTTTTTTCTCTGCACAGTTTATTTTCTTAATATTTTTAAGAAAACAAACAAAATAATGTTTATATACTGTAGACATTGTGATGCATTGATAACATTTTTAATTAATTTTTAAACACGGAAATTTAATTAGTTGATTAATTTTTAAAACAGAAAAATGGCATTGCTGTGACTTTGATCGTTCTTTCTTTGTACTATTAATTTTCATAACAAATTTAATGAAATTAGAAATTAGAGGAAAAGATTTCTTATGGAAACAATAATATTGGTCAACAAAATTAACTAATTGTTAATTTTAAAACCCAAAATGGGCCTCCAACTGTGACTCTGATCGTTTTTCCCCTGTATAAATTGGTTGTTGCTCCACATTTAGCAAAATCCATTAGATTGGTCGATAAAAACCGTCTGTTGGCCACATTGGTTTGTCTTTTAGATACATTTAGTTATTTCAGTAAAAAAAGAAAGAAATTGAAGGGCTGGGTGTAAAAATGCGTGAGTGGCCCACATTAAATACTCAACAACCGCCATTAAATCATACATCATGAATGGCTATGTTATATCTATGGATGGATGAAAAAAACGTTGCAATAACAACAGCAAAAAAATAAGGGAGAAAAAATAGCAAGAAGCTCCCTTAAAATTGAAATAAAACATGAAATTCATCATCACATTTTTATGCCAACCAATTTAGTGCAATCATCTAATTACACAACAGACGCCATATTGACTCCAAAAAAATAAAAAAATAAAAAAAAAAGTTTAAACATAGACATTTGATTGGGCAATCATTATGCACTGACATGCGCAGTTTCAACTAATTGATTGTGAATTTAAAAAATACAAAATTAAAAAAACTAAATATGTTTGTGATTGGTTTACCAAATTTTGAATTCACTTGAAAAATTTATTAAATATTTGAATAATTAATTTTATTATTTAAATAACAAATTTTAATGAATTTTTCAAGTATTAATCATTTTCTGGTAACTTTTTTTTTTTTTTTTTAGTTTTAATTTTATTTTGGAAAATGAAATTTTAATTAAATGAAACTCGATGACTTGTTGATGTAATGATGGATAGTTGAAATTTCATTAGTTTTGCTTGCCATACATAAATTGCATTAATTATGCATTGTGTGTTTGTATATTGAGGAGTTTTTTTGTTTTGTTTTGGTTTTAAAAATTTAATTAGAAAGTGGCTTACATTATCCATGACAGTTTTTTATTTGCTTAGTGTAGTTGTTTTAATTTGTCTCGGTGGCTTTTTTTTATTGTTATTTATTTATTTAGCTTTTTTATTTATTTTTTGTGGTAGTTAAATCGTGAAATGCGAATTTATCAAACGATACATAACGTGAATTTACGTCGTTATTACGCTTTGTATTTATTTTTATTATTTTCTCGTGTTGATTTTTTTTTTCGTTGGATTGTTATTTCCAATTTGATTAGCTACGTATGAAGTCGTACAGTATGGTGTGCCAATAATTCAAAATTCTGTCTTAGATGTGGTCACTAATATATTTCATATTTTTCTATATTTATGAGACGATTTTCTATAAGAAAAAAAACCGATTTAATAAAATAACGGGACAAATCGCCATTGGAACGTATGCGATTTAGTCTCATTTGTTTATTAGCAACTGTTTTCTTTATGGAAAAACTCGCCATTGAATTTAAAACAATTTGATTTTCTTATGATCACTTTTTAAGTCATTGTTAAAAAAGAAACGGGAAAAATGGCTATTGGTTTTAATAAGATTTGGTCTCTATTACTGTTTTCGTCTTGGCTAAAAAGAAACGGGAAAAATATCCATTGCGACTAATGATTTGTAGTCTCGTTTCTTTATTAGCATTAAAAAATACTGAAATCCAGCTTAGAAAATCACCTGGTATAAAGCCAAAAAAAAAAAAGTTTTCTTTTATTAATATTAATTTTTTATACCAAAAAATTGTACAATTTGTGTGTTATTGAACTGTTTGGTGTCCCATACTAAACAACTACAATAGCAAATTTAACATTATTTTTTGTCGAGTTTTTTTTTTCTTCTTTGAAGGTATAAAATGGAGGCTCTTTAACGCTTACTAAATTATAACGTTGAGAAACGTGACTAGATAGATGCACGTGATGTGAAAAAATATATTTTTTTTTATTTTTTGGCGGGAATGATGAACTAACTTCCGTTGTCAACTCTCGTACCTAAAAAAAAAAAAACTTACATTTACTTCCTTATATTTTGTATGTGAGCTGCTTATTGAACACATTATTTTGAACTTATGGGCACTTCATACAGTACAGAACAGTACAGAATTCAATGTTCACGTGACGATTTTAAGTTAGTTAATTACGTCATCAGCCATATCTTTTCATTTTGTCAGGAAATTTTCTATCCAAAGCACGTTAACAAATGGGAGGGGGAACGAAAGGATGGGGGGCGTTGGGGGTTATTATTATTTTTTTTTTTAGGTTTTTGTTGTTGTTTTTGATGCGCATGCGTACTGAACTTGCTGCATTATACAAGTCTTCCCGCCCATTTTTACTTTGGTACAGCAGTTACTACAAGGCACATACACGAAATGTTATTTGTGGGGGGAGAATGAGGATGGGGAATGGGTGGTGGGAGAGGGAGGGGGGGTACAAAAAGGGGAGCAGCAATTTCTATCGTTTTTTTTTTTTTTTTTCTGTGTTGAAGACCCAAAATTTGCTTCAATCATCGTCAATTACGCCATTTTGTGCGTGAGGAAAGGGAAAATGATGACTAGAGTAACAAAATGGCGAGCATTAGACCCAATAACGAGTTCGACATTTTCGTGAATACTAACTACATGTAAAATGCGAAAAGAAAAATAATAATAAAAAAAGTTTATACCGGGTGATTTTTTAAATTTGAACGTTTTTTTTTGTTGTTGTTGTTGTTGCTGAAAAGAAACGAGAAAAATCGTAATTGAAACCAATGCAATTTTGTCTCGTTTGTTTTTTTTTTGGCACTGGATAAAAAGTGTTCAAATTCAAAAAATCACCCGGTATAAACAAATATAATAAATAAATAAAAAAAAAAATGCAATGGCTCATCATCATCATCCATCAGCTCAACGACATTTCAATACATTTTCAGTCTGTGTTATAAAATTCACTGACAAATAATGAATAAGCAAAATGAGAAAAAAAAATAAATTTTAATATGTACACGATGACGTCATTCAGATGTTAATGAGTTGTTTTGCTCCCATTTCCATATTGTATTTAAGCAAAAGAAAAAAAAAAGAAAAATCGATCGATACAAAATACAAATTGACGAAATTGGTTATTGCTGATTTTTTATATTCCTCCCAATTAACATGCTTTAATGTTTTTTTATATTTTATGCAACTTTTTAAAAAAATAAATTATAATTTCAAATGTTTCATTTAATTTTTGCTATTTTATTTTTATTTTGAGGGGGAAAATATGGGTTGGTATTTTTGTTTCTTCGTATTTTTGTTTGATGTTTAAAAAAAATGTATAAAAAATGCAATTATGCAAATTATTTGATGCATTTTTTTTATGTTATCATGCTCCATCTGCTGCAACCCCCCCCCCCTTCTTCTTATCCCCCACTCTCATCCCCCAGCTCTTTAAACTTGATCATCCAGCGTAACGTTAAACTAGCGCTTTTTTATTTCATTTTCAGTGACTCATGGATACACCGGGTGATTTTCAAGTTTGAAACTCAGCTTTTTAAAATTTCTGAAAAGAAGTGAGACTAAATTCCATAAGTTCCAATAGCGATTTGTCTCACTTATTTCCTTCCATTCTAAAAATCACTCTGTATCTACTGTTTAACATTATAAAGGAATTAACCAACTAGAGCATGCGCAAAGTGGATACTTCAACCCCCCATTCACCCCCGTCTCCTTCCCCTCCCACTTTTTTACAGAAAGATTTCTTTTTTGTTTATGAAATGATAAAATGCATCTTTTTTTGGGGGAAGAAATGTATTTAATGTTGTAAACGAAATGCTGCTGCTGATCATCACATTAAACAAATAAAAACTTTAAATTTCCATACACACTAGTTTTATCATCTGATGTCTAGACTGAGTAAAAATATTTATGGGAAACAGTAATTGCATTTCTAGTTGTAAATATGGCGTTTAATGCCACAAGAGGCTTATTGTCTTTGTAAATATCATGTTAAGTGATGTACACAACCACTAAGTCTCGGCTATTTATTTTGTTACTTCAAAAATACACAACATTTTGACTAAATTTATTGCTCTTGTATATTTGTTGCTGTTAATGTTGAATTCCATTGACTAAATTAGTTCACTTTTATGTTTATTAAATGAGGAAGATAACTTAGTCGTTTACGTGAGAATTATGCAATTGGAGTAACTATTTTACTAGTAACCGTTAAACTATCCTTAAGTAACTACTCCTTAAGTAATTGCTTCACCATAACTTCACTAGTAGCAAATTCTATCATTGCTCAAGTAACCAGTGCCAATACACTAGTAAATGCTAACTGAGTAACTACTACACAAAGTAATTGCCACTGATACACAAAGTAACTGCTACATGACTCAAGTAGTCGCTGCACAAGTCTAGTAAATGCTTGTTGTAACATCTACATCACTTAAGTAACTGCTCCACAATTCAAGTAAATTCTACATTGCATGTATAATAAATGTGGTACTACAAAAATCCTTTCATGATTAATTGTGGTAAAAAGTACCACTTGTCAAAACACCATTCATTTAGTAACTTCAGTCAAGCTAAGCTTTTTGGTACTGCTGATTTAAAGTTTAGTATAACCAGTAACTGAAATAATTAAAGCATCTAATGATGAATGACAGTAAACGATTTTCATATTTTATTTATTTGCCATATTTATTTTCCTTTCATAAAACTACATCACTGTAATGTAATATAATGTATGCAGTGCTGTTTGGTTTTCTGGTTTTAACAATATCAGCTCAATTTTTCCTCCCTACTTTGCCCAACTACACTGGAACTTACATTCACTAAGTGCACATACGAGTTTGCGCAGTTGTGTTTGAAATTGTAGCAGGGAACGACACATGTATACAGTACAGTGTTGTAGAGAGAGAAAGTAGTGTATATTTTGCCATAGCCGCTCAAGGTAATGCATCAAATATTCATTCGTTTCTGCAACAACTTTTCCTCGCATGAAATATTGATGATGCCGTTTTTCATTTAAGGCCCAATGAAACGCAGAATATATATTTTTGCCTCCTCCTCACTCCATTTTACACCCTCCTTACCACCCTCTTCCTACTTTCTACTTCCCTTCCCATCTTCATCTTGGACGGCGTTATTTTCATCATGCAACGCTATAACATTTTACTCTCTGAACATTTCTCTGCCACAATTGCCTCTGCCACTGCCACCCACACACTAACACACACACCTATGGCTTTTTGGGTCAGGTAGAGTAGCGAGATAGTGGAGAAGAAGATGAGCAATTAAGGCCCTTAAACATCTCTAATGGCACTGACTCGGGATATGTTTCAATCGACTAATGTGATATACATTGCACTCTAATGTTACATCGTACATACAGTATACGAGGTGATTTTCTCAATTGAACCACTTTTTAACCCAAAAAATAAAGAAACTGGAAAAAGTGCCATTGGAATTAATGTTATTTAGTCTCGTTACTTCGTTGGCACTGTAAATCCTTTGTGTGTTTCTAATTTTGAAAATCACCTCTTATACTGTATGTACTTTTCTGTGTGTGGTAACTGCTATCACGGCTTATTTCATCTTATTATTGTCTTAAGAAGTCGCTTTGGTTAACCTTTCTTGGCAGATTCAACAACAAGATTTGAAGGGGAAAGAAAATTTGCTCGGCTAAACCACATATTGACGAAGTTTCAGTAATTATGTAATTGGATTATAAATGATAATTATGATGGTTTACCCTGGAAAATAAAGACCTTCCTTTACTCAAGATTATTACCGTCTTTGAATTCTTAAGAATGGAAGTTTCAATCTTAAGAATAAGATGATTATTATTATAGAAGTTATGGAAGAAAAAAAAAAAAAAACAAGAAGAGCAGACACACATGTTTTGTAATTTGGTAATTATACTGTTTATTTGATGCCTTCAGTTTGCATTATGAGCAATGGCAAAAACAAGATAGGGTTTTAAAGAAGATCCAATTTAGTTGAAACGTCTTTTAACTGTCAAAACCGAAAAGTACACCAGGTGATTTTATGAATTAGAACACTGGATTTTACAGTGGCAATTAAAATAAGACAAATGGCCATTGGAACTTATGACATTTGGTCGCTTTTTATTCTTGCTTTGGGGAAAAAACGAGTGTTAATAAAGAAACGGGAATAAATATAATGAGTTCCAATTACGATTTTTCCCGTTTCTTTTTTTATGGGGAAAATCTTACGAGTTCCAATGGCAAGTTTTCCCGTTTCTTTCTTTACCTATATAAAAGAAAGTCTAATTTAGCAAATCAGCCGGTGTATTGGGCGTGACAAATGTCTGAAGACTTAATTTGTAGTTTGTACATTGGCTAGGCAATCTGTTATAGTTGAGTAGGAAACTATCAGAGTGAAAAAAGTATAGGTAATATGTTTTTCTAGCTTTTTGAAAATATTTTTCAAGTCATTATGTTGTCTGAGGACGTAATTTTCAGATCACCTTTTTTTTTCTTCTTTTTCTTCTTCTTTAAGAAGCGACTTTTCCAGAATTTGAGAAGATTTTTCTCTTCCTCCCAATTTTATTTTTGCCTCTGACTCGTAATTGGACACTTGTGCTCCACGAAACCGGGAGCAATTTCGTTTTCTCTGGCAACTTGTGATTTTGAAGAGGAGGGGGGTGGACGAGGGAGAGAGAAATTCACTATAGACTTGGTAACCGTGACGTCATTGTCGTCAATGAATTGGACATGGAAGCCATGCTGTTGAGGTTAGAAAAGGAAATAAAAGCGAAGAATAGCGAGACCGGAAATGTTAGTGTGTATGGCGCAAATTTGAAAGCTCTTTTTTAAAAGATGAGGATTTTTTTCTTCTTTTTTTGTGGAGTTTTGAGTTTTTTTTTTTTCCTCATTGAAAACCCAAACATTTTACATGGGACAACGAATCGATGTTGTTGTGAGTGGAGGAAAAAATAAGCAAAATAAAATTAGATTTTTTATTTTGGTTGGCATATAAAAGGGCTGATCAAAAAGTATGGAGAAACCGTGGACCATTTATTCTGTGGTATAAAAATTGTAAGAGAAACCATTGGGGCCCATAAATGTGACATTTGATCCTGTTTGGTCAAGTTGTCATTTGGGGCATTTTTTCCAGCAACTTTCAAGCCTTGGGCATTTGCACTTGACCATTTATTTAAATGGTAACTTTACACTTTTAAAGGCAACATTGTTTTCTGTGAGGCATTTGGCAGCACTGCATTTTCCCCCATATTTTTCAATCGTCCCTTTTCTACTTGCACATTTTTCTATTTTCTTCTACTATTTCTAGAGTTTTATTTCTGAATACACACGCGGTACAGACACACATAGAGATTTCCACGCCCACATTGTGTACAAGTAAGAAGAAAAAAAAACGCAAAAAAGCAAAAAAAAGAAAAATCTGTCAGCCGCCATTGCTAACAACGTATCACCACATTGATCATAACGCATTCCTGCAGGCCATGTTTAGAATTCGATTCGTCAATTTCGTCTGTTTCCCCTCAAAACATCGACCGTATTATATTATTTCTTCAGACCTAAACTGCACAATAGTCCCTCCTCCATTTCACATCTACCGGGTGATTTTCCAAGTTGTTTTTCCTCATCGCCAAAAAGAAACGGGAAAAATCGCATTTAGAACTGCTGCTATTTCGTCTCGTTTCTTTATTGAAAAGAAACGGGAAAAATCGCCATTGGAATTGATACAATTTTGTCTCGTTTATTTATTGAGTTTATGAAAACAGTGTTTCAATATCGAAAATCGCCCTGTACACAGTGTATTTTGCTATTGCCATTACTTTTGGAGTATTTTTTGCAGTTTTTTTTTATTTATATATATTTTTTAAATAAAAAAAAGTACAGTACTGTTTTGGTTGAAGAGAAAGAGGAAGGCCGATTTGAACGCATTTATTATTACATTGAGGAAGCTGAATCATATTGAACGTCGTCTGCTAAGGGGAGATTAAAGATGGGCAGCAGAAAATCTTAAATCTTTTAGCTCCAAGCAATAAGGAAAGAAAGAAAAAAAAATATCCCCCTTATAAAGCACTATATTCCCCATTCGAAATTTGAGAATAAATACCTAACATACTGTAAAGGAAGTGAATCTACTTACCAATTTATTTTGTGTTTTTTTTTGGGGGGGGGATGTCCATGGGGTGGGAGCTAGGAAATAAATAGTACAGTAGGGGGAAAAAAAACAAAGTGACTTTACCACTGTAATGGCGGTTTCCTTAAAACGATTTTTATTTACCAATTTTCACAACAATTCTGAATTTTCTGAAAGCAAACAAGATCAGTTTTTTAAAAATCGATAAATTTTAAAATACAACTTATTTTGGTTCAATGTTGATGTTTCCTTGTATAATTGTGTACATTGACCAACTTTTCTTCAATTATTTTGCTTTTAAACAGGGGAAAAACGATCAGGGTTTCATTTGTTTAACATTTTAGTGAAGTTTTTATATTATGCTGGTTTAATTGTGAATAAAATGGGTAAAAAATGCTATAAATAAGTTTGGGTTTATCAATGTTGAAAAAATTACTTAGCATTTTCACAAAAAAAGAGAAAAAATGACCAGTGATAAAATTTCTTAAAGAATAAAAGATTCAAAAATTTCATGAAACTAATTTTTTAACAATTTCAAGAAAATAATTTTGAGTTTTATTTTAAAATAAAAGGAAATTTTAATCAATCACAAACATTTTACTGGCTCCTAAAACTAAATTTAAAGTTGTTTGGACTTTGATCGTTATTTCCTTGTATGTTAATCTTTTTCCTTTGTGAGTAATACAGTGAATATCAATCTATTTCTTAACATTTTGTAATGGTATATCAGCTAATGTAAAAGTGAAATTTGAGCATTTAGTAATGTATGTGTATGTGTGGGTGGATTTAAATGGTGCATGGAAATCTTAAATTCTATCCAATTTCAAAGCATTATAGTTTTAGCATAAGAAAAAGTTAAAGAAAAAGAAAGTGAGAGAGAGAGGATATGTTATTTGAATAAATTGCCTACAGCAACGTTGGTGTGAATTTCAAGATCTTTGAATAGCAGAACTCAGAACCGAAAAAAAAACACCGGGTGATTTTATAAATAGGAAAATAAAAATGCAAAAGAAAGAAAAAGAAAAAAGAAACGGGAAAAAGTGCCATTGTAGCTGATGCAATTTAGTCTCGTTTCTTTATTGCCACTCTCAAAAACAGTGTTTCAATGTAGAAAATCACACTGTATATATTTATTTAAGGAAAAATATACACGTAAAAATATTTCTTTTCTTCTTTATTTTCTATCTGGTTATTATTATACTGATGTGTCTATGTTTAAAAAAAAAATGTTTGGAATTTTTTCAACCAGAAAAATGTCTGTGTAAAATGTATGTGAAAAACTTTTTGAATTTTTTTCTTCTTTTCTTTCATTTCTTTGGTTACACTTTTCGTAAATGAAAATGTCAAATAATTTCTTATTTTTTATATACATATCAGAAAATCCTTCAAATTATTCCTCTTTTATATACATATTACACTGGAATGGCGTGCCATACTTTTTTTTTTTTATTTATTTTTACAATCCTTTTTCTCAAGTGCCACCATTTCCAATTGACGACTAATATTTTTTTCTCACTCCTTTAAAAATAAAAAATATATAAAAAATTCAGGAATTTGGTTCACTTGAAGCAAAAATATATTTTTTTTATTATATCTCATTTTTCTCTCTGAAAAAAAGCATTTTTTTTTTCTACTACTTTTTCTTTACTTTGTGAAATTTTGAATCCGCCCATTTACAATGCGCTTTCTAAGACATAAAACGCAGATTTTGTGTATAAAAATCCTTTTGGCTGTGAACGTGACGGCGTCTCATAGTATTTGCAACTCCTCTCAAAACTGCCATAACCTAGGCTTAACATTTTGACAGAATTGCTATTAAGTTGATGATACTCCTTCACTTTTTCTTTTGCTAGTCAAGTGGAAAAGAATAAGAAAATAAAAAAAAAAGAAAAAACTTAAAAAAAAGTTTGTCTTCTTAAAAATGTGTGGAAGAAATACTAGTTGATAATCCTTATTTTACTTTTTAAATAATGGGAAAAAGAAGTTGTCTGGATGAAACAAATGCATTATTTTTTTTTGGCCAATGTTGCCAATTGGGTTTCACTGGGGAATTTTGTTTCATACTTTTTTCTAGTGTTGGCCACACTGTAAAAAAAGACCTAAAACATTTTTAAGTTCATAGTTTTACAATGCTTCTGTGACAAGACACCACTGTGGACAGGGGTAAAGGGGTATTTTTTTTGAGTTTCAGAACTGAATTGACCTTTAATTTTTTTTATGATTACATTATTTTTTATTATTTTTATACATTTTATTTTTGTAAAGGTTATAGCAAAGGTGTGACAGGCATATAAATCGTATTTTTTGTGAAGACTTTTTTTTTTTATCTCTATATATTTTTTTATCCCTCATCCATCTACAATTCTTTTTCCCCATCCACTTTTTCAATGAAATGAAATGGCCTGTCGTAATTGTTACTGTGTGGCAGTAACGTAAAAAAGGCAGGCACAAGTTGCCAGTCACATGATCTG
>JAAFCF010005931.1:16772670-16804956 GCA_013389785.1 Helicorthomorpha holstii | reverse complement strand
AAATATCAAAATAAGCAAGTGTAAGGCTATTTGGTTTTATATATGTTAACTTATGGAGCGAAAATATAGACAAAATTGCACCTAAAAAATAAGCACCACTTTTTTAACATCTTGTGAAATCTTAGATGGAGAAAATGTATTTCTTGTCACCATCTTTTATTTGCAGCTTTTCTTGTTTTCCGGTTGATTTTTTAAACTGGAACATTTGTTTTTTCTTCTTGACAAGAAAAAGCCGGGACAAAACATCATTAGATTTAATGATATTTAGTCTCACTTCTTTATTAGCATTTTGTTTCTCACTCTCATTAAAGAAACGAGACAATTCGCCATGTAACTGATAACATTCAGTCTCATTTCTTTATTTTAACAGATTTTATATTGATTTCGCTTTTGTATATTTAATTTTTTGAATGTAGTAACTTAGTTGGGAGATATAAAAGATATTTAAGCAGTTAAAAATGAGTTTATTGGACTTTGATTGTTCATTTTCTACATCACAGTAATGAAACTCTGTTTTGCATACATTTTAAAGTTTCATGTATTCCAGTTTTAATTTCAGTGCGTAAAATACGATAATTTCCATTGCAAAACATGCATTTTTGTTTTGAGTTTTTAAAGGGAATTTATCAAGCGAGTGAGTTGTTCCAGAGCTTTTCTCAATACATTTTTGTCATTATTTTGAGGTTCAGAATCGTCGTCATCATCATCGTCATCACTGTCATCATCATCTGATGACGTGTCAATTGTGGAATTGGATGATGACGTCGACTCTCTCTCTGGATCGTTCAAACACGCGTTTTCCTGCATTCGGCTCTCAATCTGCACATCTAAATATTGTTTTCTCGTTAAAACGAATTAATCATTATTAATCTAAGGCCACACTTGCGAGATTTTTAATGCGATTTGCAGTGTTTGAGCATTAACACTAATGTTTTTAAATGACTAATTTATTAGTTATTAAGTTTAGTCATTGATAAAGCCTTTGAAAGTGATGGGACACCGTTAATTCGCCACAAAAAAATCGCAAGTGTAGTTTTATCTTTAAATCTTTTTTTACCGATATTTTCTGAGTTTTGATTTAATGTGAGTCTAATCATTTCACCTGGTTGTTGTTGTTGTTGTGCGTCAGTGGCTGTCACAGCATCGGTTACTTGTGTTTCCGGTGCAACTTCCGATTGTAGTCTTAACGTTTGGTTTTCCTCGTGTAAAGGGCTTTGAGTTTGCCGTTGTATTTTCTTGGCATACAGTTCGGAAATGGCGTAAAATTTGATGGTATAGTCTGAAATTTGGGTGATTTCTTGGTCGAATTCCTCGGCCAGAACGTTGGGCTCAATGGCCGTGTTTAAGCCCAGTAACTGGGAATAAAGTTCAAAAAGGTGACAGAATTTTATTTTGGTTTCTTCGGGGAAATTTTCAACGTCTTTACCAGTCAACAACGTCTCAGTTCTCGCACACAAATTGCAAATGACCAATCGAACGCTTCGTCGTTTGGCTATTAGTTGTTCAATACTCAGCATTTAAGTTCCTGGATTTTAGTTTTTTTTTGGGTCTAAATATTGTTAATTTGTTATGTAGATGTAGAAATTGTAGTATTGTAATTTAAGTTTTGGTTAATCAAAATAAAACCGAAAATATTCACAGCAATTTAACGCAAGAATTTGCCTGAAGTTCAGTCAGTTTGGCTTTTAATATTCGAATGTTTTGATAATAACTGTTGAATGGAACGATTTTTCAAAAAACCGTTCTAATTTTTAAAGTACAAAAATTTAAAGCACGCGGGAAATTATATTAAGTGTCGCATATATTCGTGCGGTTGGTTGCCTTGACGTTGATGTAAATTACCGCACGCAATTATGCAACTTTTCAAAATTAATTGAAATTTAATATAATCGAGCGGACGTAACAATAATAAAGACTTCCTAGAGTAATTAAAAGTGTTGTTTTTACCTTTTGCTATGTTTATTTTATTTTTTTTAAACGATTTGTTGATTTTTTTGTTTTTGCTATTTATTGATAAGCTGATATGTTCGTGCGGCTTGTAACGTTGATTTGAATACTGAAAACCGCACGAACATACGCAACAACTCAATAATAATCGTTAATGTTGAAATACGTGTAGTTTTAAGTGCCTATTCCATAAATAGATAAGTTAATTGGGATGAAGAGAATATTTGGGGGTGAGTAGAAGGGGGGGTGGTGGTTATGATGGGATGGGGGAAGAGAAATGAAAAGCCAAGACAACTTTTTTCGGCGTTGTGGAGGGTCGAGAATTTCAAAAATGTTTCGGTTAAGCTATACAAAAAATTCTCGTTTTTTTATTATTTTTTTTTTTTTGTTTTTATCTTTTTATGTGACTGGTGACGTAGTAGTGAAAGGTAAATGGTTGACAACATGAACACACACGCACTTACACTTACACATAGACATTCAACTGACATTTAGCATTTTCTACTTGGAGACGTTTAAAAAGGCCAATTACGTTGTAAATTTTGTTTTATTTGTTTTCTTCTTTATCGATCGATTTGCATAATGTTGTCACATAATTTTGGCAGTCAATTGGGAAAATGGGTGTTTGAAAGTAAAGATGTTTGGAAGCCAAAATGTAGTACAGTAGTCGACTTTATTGGTTGATCAGAATCGGCTGTCAAACTTGTCAATGATCACATTTTCGTTTTTGGAAATGTTTAGTAGTCTAATTTTAAAAGTTGTTTAGTTTAGTTGGGTAATGGTGAAGTAAATTAAAGGCTTTCTTTTAACTATGGAAAGAAGTTGGGTAATGGGAAATTATATTGATCATTGAAAAATAGGTCTTAGAATTTGATTGGTGAAAAATGATGACAGCTATTGAAAAATGATTTTTATTATTGGAAAAATTATGTTGACCATTAATAATAGTTTTGACCATTTATAAATATTTTTTATTGAAAAAAAATTTTACTTTGAAAAATAATGTTGACCATTAGAAAATTAATTTTGACTTTTTGAGAAATAATTTTGACCTTTTGAGAAATAATTTTGACCTTTTGAGAAATAATTTTGACCATTTGAGAAATAATTTTTACTTTTCAATATATATTTTTTAAATTAAAAATGGTTTTGACTATTAAAATAATTAATGTTAGTATAAAAAATAAAATTTTTAGAGTTTTTTATTCAACAAAATGAAGCCAAAGATGGACAATGATGCTATTTGTATAATTAGCAACTCAACTGTTGGCAAAGTGGCATTTAGACATTTTTCTCTCTCTTTGACATAAAACATTCAAGTAAATTTTGTTATTTTTCCATTATTTATAAGGTGGAAGGTCTACACATCCTTATATAATTGATTTAATTCACTTAAAAAGTTAAAACCAAACCATCATGAATATGTTTAATCTAATTCTGTGTTTCCTATTATGAAATAACGTCGAGCGTAATTTTCCACTGCGTTATTTGTTCATTACTTGCCAATGAAACTAAACAAAAATTTGAAACACTCTTATTGCGATTAAACATACGAGTATAATTCCCACCCACTCAACCTTCCCATCTACCCACCCATTCACCCACAAACTATCCCATCTCATCTCAAACAGCTTGTTCATATTTTAATTCCTCAACGTTCATTTAAATACATTGACAGTAATCCTAAATAATTACTTCATTAACTTGATTATTGCTAATTCGCTTTTGTGTAAATGTTGATTAAAGAGATGGAAGGTGGGGTGGGAGGAGGAGGAGAGTGGGGAGGGCAGATATTTTGCATTGTCTCCATGTTAAAATATCCAAAAAGATGACTTTGTATGGGCCTTTTTCCACCCCCACTCCTCTCCTCCTCATCTCTTAACTCGCAATTCCCATTGGCTGCTTCAAAAGGCATTGCATCACAGCTTGTATGTGTTGTTTTTTTTCATCTTCTTTTCCAAACTAAACGCCATGTTGATGATGATGCTGTTGTGATTTAGGACGTGAAATACAACGTCGTTCACCAGCAGATAACGACGCATTAAGTGCGCCATGTCTTTGATGAGTCACCAGAGGGTGCTGATGTCGCCAAATGAATCTGGTTAGACAAAAACAAAGACCATACAACACAATGATAGATGCTTTAAATTAAACATGGGCTGTGTTCAACTACAGGGTGATTTTCTAGATTGGAAGCACTGCATTTTTAAAGTTCAAATATTGTAAAGTAATTTCAATTGCAAAACGAGACTAAATTACATGAGTTTCAATGGCAATTTTTCTTATTTCTTTTTTGTTACAAGAGGAAAAGTGGTTCCAATTTAGAAAATCACTCTATAAGTAATTGAGGTGCAAAAGTTAAAGGAATAATTTTTGGGGGTAAAAGGGGTAGTGGTAGGAGGAAAGTCGTGGAATAGGGGACTTTGGACGGGACCAAAATAGTAATGTTAAGGGCCTACTTTTTGAAACACGTGTCGCCACCGCTGTTATCGTTCTTCGCTAATGAACTTGATTGGATGAGTGGAACCCAAAAGAGATTGAATCGATCGAGCAGATCGAAATAATTACGCTACTAAATTAGTGCTCGTCGCACGAATCTCTCTCTCTCAAGTGGCAACAAAAATAAAAGGCCACCCAACACTTTAACCCCTTTGCACACCCCCACATACGTATAGTACATACACTTTCAAACAATTTTCCAGATACGCTTAAAAGTTGTATGTGTGTGTGTGACGCCAATCAGCCGACGCAAATTGCAACTGCAATCTTAACGTGACGTTTGAAATGCCAGATCGATTCCTCTTCAACTCAACCCGGTCCATTTGGAAATAATTTAATTAAGTCTTTGTGATTTTTTGAACTTCCGGCTGCTTATAAAGCGCGCTTATTTGACTAATAAAATTTTGTAATTTCATTAGGAAGGTTGAAAAATTTCTGTGCGTCGGCATTTTGCGACATGGTGGAATTTGGTGTAAAGTCTTTAAATGTGACAACTTTTAAATTGGTCTTTTTATTTCTCATTATCATAATTAATAATTGGATATTTGTAATTAACTGCATTAAATTAGATGCATTCAGGTTGTGCTAAAACTACTCATGGTTAACTATTTTGTGGCAACTTTGCTTCTATTAACGACATTTTACTTGGTGGTCTTGCTGAAGATCAAGCTAA
This sequence comes from Helicorthomorpha holstii, assembly GCA_013389785.1. Classification (NCBI taxonomy): domain Eukaryota; kingdom Metazoa; phylum Arthropoda; class Diplopoda; order Polydesmida; family Paradoxosomatidae; genus Helicorthomorpha; species Helicorthomorpha holstii. The sequence continues at coordinate 16,799,837 of JAAFCF010005931.1, read as the reverse complement.
TTTGCCAATTGTCTTTTAATCAGTTAAGCTTAAACTTAATTACACTTTTTGAAATTATAGTAATGGATACTTAATTACTTATTAAGTTTTTAGTTGCTTTTGATAATAAAAATGATGCCAGCGCAATATTTCTCATGTTGCAAATGTGTCTCAGACAAAATTTCTTAAACACATTAAGAGTTATTGTTTTTAAAGCTGAATTTCAAGGGTTTCTATATTTTGCTTTATTTTTAAATAATTTATAATTTACTGTAATGGCATTTGCATGACAGCTTTTTTTCGGCGCGAGACCGCATATCTTTTTGTTTTAAAGTTGTAATTAAAGCATTCATGCATTGCTTAAGCATCTCCCCCATTTCTTAAAACATTTTTTTTTCTTATTCTAAGAAAAAAAAAACAATGATAAATTACTTTGTTGGATGCATGGTTGCATTTGATTTGACTTAACTTGCAGGTATAGTAGATGGGAATCGGTTAGTTTCCACGTTATTTGAGGTTTGCGCTGGATTTGCATTTATTTCTTCTGAAAATTCAAATAAAAAATTTGGTGACTTTTTTTTATTAATTTTTGTGAATGGTTTAATTGTATTTAACCAGTGGCAGTTTCTGTGGTTATTAGTTCTTGCTAACCAAATGGCTGCCTTATTAGCAGACGACAATGCAAAAAAAAAAAAAAAAAGTAAAAAAAAATTGAGAAATTTTTCTGTTTGTATTTTCAACTTGGATGGAATTATCTGGATATTTTTGTGATGTTTTCAATAGAAAAGAAAAATACTTACAAAATAACAACTAAGCTTTTTTTTTTCTTTTCTTTTTGGGGGTTTTTTTTTCTTGATGACGCAAAGCCTGTTTTTGTTTGGCGTAAAAAAATACCACATAAAGCCTTCTTGTATTTTCTCTACTGATTATCTGAAAAGAGTATGTTTACCCCCTTTTCATCTACTTTTAAGGGATTATAAAGCACTCAACTTTATTTAATTTTAATCATTTAATGGGGAAACGTTTATAATTGGCCTCTCTTTGTTACTCATTCAAAAAAAAAAAAAAAAAACGTCACAACTTTTACAGCTTAAAACGACGTCAGCGTTATTTAAAACGGTTTTAAATGTCTTCACTGTATAAATTACAAATCCCCTCACCAGGTTCGTGACCAAATTAAAAGTCTCTTAAAATCTAAATCTCCAAAGCAAAGAAGAAGAAAAAAATCAAATAAAAAATTTCATTATCATTTTATTTAGTGTGACGTACAGTACTGTGTAACAATTATTGATTGATTGATTAATTAATTAATTTCTGATTATATTTTTGTTGTTTTTGCAGAGAGGCCTCATTATAGGACGGCGTATGCTTGCGAAGGGAGTCTACTTCAAATTAGCTGTGATAACGGACAATTGATCCATCTGATCCGAGCCAATTATGGCCGATTTAGCATCACCATTTGCAATGACCATGGCAACACCGATTGGAGCGTAAATTGCATCGCTGCCAGGTCGTTTCGAGTTTTACAAGAAAGGTAAGAGAGCAAATAAGTGCTTTTCAAGTCTCATGATAACCCCTCTTCCCCTCGCCCATCAACATTTACAAGGCCTTAGCACACTATAGCTTTTATTTTATTTTTTTTATATGTATTATCATGTCTATACAGTAATTCATATATACACGTGTGCTAAAGGTTTCTTGAACTTGTTTTTTTTTTTTTTTTTTGAAAGAGTAAAAACCGATTGATGTTCAAATTAAAATCTTGTCACGTCATCGTAAATTCTAGTTTTTTTTATCTTTTTCTTGGACTGCAACTTTTACTTCATGTGGAGAATACACGGGAAGAACGATCAAGGTCACATTAAGAAACAAAAATTAAGGAAACCATAAACTTTGTGTGCATTATTATGGTTTTTGGACAAGAACAATCAAATTTGTTTGATTATTTATGAATCTTAAATGAAAATCAACACTTAAACAAGGTTTATTTTAGCTATTGTGATCTGGGCAACGCCGGGAACATTTCTTAAGTTTATAATTTGACTTTGTAGTTTCATCAAAAGTTAGTATAGCATAACATGACGTTCAAAACATCTTAAGGAAATCTAAAAATCATCATAAGGAAAACTAAAAATCAACTTGGTTTTTTTCGTTATTATATCCGAGCAATGCCGGGCGTTTTTGCGAGTTTGCTAATTTAACTTTGTGGTTTTTTAAAGAGCTAAATATCATATTATAATAAAAGCTTATAAATTACAAATATGTCATTTTCAGATGTTGAAAATCAATAATCTAGTTAAAAGTTTATTTTTATTTTTGTTAAAATTTGCGGAAATTTAATTAACTTTTTAAAAATAAAATGTAAAAGAAAGAAATATTTTTGGGTGATTTGACAACTTTATATTTTAAGCAGAAATTTGCCGGAAGACATACTGAAATTTCTTCTAAGACTAAAACAAATTCCACCTAAATATAAGATATAGTTAAGAGTGCTAGAAATGGCAATAATTAAGAGTATTGGATTGAAATTTATTCCGCCTTAAGACGTTTACGCCACTTGACGTAGTCACGTAGACGTTTTTATTATTATTTTTTTACTTGATATAACTTTTTATAATTTTTGGTTGGCGTCTGCTGCTGTTATAAACTCCATTTCATTTTTTACACTTTTTACACTCCCCCTTTCTCTTTTTCAACTCCCCCCTGCAATCCCTTTACCTTATCTCAACTGGTCCTTACTAATTATGCCTTCGCCGCCGTCTTATTTGCGTGGTTTAACACATCAATCATCAAAATAATGATAAGTTAGCTCTTAAAAACATGTTTCGTAAGTGAAACTTAGTTCGTCTAATTTCACTGGTGAAATTGTTTTCTAGCTTTAGGTCAAAAATATCAAATTTTAAAAACATAAAAATAAAAAAAAAAGTTTTATGATTTTTTTATTATGCAAATTTCTGTAATAATTTTGCTATTATGATTTTTGATATTTTTGTAATACCGGGGTGCTTTTCTCCATTTAGACACTTTTATTTTTTATTTTTTGATAAGCAGTGAGAAAAATTGGTATTGCAACGGATGTGATTTAGTCTCACCTATTTATTTACTGATTAGATTTAGTCTTGTCTAAAAAGAAATAGGAAGCATTGCCATTGGAGTTGACGCTATTAAGTCTCGTTTCTTTATTGGTATTGTGTCCTAATCTAGAAAATCACCCTATATATTAACTATTACTTTCAATAGACTATTATATTATAATCTTAACCAGATTTTACAGAATAGCAAATCAGATGCAAATCGTTTAGAATGCTAATAACAAAACAACATGAATAAATTTACTATGTTTCTTTAAGAAAAACGAAACTGCTTTAAGTAAAAGTGTACAAACTTTAATAACAATATAATAGCAAGTTTAAAAATCAATTTCTCAACCACCCATCTAATTTCCAAAAATATTTAATAGTAAAATCAAAGAAAAATTTAGTAACACAAGAATGTAATTTTAAATTTGAAGGAGGAAAGGGTTTTGGGAGAAAAGGATTTTTTCTTTAAAAAAAAAATGGTAATGGAAGGCTAAAAAATAGTTGTATTTTATGTTGTTGTTTTCTTAGCTGTGTATTATACAAGCACTTTTTGTTGTTAGTGTTTTGTATTGAGCCCCCCCCCAAAAAAAAATAATAAAATAAAAAGTAAAGGAAAAACAAGAACAAATGAAAGAAAAGATGCTAAAAACAAATCCTTAAGATTTTCTTTCTTGTAATAGTAGAAGAAAAAAAAATCCATCAAGTGTATTAGCAGAGTCGAAAAACAGGATTAATTAGATTACCACTTTTGATTGGTTTTAACGACGACGAAAAATACGAAAAGTCACAAAGAGAGAGTTAACAGCTTCTCAAGTTCCCTCTCTCCTTATATACAACCCCCCATCTCCACCCCAATGAAATATATAAAAGTACAATCAAAGAAAAAAGACCATTGGAACAAATTGCCTACACAAATCTTTATTGGTTAAAATAGATCACATCCCAACTACCCCTTTCAAAAGCCCCTTAGTCTTTTTCTCCTAACTACCCCTTTCCCACCCACTATCCTCCTATTCACACTCCATTCCACTTCGTTTGCATATTACGCCATTGAATTGCATTATATAAATTAGGAAAAGATGTTTGGCTGTTGCTAGGAACGACAAAAAGAAAAGTAAAATCAGATGTAAAGATCCCCTGGATTAATTCCATTATGAAATTTGCCTTGTTTTTTATTTTTAAACTTATTTCCACTTCCTATGCTCTTTTAACATCCATTTAAGGAGAAAAAAAAATTGTCTTTTTTGCTTTTTATCTAATTAATTCCAATCCAATTGATGCTGCCATCTTGAAAAAGGAAATTTTTGTTTTATTTTTTTATTATGCTTTAGTCCATTTTTATACACATAGAATTTTAATAGAATTTCACATACACATTGAATTTACATAAACATAGAATTTTCAAACTGTATGTGTAGAAATTTACATCTCCATGGAGATTACATATGCATTGAATTTTAATTCCCAATTTTTAAGTTTCTATGGTAACCAAAACTTGAGCTTAAATTATTACATGTATTTTGATTTAAATGAATTGAAAGATTTTTATTGCTTGTTTGATGACGTGTACAGTTGTATTTTGTATTGAACATCAGTCGGTTTATTATCTTAATGGAATCTTAATGCAGTATAATGTGTTTAATTTCATGAAAATTTGTTTGTTGATGTTATTGACAGCTTCACTGACTTCATATTAATGGATTACGTCTGTTTTATATCTAGGCCGCTGTTGCTAATAAATAAATATCTCTCTTTATTTTTGCAGGGGTTAAAAGGTCAAAATGGTGGATGATAAATTAACCATATTTTCATACACAAGGACTAATAATGTTGTATTATAACTTTGTCTTTAAAGTGTTTTTTTTTATAAGCGGCGAAAATAAAACTTTTATACACTGTTGTTGCATAATTGCGTGCGGTTTTCTAGTATTGAAAACGCTGAAAGCAAATGTTACAAAACCGTAAAGATATATGCAACACAAGCTGAGATTTTGACCGCAAAAAAATTCGTTGTCATTTTTTTTTAAAAAAGGAAAAAATATATTTTAATGTTTATTTTACTTATCCATTTAGCACACACACTGGTCGTTTCTCCACCCTCAAAAATAAATAATAAAGTAAAAGGAAGTTGGGTCTTAATAAAAAAAAATTAAGAGGAATTTCTTAAGTTTTTTTTTATTTAAAATCTAAAAGTTTGCTGTGTGTGAAGTTCAAGGAAGAATTTTTATGTTTATTATTTTTTTTCTTCTGTACTTTATTATTATTTATCTTTTGTAATTTTATTGTCGTTGTAAACTTTTGTGGTGACGCATTAGACAACTACGTCACTTTATGCCTTTTAATATACGACCTAAAAAGACATTTTTTTTATATACTTTGAAATTCCAGAAGCAAAATTTAAACAAAAAAATTGTTTTTTTTTATAAAGTTTTTGAAAAGTAATTCACTTTAGTTTTAATTTTGTTTCTGTCATGTTTCATCGGAATTTGTTGACTATACTGTTAATGCCCCTTTGTAATAGTGGGTTTATGTTAGGGGTGGTTTGGGAGGATAAAGAGGGTGAGTTAACACCGGTAAATCTAACTTAGAATTCTTGAAACAGCCACTTGTCAGACTTTTATTTTCTTACGAAAAAAAACTTTAGTTTTATACTGAGCAAAATACACCCAAAAACAAACAGTAATTTTAAGGATTTGAAATGTTAAAAAAGGACAGAACAATGTTTGTTATGTACAAAAAACAACAATAAAATCTAGCAATTTATGATTTAAAAACTCAATTAGATTTTATTATGCAAGAGACACTCTGTATCGTATTGAAAATGCATTGCGTACAGGGTGTCGCGCATGCAGTAGGTCAAAAGTCGTTTACATTCGTATTGCATTATCACGTCCAAATGTCTTGATTTATACCCAAATTTCGGACTAGGGAAAATATTTATATTCATTTGCTGTGACATCATATGCAAATTAAGAGTTTGAAATATATTTCTTTCATGTGTCTGTTTGGCAAATGGTATTTACTGATGCTTTTCCGTTTTCTATTCAAATTTTTCCATCCCTATGGTTTTTGAAGTCTGATGCTCTTTTCTGATAGTGAAAATCGTGATGTACATTGTGATGTTGGATAGCTGATATGCCATTACTATTGGACAGGTTATTTCAAGGGTGACTTACACTTAGTCAATATTTTCCCTTTGAAGGATTTGTTAGGGCGCCACCAAACTTTGGGGGTTTTTCAACAAAAAAAAAGAAGTTTTGAAACATTGTGAAATCTCCCTGGTGACTTCTTGGGCAATCTTTTTTTTGCTTATGTATGTTTCAAAAAGAAAGAAAAAATTTTATTTTATTTTACTTGTAGTTTAACTGTGTTGCTCAAAATCTGAGACGTGTTCAGCTTACAAAAATTTGCTGGCCAATTGTAACTCTTGAATTTTCAAGAGTGCAGAAGAAGAACGATTAAGGTCCACAACTCTTTTAATTTCAAAAGAAATTTAAGAAAATGATCTTAAGATTTTTAATCAGATTTACTAAACACAAACATTATAACATTTTGAGAACTTTAACTTCAAATTCTTAATCACATTCTTAAGAAGCCACACACATTTTATTCCCTAAAGTACAAGATAACATTTATTATCGATTATTTTTTCCTGGTTAACGCAAAAGTTTACTGTTTTATTATTTTACAAGTTAAAAAAAAAACCTATTGAAAACCATAAAGCGCTCCTAGCGAATTTTTTCATAAAAATATTATTTTTAATGAGACAAACAATTAACTATTATATTTTTTTATTATTATTATATTTGTTATTTAATTTTAATCAGCATTATTTTTCTGCTTTTTTTTCTCTTTCTCTTGATTTTTCGTCTGCTTTTGTTGTTGTGTTGTTTTGCTAATGGGACGAAATTAAATAACGTGGCCATTAGTTACGTCACGAATGGGGTGGAATGGGATGAGATGGGATGGGATTTATAGCCTTATACTAGTCATATCTCGTTATTAGATGACAAGGCTATAAATCTTTCTTAACAGTCTTAAAGTTGCGATTAATGGCCGACATATGGGTCTTTCTTTCCTCAACTAATGCTCTTCTTAGGGAGTTTTTTTTGCAGAGAGTAATTCTTTTGACCCTTCTTACTTTTGATCTTTTTCTTTCTTCTACTATTTTGTTTTTATGCTGGTGGACGAGACAAGACGTTACATAGGGATTTCATCGACTTAACTTTTTGCTAGTTAATTATCCGGCTACTTGGACACACATTATGGCCCTCTTAACTTAAACCACACATTTACAACTAAACACAGAATAATGCATTGGACTACAACCGTTTGACCATTTGGACATGACATTTTCTTAACTTGCATTAAAAATGATTGCTGAATGTTGATTAGAAAAAAGGGATTTGGTTTTTCACTTTGAAATTGATTTTCTGGAGTCTAATTGATATGAAATTTGGCTTGGTAAAAGTTGTGCCGAATTATTTTGAGACAATAAAGAAGTGAGACTAAATATCATTACGTCCAATGGAGATTTGTCTCGGTTTTTTTTTAATATAGTGTATTAATGTTGTTGATATCATTTTAGATGTTATAGAGCTAAAAATAACAAGGAAATACTTTGTTTTTAAAAAAAATGATTTTTTTTTTGTGTTGATTATGTAAATGTTAAGGGAAAGCTGTTAGTTTTTTATTTATTTATTTTTAAATAAGTTGGCGTTTTGGTAATGAAGTCGTAATGATAGAAGATGAGTTTATTAATGACGTCCTGTCAAGTCGGCAATTTAAAAATAATGAAAGAAAAAATATGTATTGTAATATACAGTAGATAGAGGCCAAACAGTATGTTTAACGTCAACTTTGACAATAAAAAAAATTTACTGGTTGAAATAATTAAAAACAAGTTGTCAAATAATATCCCTTCTTAGCAAAACGCCGACAATAACAACAAAAATGATGATAATAATAGGAAATAATAAAATAATAAAAAGACTATAAATGATAATAAAAAATAACCATTTTGCATGGTAAAATAAAGTAATAATTATATCCAAAAAAATTAATAAAATGGAATTTCATGTACAGTATATCAAAATTTTAATGTCTTAAGAAATTTTCAAAGTGTAAGAAAATTTCAACACATAAGAAAATTTCAATCATATGAAAATTCTGCATGTACAGTATGCAAATTCTACAATTGCAATTATTGTAAAAAAACAATTCTAATTAACATTTTTTTAACTAATTATATTTCTTCTTGATAATATACAAGATATTAGTTTGATTCCATAGCATTTTACAACAGGGCGTTGACTTTCTGTTGTTTAGGAAACAAATTTCTATTATCTTTTTTTTTTTTTTTTTAGTTTTCTAAGTAGATAACATAAACAGTTTATAAATCATAGTCATATGTCTCCCATTGTTTCTTACAAACCCATTAAACCGTACAAATTCACATCTGTCAAAAAAATTTCAAATGGTTCAGCGGATTTATTATTAATTTATTTCAAGAATACTTAACAACTGACCGGATTTCTAAGTTGAAAAGTACCTGTATACATGTATATGGGGAGAGAGGGACAGTCAATTGCCCAAAATGCTTTAATGACTTGTATTTTCTATTGGTTCCTCCTTCTCTTAACAAATTTTGATAAGTTGATGTAGAGTTGAAAGTGAATAGGTCAAACGAGTGATTTGTTAAAAAAAAGTATGACATAAAAGCGATTGTCAGCTTTTTCTTTGCATACAATAAATATATTTATCATCTTTGAACACAATTTATATGCCAAATTACATAAAAGATTTGGCCCAGTCTTGGCAACCTTATTCACCTTTGGGACGCATTTTTAAATCCTGTTTAAAAAATAGTTTTATGTGGCATATTATTCAGTGACATATAAATGTCAATTATTGTTTTATATTGATTGATTGAAAAATGTCACTACAAGAAATTTTTATTTATTATTTTTTAATAGGCAATGGTTTCTATTTTAAATTTCGAATGTTTCTTTCATTTAAAAATTCGAATGTTTCTTTCATTTAAAAATTCGAATGTTTCTTTCATTTAAAAATTCGAATGTTTATTTGATTTAAAAATTCGAATGTTTCTTTCATTTAAAAATTCGAATTGATTTAAAAATATTTTTTTAGGTTTTATTTCTACGCTGCTAACTAATATTGGTTTTTCTTTTATTTAGAAACCTGCAATGAGAATATTTTTTAATTTTTATTTGAATTATTTTTGAAATTTTGTTTGACAACATTGCATTTCAGATGCGACCAGTCTCCAAATTGTTCCATCAGTGTATCCAGTTCTATCTTCGGTGATCCCTGTCCAGGGACTTTAAAATATGTAGAAGTACATTACCGATGTAATCTAGGCAAGTTTAAATCCAACCAAGGGGCATTTTATTTTAGAAATAATTTGATTCACATCGTACAATAATAATAATCATAAAAAAAATCAATTTGTGCAACTGGTATTTGATGTCTAATGTTTTTTTTTATTCATTTGTTTTTCAAACTCGAAAACTAGCTTCACCAAAAAAATACAAAAAAAAAACTTCTTCAATCAACATTGTTTATTTTGGTGACAACATTAAAAACATTTGACAATGTTTTTTAATCTTTATAGACCTACTTCTGTGTGTCTGTTTTTTTATTTTAATTTATAAAAATAAAAAAAATCAAGTTTAGTTTTTTTTATTTTTATTTCATTTTGTTGCTTAATAATTTCCAATTGTCTTTTAAGTTTATAACATTTACTTTTTATTATTTGTTGTTTTTGTTTTCTTAACATTTCGTTTTGTTTTTTCTTTTTCTTTTTTTTGTAATCATCATCATTGTTGTTGTTTTTATATGTTTTTGGGGGAGAGATAAACCCACCCCAAAGGAATTGAACTTTATTATTAAGACTTTTTGATTTGATTTGGTTAGGTTTTAACTAATGATTCTCTCTGGGGCAACTAAGACGGTTCATCACCCCCATACACACATCTTCCTATATCCCTTTTCACGTTTCTCCACTTAGTATTTAGTGCTTTTACCCCGAGAAATACACACGTTTCCCCTTGGTTGGTGTTTTAAGTGTTTACGCAAAAAAATTTCTAAAATCTTTTTTTTTTTGTGGTTTTTTTTTCTCGCTCTACCTTAATCTGCTGTGTGTAGATGTAGTCAGCAGTCTAGCTGTTCAATTCAAGCCTCTACTTCAGTGTTTGGAGAGCCCTGTGCAGGCACTTTGAAGTATCTAGAAGCCCACTACCAGTGTTTGCCAGGTAGAGCTAACCAACATTTTAACAATAATCAAATATGTTGTTTTAATAGTGTTATACGAAATGTTCAGTGGTTTATAACAACGTTTCAGGCATTTTCTGTATTGACGAGACTTTTTTGTATTCATTTCAATGGTGATTTTTCCCGTTTCTTTATTGGAGGAAATTATTTTTACCAATTATTAAATGAGACTGTTTTCTATTAATTTCAATGACGATTTTTCCCGTTTCTTTATTGGAAGAAATTTATTTTGCCAATTATTAAATGAGACTGTTTTCTATTGATTTCAATGATGATTTGTCTCGTTTTTTTATTGGAAGAAATTAGTTTTTGTCAGTTATGAAATGAGACTATTTTTTATTTATTTCAATGATGATTTGTCTCGTTTTTTTATTGGAAGAAATTTGTTTTGGCCAGTTATATGAGATTGATTTCAATGATGATTTTTCTCGTTTCTTTATTGGAAGAAATTTATTTTGCCAATTATTAAATGAGACTGTTTTTTATTGAATTCAATGAGGATTTTTCTCGTTTCTTTATTGGAAGTAGATTTTTTCCCCTTCAATTATGAAATGAGATTGTTTTCTATTGATTTCAATGATAATTTTTCTTGTTTGTTTTGTTGTAAATGAATATATCCCTTAAAAAATTGTCTAATTACATACAAAAAAGCCAGTATTCGTTTTATAATCCACTGTATGTTTTCACTTTATATTTAATATAAAAAAATTATAGTTAACCTAATTAAAAGTTTAATTTAATTAAACTAAAAAAAAGTCCTTTGTAGATTTTAATTAACAAAAAAGAAATTGAATACATAATAAGTTTAAGTTTAACATTTTCTGCTTAATTATCCAATTGCACTGCTTATTTATTTTTATTGCTTTTTTTTTTCAATAAGAAAAATCACCACTATTTTCTCAGCTTAAACTTTTCAAGAAGAAAAAATTCAATGTTTATATCTTGCTTGGCACTTATACAAAAAATTGCATCATGGGGAACCACACAATATTGCAAATACAATATTTCCAATAGGCCATAGCAACAACGTTTTAAAAAAAACTTTTAAATTATTTTTTAATCCAAAAGCAGTTATTTTCTATTTTATTTTTGTATTTAATCAAATATCAAATCCTTCTGGTTTTCATAACTAAAAATCCAATAACATTTATACACAGTTTGTTGTTGTTGTTATGTGTATAAAATATGCATGTACAGTAGACATCATAGTAATAAGTTTAATATCCCTGTGGCTCTTGTCTGTGTTATTAATGTTAATACGTTTTGTATAGCAAAAATATAATGCAATCTTTAATTTAATGAGATTTTACATATGGAAATTCAGAGCAAATGCAAAAATGATAAATTAATTAAAATAAAACAATAGTTGGGAATGGGTTTTCAGGTGGGGGGGGGGGGGGGGGAGAAAGGGGTAAAGGGATAAAAAGAGAGAGGGGTGGAGTGATACTGTAGATGAGAATGCCCAATTTCTCATTGTGTGTCTTGTTGTGTATGTTTATGTGTTTGTACGTCTCATTTCTATATATTTCTCTGTGTACTTGTGTTGTTTGTTCATGTTAAAATTGAATGCAAATCGCATGACAAATCCCTTAAAAAATAAGGGGGAAAAAAAGCCATTTAAAATGGAAAAGCTTGTGGCAGATTATGATTATTTGTTTATTATTATTAGGAATTTTAATATTTATCTTTCTAATCGTATAATATAAACCGTGTAGTGGGTGGGCGGGAAAGAGGGGTGGATATTTTTATTTTATTATTTTAATTTTGTCATGGCTTTGCATTCAGGGCTTTTTTGATAATAATAATAGTGCTAAGCTGTAAAGACAATTGGATTAAATTTAGCAATGCCACTGCACAAATATTTCTCCATTATTATGTACTGTATGTTTTGAATAAGTTTAAAACTTTATAAAAAGAAAATAAACATAAACCAAGACATTTCTTACAAAAGCGGGTGATTTTAGAAATTGGACAAAACTTTTTTTTTGTGTAGTTGCAAAAAAGAAACTGGGAAAAATCGCCATTGGAACTGATGACATTTAATCTCGTTTCTTTATTGACACTAAAAATAAAGTTGTTTAATCCAGAAAATCACCCGGCGTAGTGTTGTGGTTTATAAATGACTATAATTCTGTGTATGAAAAAAAAGTTTATGTATATAAAAAACAAACAAAATAATAAAAAAAAAACAAACCTCCCATATTGTCATCATCAAGCGTTGTAATTTTCTGTGTATGGCAATATTAAAAATATTTTCTCATCCTTTTTTTTTCATTATTTTCATAATATTTGTTAAAATTACACTGTACATATACTGTATATGAAAGGAAAGGGATTTCGTATGTTTGCTATTGTTGATGAGATGATTGCTGAATAGTCGGAAAAATATTTGCACTAAGTCGCGAGTTTTTCGAGGGTAATTTCAAAAGTTTCCAGACTTTTGATATCTCAGCGGAAGTGAAGTGAGAGAAATGGTGTTATGGTTAAGTTTGTAGTTGCATTTTAATGCCCCATTCCAAATTTGGTGTCTTTGACTTTACTAGGACCATTGCAACTGATGATTTAACCATGGCCGAGTAAATTGGCAAATGTCTCTTCAAAGGGGCAATTTTTTGAAGGTTATTCTTCTTTAGCAATGAAACTAATAGCAGCAAAGCTACCAAATTTTCTATTAAGTATTGCAAAACTATCACAATCATAACTGCAAGGCATCAACGTTTCTCTTAACTAACTTCCGGTGCAGCGTTAAAAGTAATAACACTTTATGAAAATTCCCAATTTTGGTTACTCCTCTTTAGCAAAGGCCCCATAAGCAGTAAAGACCCCAAATTTAGCACGAAGGATTATAGTACTCCCACCAGCATGACCATCAATAAACAATCCTTACCTTTTAACTCATTTCCAGTGCATTGTCGAAAAGTCTGAAAACATTTTGAATTCCCCTTGTACAGTTGCATCCCATAAATAAACACGTTGAATTGATTTTACAATAATAATAACACTGTATGCTGCTCCGGATTATGTAAAACATTTTACTTCTTATCCGTCTTTATTTATCATTCCCTCAACTCCCACCCCATTCTTCTTCCTTTTTTTTGTTGTTTAATTTTGTGAAATTCGATTAGTACCCAAGTGACAAAAACGACGCCATTTGCTCTCAATGTTCAATGTGTGTTAAATCCTTGTGAACATTTTCATATAAACGAAAGACAAGGTGTTTTTTATTTTTTCCCTCTTAGAATTAAAATCTTTATTCCCATTTTTACATTTCCCTCAATCCTCCCACTAAATCGACATGCAAATATTTGTCCGAGTTTGGAAAGTAAATAAAGGAGATCACACCAGTAAATTGAAAAGGGTTGTTTGCTGTTTAGTTTTTATTAACTACAAAAAAAAAAAAATATTTTTATTTAAATTGACTGTAAAGTCCTGTGGGAAAATGTCACTTCATATGTGGTTTTATGTAAGCAATACCACAGTTGAGATGTAAAACCCCTTTTGATTTTTTTTGGTTGAACTTTATTTTATTTTATTGGCAAACATAGAGAAATTGGATTGGTAAAATTGTATTGCTTGGTGCTGTATTGCCATATCCATTTTATTGAGATGTAATTTAGATTTTGGAAGTGCAAAAACACTTCTCCATTTTAATTCATTTGTTTGATTTGATTGAGAAAATGGGTTGGTTTGTTTTTTTTTATTTATTTCTTGAAAGCCCAAGTCCTAATTAAGAAAAGTGGCTTCACAAAATCCAAAAAAAAAATTAACCAAATTTAATTTTGGAAAAAGTATTTAGTTAGAAAAAGAAACTTTTCTGATTTTCAGTTCTGTAATTTGTCTAATGAAAATTAACGACATTAGACAAAATAATAGTGAAAAAAAAAATACAAAAACTTTTTTTTTTACTTTCTACTTTCTTAATTTGATTATTTTAAAAGAAAAATTTGTCTTTATAGTTGCAATTGTATTAATTCAATTTTTAATCTCATAACAATTAGCGTCGACAACGCCATCTACAACACCCATTCGGTTTAATACTCCCTGGCGGCCGGCCATCAATCAACAACCGCCAGTAGTAATGAGACCAAAGACTGGACCATCGGAGTCTGATGAAGAAGCCACCGGGAATAGTGGAGGATCTGCCGCAGGTGCTGGTGGCGCAGTTGCTCCTGCAGAAATTCCAACATTATCATCAACTACTACAACGATATCATCTCCGGTTATTAGTGTTGTCACGTTGGCTCCAGTGACCACAAATAACACCGGTAACATTGCGGGCCACGGTGTCACATCCAACAATGGTTCAGTTCAAACTTCAAATGAGAAAGTGGTTCCTGTGCCAATTTCAACCCAGACTTCTCCTCCATTGCCACCGTCAACTCCCACACCGCACAGCGTCAACGTAACATTAAACAATTCTACACAAACAACAACACTGGAACCAAGTGCAGAGACTCCAAGTAAGTTCTTTATAAAATTTCAAATTCGTGGATTTGTTTTTAAAATTTTTGTTTTAAATTCAGCAACCACTGCAGTGCCTCCCAAAACTCGATGGGAGTTGAGAGCTGACCACTGTATGCCTGGTCGAGTTCGAGATCTGAACTGGAACTGGACTAGACAGGGTGAAACTGCCATTATTAACTGTCCAACTGGAACTACTGGTTTGTTAATCATTTCTGATATTTAATTAAAAAAGTCCCTTACTATAATTAATCAAAAAACTTTTAATGAAAAGGTTATGCGAAGTGGCGCTGCAGTTCCAACGCCAGGTGGAGTTCTGATACACCAGATTTAAGCGACTGCAAATCTGTGTGGCTAACTGACTTAGCAAACAGAGTAAGTAACTTGATTCCTTGAATCTTTCTTTAATTTGCTGTTAATGAAATTACTGCTTTTCATTATCACTAATAACTTACTTGCTCATAACTTACTCATTGGCGCATGTCGAGTCCTTTTCCCTTCTTCCCATTTCTAAAAATCAACTTGTGATTTTTACTAATTAGTAGAACCTCATCTAGAGTTTCTTTTTGTTAATCATAAATCTCAATTTTCCTATGTGTGTTTACTTGCAGATCGACCAAGGAGACACAGTAGTGAATGTTGCCAAAGAGTTGGGTCAGGTTACTCGGAGTAAGCTGCTGTATGGTGGCGACGTTGTTGAAACAACTGCCATTCTCAAGAAGATGGCACATAAAATGTCAGAGTTTATTAAAGTCATACCCAACACCAACAAGGAAAATGTAGTCAATGAGCTTATGGAGGTGAGAACACACTAAATTATGACCCTCTTGCTTCTTTTTTTGTGGGGAAACGTATTTGAATGTAATCTTAAACTTGCAACTTTGACACCTGCTGCTGCTGCACTAAATAATTTTTAGAGAAAACAATATAATGAGGTCTGTTTCAAAAGTAATGAGTTTTGGAGTTGAACTAGTAACCCTGTGTCCCTGGTTAGGTTTTGCCATGGAGTGTCATTACTTAAAAAACGCACCTTTTGAATCTAAAATATCATGCATCAGTTTTATGTTATCAAATTGTTTATAAAGTAGTTAAATTAAAGCTTCAGAATTTTATTTTTATATATTTATTGCATAATTTCGTGCAACAAGCTTTATAAAATGTTTAAAAAAAATTAAATGTGGTTGAAAATTGATATACAATACAGTAAAGTGCTTTAGGGGGATTTTATTGCTTTATCAGAGATAAACAAGTTGTGTACATGTCATTATTTATTTATTTATATTTTCATTTTGTCTTCATGAAATGTGTGTGTGTATTTGTTGTTGTGTAGGCTGTTGTTGAAACTGGCAGTAATTTGCTGACGGCGGAACAACGTCATTCCTGGAACGATTTGAGCAGACAAGCTCAAATGAAAACTGCCACTGCTTTACTTTTGGGATTGGAGGAGAATTCCTATTTGCTGGCTGACAGAATTAATTATGAGAAAGTCATTGTCGAATCAGACAGAAATATACGTAAGTTTTTACCTCTCTCTTAAAAAAAAGTGTCTTTTTAATGCTTCTTTCATGTTTTATTATATAACTTAATAATTAAATTATTTTTTTGTGACAGTGATGTCTGTCAAAGTTTTACGAACACAAAATATCCAAGAGCTTAATTTTCCTGACACTGAAGACATTTCTAATTCTGTTTGGGACTCGGCGTTCGGCACCTTGACACTGCCTGTCGATTCGCTGCTGGACCGAGCTACGAATGGCAAGTCTCTTCTTGTTTGTGTAAATCCAGGTGATTTAATTATACAATAATGCAATTTTTCAGGTGTTGTAAAAGTGGTGTTTTTTACCTACAACAACTTGGAGGAGTTGCTCCAGCCTGACCCGGTCACCGAGGTCTCTTCGCAGTCTTATGCCAACTCGAAAACAGTCCGAATGCTCAACTCTAAAATCATCTCTGCTTCGTTTGGACGTAAACATCACATGCCCTTACAGCAGCCAGTTGGTATTACACTCAAACATCTGCAGTCTGAAAATGTATCTAATCCTACTTGCGTTTACTGGGATTATATACGAAAGTGAGTGGCTTGTAATTGAAAATCTAGTTTCGAGTTAATGAAATGACACTTGTGGACAAACTTGTAGTATAATAAGAAATTAATTGCTCTCTCTCTCTATCTCTTGTCATTTCAGTTTGCTCTCCTATCTTTTATTATTTTTTTTCTCTTTTTAATCCATTACATTTTTTATTTTCTCTTCTAACAGCACCTGGTCTCCAAGTGGCTGTGAAGTTGTGGCAACCAATCAGACTCACACAGTCTGCGAATGCAATCATCTCACCAATTTTGCTGTGCTTATGGATGTTCAAGGATTGCAGGTAATTAGCCATTTTTTGTTTTCATAAAGAAAGTATTCAGGTATTAATGAGAAGGTTTTTTTTTAAAACTACATTGTAAGTTTAATTTTACTTGATTTTAATCAAATGGCTTAAAATCTTTCATTTGACAAGCTTTTTAGATTCTTGTTTAAAATTTTCTTTTTAGTTTTTTTTTGGAGGTAAAATGGAAACTTGTTTTTTTACTAAAATGTTTATTTTTTTTAATTTTAGATTTTACCAATTCATGAATTAGCATTGCAAACAATTACCTATGTCGGCTGCATAGTTTCAATTGTTTGCTTGGCAGTTTCATTTTTGACTTTTACTTGCTTCAGGTAAAGGACATCAACTTATAAATTTTCCAATTGTAATCCAAATTGACCAATTATATTTATTTTTCAAGGGGTTTGAAAGGAGATCGAAACACAATTCACAAGAACCTTTGCATTTGCCTTTTAATTGCTGAGGTTTTGTTTTTGGCTGGAATATCTCAAACGGATAAACCGATTTTGTGCAGTGTTATTGCCGGACTTTTACATTTCTTTTTTTTGTGTTCATTTGCTTGGATGTTTTTCGAGGGATTTCAACTCTACGTTATGTTAATTGAAGTGTTTGAGTCGGAAAAGTCGCGTGTGCGCTGGTATTACGCTTTGGCTTACGGAATGTCCGCTCTTGTGGTGGCTGTGTCATGCATTGTGGATCCATTCAGTTACGGGACAGACCGATACTGTTGGCTTAGGTCAGATAATTATTTTATATTTAGCTTCGTGGGACCAGTCATAGCTGTCATAGTGGTAATTATAATTGTATTATTAGCAACTGAAGAAATTGGATTATTTACACTTTTTAATTTTATAGGCAAATGTAGTGTTTTTGAGCATGGCCATATTTACAATGTGTAGACATCTAAATGTGTCAGCTGTTATGAAGAAGAAAGAACAGTCCAAATTGGCCAATGTTAGGTAAGAAATTGCTTCATTATATTATACAATGTGCTACAAAGTTAGGTAATTTCTATGACAATTTTATGTGTTAATGAATTAAAAAAAGACATCATGTGAAAACATATGAAATATTTGACTAAAACACGTTACAATGTCGTTGGACAGTTTTTAAAAATTCAAAGAAAATAATATACTATTAGGGTTTAAAACCATTACATAGTTTAAAATGATAGTATTTTTTAAATTATTTTTTAAAGCTATTTATTGTTTGGTTTTCCTATGTTAAATCTTTTTTAAAAATTTTTGTAAAGAGTTTATGAACACGCTATGTTTTAGTTTTACACAACTGCAATTACAGTTTTGTTAATTTATAGTCATTATCACAATTGGTAAAAAGTGTAGTTTTTATACAGTTTGTTAATTAGAGGTAATTATTGTTTTTGCATGTTTATATATTTAAATTATTTACTGTTTTAGAAGGGACGCTTTGCTGGTTCTTCTCACTGAACGTTCCCTGGGTCATTTGTAAGCCTTAGAAAATTATAAGTTTGAAATTTATAAACACACACAACTCGTTTAAATAATATTCTTGAAATTCATTTTGCACACTAATTATTATGATTATTCCTCGTTTTTAATTTGTTTTGAGCTGCAAAATGAATTTAAACCATTTTTATTAATTAAACTCTTTTAGATTATTGTTTATTCACTTGCAAGAGTTGTAGTCGTAAATTTCTTTCTTTTTACTTTTATAAGCTTATAATTATTAAAGCTGAACACTTTGTAGTTTATAACGCTTACATTTTTCTATGGCAGTTTTAATTTAGTTTATTAAATAACATTTCTCTGCAATCTATGTAGTATTAATCAGTTTGCATTTAATTATTTCACTGATTTAATTGATTTAGTGATTTAATTGAACAGGGAAAGACCAATCAAAGTCTCCAGTCGTTTTTATTTTGTTATACACAGTGATTTTTCTAAATTTAAACAGTTTTTTACTGAGCTAATAAATAAGCGAGACAAGATCTCATCTGTTCCAATGACGTTTTGTCTCATTATTTAATTTTTTTGTCATGGATGAAAAATAAATGTGCAAATTTGGAAAATCACCCTGTATTATACCTATATAAAGTTGATAAACTAAGTTATAGTAATAATGTAGCCCTGCTTATTCTTTAAATGTGTCTCCTAGTAATTGCTGCACTTAACGACATTGTTTATTTGACATTTATTTTTTGATAAAAGAAAATAATTTATTTGCCAATTAAATTAAAAGACATCTTTAATTTTATTTTAGCCGGTGGGAAATTTTAAATTTACAGTAATTATTTATTACATTATGGTCATTTTTTTTTCTTTTGCAAAAACTAATTTTAATGATTGTTAATTGTTATTGTTTGTTTTTCTTTTGTATGGCAATGTAAGTTTAATATGCCGGAAATGTATTTTTTTTTCTTTTTTGGTTGTTGTTGTTGGAAATATCAGTTTATTTTAAACACCCATTTAGCATTTTATGGCCAAAATTAATTGACTCGTATTATAAAATGGCACACAGCTGGGTTTATGAGCCACTAAATCTGTTCAAACCAGATGTTTATGCCATCCTTGTTTATTATTTTAGCACTGCCAAATACAGTACAAGCTTATTCAGCTGGCATGAAAAATGAAAATCCCATTAGAAATTTATGAAACTTGTGCTTACTTATTAATTTTAGTAATGACAAAACTCCATACAATATTTATGTAATTTGGCACATTTGGTTAAAATGGTTAAATGGCAACTAAATTACTTTTCTTAGTTATTATTTTATATAGTTTTTTGTTATATTTGTAACGTTTTTGTAATGTTATTTTGTTGTGCTTTTAGGACTTGGATTCGAGGGGCGTTGGCTCTAGTTTTCGTTCTGGGTCTTACATGGACGTTTGGTCTTTTGTACTTGAACGACGAGTCATTGGTTATGGCTTATGTCTTTACAGTTTTAAACAGTCTTCAAGGGCTGTTTATTTTCGTCTTCCACTGCCTACGTAACGAGAAAGTAAGTTCAACTTTTAGCTGTTATGGCATCACATATAAATTTGAGTGGTGCAATCTTTCAAGATTAGGGAACTTTACCCAAAAGTGAGCAGTGTAATAATTTTTTATGATTTTGATCATTTTAGGTCCAAAAGGAATACCGCAAATTGCTTCGACGAACGCCGTGCTTGGCATCGTGTTTGAGTGAAGCTTCAAAGGATCGACGGTCGAGTTTCTACGTCAATTCGAATGGCACCGCGTCGGTTCCCAATTCCAGCACCACGCCAGTCAATAGCAGTGTTCAGTCGCCGCCTCAGCAAATGCAACAGCACCAACTTCAGCAGCAGCAACAGCAGCAAAGTGTGGGTACAAGTAATGGTCTTCCATACCCTCTCTATCAGACCTTGCCAGGTAGTGTGCACCGCTCCCCTTTCGTGCTAGATTACTATTTTTTTTAATCTAAAACCAAATTTTCTTCTCCCATAAAAAAAAATCATCAGAAAAAAAAATCTCAGAATATAAGCTGCTTAAAAAATTCCAAAAAATAAAGCTGCAAATAGGTTAAAAGGGGGATTCTTATTTCTATCCATTATTTTTAATTGGATATTAATTAATTTGTGGAGACGGTTCTGCTTTTAATCAAGACATAAAAAATGGCAAACAATAAGCTGATGATGCACACAAAACTAATAAAACCTCAATTATAAATTAAATCCTTTTTATTATTATTTTTTTTTTAAATCTAAAAATTCAAAATTATAAAGACAATAATTGGGGTTTTATAAACAACAAAAAAAGACATAACAGACTATTTTTAAAAAACTGGTGAAGGAATTCTACCATCCGGTTCCCTTTTAAAAATACAATCCTAGGATTTTTCCATTGAATTGTAAGTTGGGCCTGAGTTTTTTATTTCATGCAATGCAGGTATTGGTAGTTTGGACGCGCTTATACAGTACAATGATAACTATTATCAAATTAATATAAAATAATTGGCAATCTATATGATAAAAATTGGTCTAAGACTTGTAATGCTGTTCTTCTGCTTTTTTTCTATTATATTTGCTTGAAATATTAATCAGCTAAGCATGGCTTTATGTGGATATTTATCTTCTATAGAAATGTACTAATTAGCCTATTTATTGCATTTAGATTCAGTAGTTTATATACCCAATTGTTTATTAAATGTTGAAATGACTTATCAAAAAAAAAAATTTCTGAATTTACTTTTCAATAAATTTATTATTGAAGAAAAAAAAAAAAGATTAATTTTTGCTGTTTATTTTTTAAACAGTACTTGAAACCTCATTGGGACAGTGGCAAGACCAAGAACCACCCGACCTCATCAGTCAACGGAGACCTGGCAAAAAACAGTCCAATTGCAGGTAATTAATTATTTTTTTTTTATCAAATAAAAGTTTGATTTGACTTAAAATTTATATACTGTACATTATTATTAAGGGCGTCCTACAGTTCACGAACAGGAAGTTGAAAATTTTTCATATAAAAGTTCCAATCGCGATTCGGGTCACGGTGGTTCCGAAGCGGACGAGATCCTGGCTGCCGCCGGCAGTTTACGCTTTAAACGTAACAATAATAATAACAATGACAATTACGGCGGAATCACCAATGATTTATCTGTGATGGACAGTTCGGTAGTCGATTCTGACTGTAGTAGCAGCGACTATTTCCGCGAAAAATTATCTGTCAATATTAACAATGATCTGCAATTACAGCAACAACAACAACTACAAACACCAAACAACACACAACCACTAACCAACAATCACAAGTTAAATAACCAGCATTACCAGCATCAATCAGGAGTGAAAAGTTTGCGTCTCAACCGTCCTCGGCAGCGCCACAGTCACGGCCTTGGCTCCTCTTCCCATCATCATCTTCACAACACTTTAGGTAATCCTCACCATCTTGGTCACCATCAAGTGAGAGTCAGTCCCTTTAACCACATTTACATGGACATCGAATTACAGCACCAGCGTGAGACTGAACCGGTATATGAAGAGATTGATCGACATGAGGTGCAGGTTTCCGACTACAGTGATGAAGATGTCGCTACTCAGCAGCGAAGTGATATAAGTCGCCAATCTTCTGGGAGTTATGGTGATAATCGCCCACTTATTAGTCATTTAATTGCCGAGAGAAATCAAATTCAAGGTTTAATGGCAGCTCAAGGTCCATTGGTAGCTCACCGAGCTTCGTTAAGACCCCAAAACCAGCCCCAGCAGCATCCACAGCAGCAGCAACAGCAAATGTTAGCTGATGCTGAATATTTTCCAGAAGGACCTCCATACCATATTGGTCAGATGCCACCACATCCTCAACCAATAATGCCACAGATGATGGGCGTTGAGAACGGCGTTGCTTCGGCTCCCTCTGATGGATCTTTTCCTCAGCAGCAGCAGCAGCATCATCCTCCAATGCATCATCGTGAATCCTCCTTCCATTCTCCTAAACCTCTTGTCCCTCCTCCAAACTCTTCTGCTTCTCAACTTTGTGATCCGAACAATGAAAATGCCATGTTTGTGGCCATGTTGGATGGCAGGAAGGTGGTCAGTCGGTTGCAGCCATTACAAAACCAGTCATTAGATCGCCATCATAATCATCCTTCTTATTCTCATCAGGTAGTTCATCAGAGTCCTCCACCCTCGCAATATCGTGGAGATCAGCACCATTCCCAGTTGATCCATAAACTGTCCCACAGTGAATGCTAAAGCAATTAAAATTGTTGATCCAAGGTTATAAGTGTGTGTGTATGCGTGTGAGTGTTTGTGTTGTGAAAAAAAATGAACAACAATTAAAAAAAATTAGTTATTTAGAGTTAAAGACAAAAAACAAAACAGAAACAGGATTATTACAGAAGAAGAAAAGGACGTTTTGGTGGATTTTTTTGTA
Organism: Helicorthomorpha holstii; assembly: GCA_013389785.1. Taxonomy (NCBI): domain Eukaryota; kingdom Metazoa; phylum Arthropoda; class Diplopoda; order Polydesmida; family Paradoxosomatidae; genus Helicorthomorpha; species Helicorthomorpha holstii. The sequence goes on along the minus strand of JAAFCF010005931.1, from coordinate 16,776,780 downwards.
ACATGGTTAACTGTGATGAAGAGGAACTAAACAACACAACTTAGTCATTTTTTATTTTCTTTAACTATTAAATTATCATCCTCAGTTTTGTTTTTTTAAATAACATGCTGCATATTTTAGCTGAATTTGTAATTTTTTTTGTGTAATGTAAGTACTGTATAGTCAGATTTTGATAGTCCATCTCATGTGACTAAATAGTCTGGCTGTTTGTTTAATACTGCACCAATTTTTCTTTTCGTTTTTGTTGGAATTAAGTGCCATCTGTGATGTCAACATTTATACATTGTGTATTATTATTATCTACAGCAGTTTAGTACGGTTTTTTTAAACTTGTAAAACATTGATTTTCAATAACCAGACAGCTGTTATAGATATTGTTAGCAAAATACAGTAGTAGTGGCAGCTTCTTTGTCCAGTGACTTAACTTAAGATACAAATTGTAAGATTCTTATTTTTACCTGTTTATCCATTTATAGGTTGTTCATAAAATCCTTAAACACTTTTTTTTATAAAAAAAGCTAAAAATACAGTTATAAAAATCAATTGTAAGATTTTAATTTTACTACATAAATAGTTGTTGGTTGGAAATTTTATTATTGTTTAAGGAATTTATGGACATCCAGTATGAGTTGCATGGATAAATTTTAAAAATTTCATAAAAAATTCAAATAAAAAGCTTATTAAATGTAGTTAGCACCTTAATGTACTGTAGATTGAAAATTGTAGTTATTTATACAATTGTTTCAAGGAATTTAAATATGTTAGTCGATTTTTTCATGAATTTATAGAAATGTTATATTACTAAGTTGAAATTGTTTTTAAAATGTATTAGAAATTGTAATCTAATGATAAATTAGTGTGGTTTTCACCATAAGGTAGATTTTACAATTTTTGTTTTACAATTTATTTTCATTTTTAATTTTTTTACCATGAATTGACGAACACACGTCATAACAGTTTTTATAAATTCAAACCTGTAGATCAAGGTTTAGATTTATATTTTCCTCAGATAAAAGAGAATTTTATTTGAATTTTTCATTGAATTTTTAAAATTGCCATGTAATTATTTGATTCTAAATTTCAATGGCTGCTGTTTTACGTTTAATTTCCAATGTCAACTTTTTCCATATTGTTGTGACAGTTAATGTAAACAAAATTGACATGCAAAAAAAAAGAAAGAAGATGGTCATCTTTTATAAACAAGTTTAAAAAAATACTTTTATTAGTCTGGTATATTGACTGTGAGGTGATATGCACAGACCAAAAAACAAAACAAAAAGCTGTGTAAAAAAGTTTTAAAAAAACTGGACATGTTTCTCAAACTCATTTGTAAATAGTATATTATATTCTCTATACGAAAACCAGAGAAGGGCATAGCTTATATACACATTAAGAAAATTTTCTGGTGTTGTAAAAAAAAAAGGAGAGAGAAGTAGAAAAAAAAACACACTGAAATTTTTCATTAATTTTCTCTTTAATTAATTAAAAGATAAATTAAATAAAAAAAAGAGACATTGTGAATATGACCTATGGGATGTTATGTTGAGACAAGATGTCTACAACATGAGTTGTTTGAAGTATTTATGTATTAAAAAAAAAAGCAAAGATAATATTAGTAATAATTAAAAAATAATTGTAAGTATTTTGTTTTGTAAGATACAACAGCTGTATAATTATTATACAAATATGAAGATAAACTTATAAGTGTGAATTACAGTGTCAATGAAAAAAAAATATGTTCATGTAGTGGCATCTTTTTCTTTTAGTTTGTTTTTTAAGAAAGAAAATTAAGAAAAAAAAAAGTACAGTAATTTTTTATTTGATTTTTGTTGTTGTTTTTTTTTTTTTCAGTGTTTTTCAGTCATGTCAAAGGTTGCTACTTGTTTTTACAATAATAACTTAATCAAATATTGTAGTTGTGTGTTTTCTATGACGTCAAAGGTTCTAATTTTCAAATTTTAATTTTTTTTTTTTTTGGTTTTTGTACAGTTTCTTGACTCGGTTGTAATTGCGCAATAGTAATTTTAATTTTCGATTGTAAAAATTTGAGTAATCCGTTTTATTCAAATTTAACAGACAAATCCTTTTTGGAAAAAACTAAAGTCGACAATATTCTACAATGCCTAATTGATGATAATTATAATTGCGGTTAATTGGCTTTTGATCAGTACAGTTACAGTTTCTGTCTGTCTCTGTCTCACTCTCTCTATCCGCCTTTCTATATTTCTAATCTGTGTTTTATTACTGTATTTCTTCGTCATCCCACCTGAAAACGGTAGAGTTAATTAATGCCATATACTTGCTTTGTATATTTGGATGCCGTATTCGCCTTAGAAAATTTCTTGTATTGACTTTACAATAAAGATTATTACACAAATTGTATACGTTTTGTTTAAGCGGTTATTTTTTTTTTTAAGAAGAATAAGAGTGTCATTACAGTATTATCTCACTTCCAATTCCAAGAAAAGTTACAATTTAAAATGCTGTATAATTTAAAATAAAAATTTTCCAAAAATTAATTATTTAAGAAAAAAAAAACTTTTAATATCATGCTTTTTCATCATCAAACGTCAGAAATTTTTAATAGTCGATGCTCAAAGGTTATCTCATGAACTGTGAAATTATTTCCTTTTGGAGATGGGCGAGATTGCCTTTTTTTCGTCGCCGTCATTACCTCGTCTTCTGCCGCTACAATATATATCGTATTCTCGGATAGTACCAACGCATCATTGACGGTCACTTATAATCTAATAAAGAAAATAAACAAATGTAAAAATCAACATCGATGTTTAATTAATACTCTTGTAAATGATTAACTTTTCTCGTGAGAATGACCGGATTTGCAAAGAATGGGAACATGGGACAATGGGAAACTCAGGGGCTCTTGGGACTATATCAAGTTGATTATGATGTCTTCAGTTCATTTGAGGTAAGTTTATCAATTTTTTTAATAAAAATAATCATTTAATGTGATTGTGATGAAATCGAAAAAGCTATTTGAAGCAACTAAAAGAATCTCTCAATAAATAACAGAGTCGATATTGCATTTGTTTCAATGGCGGTTTGTCTCGTCATTTCAATGGATAATCAAGTTTTGTATTCGTACATGTTAGAGTGACGTAATTAACGTATGTAACGGTCATTAAATGGGCGGAGTCTAAGCTCATTTAGTGTTTCGAAGTTGTCGGCGTCGGTCATGTCTTTCGTGTGTGCGATTATGAAACAAATTATTTGATTCACTTGAGCCATTACAACAAGGATTAACAGCAAATTAGAAAGATTGATTCGTCCATTTTAAGTAAGTAAATCTGTTTTCATGTCATTTTATTAATTATTAGTGATAATTACTGTGATTGATTTCGTCTATTTGGATTTGGTTAGAATTATTTGGTATCAACGAAGGCCAAAGATCATTTGTGTCGTGTCATGTCGGACCTGTTAAGTTGCCAGCCATTTCTTGTGTTTTTAAATATTTCTCATACTGTATTGTACTTTTATTAAAATCTTTATTTTTCATTTGTAGTATCATTGAATTTGATAACTGTGTGTAGATTAAATGACACATCATCAGTTTCAACATTTTCAACACATCAAATGGATCGCCAAAATGTGGAGTTTCAGCAAATAATCGAGTTAAAAGGTAGAAAAAACATTTTGAATACTTTTTATTAACGAATTTCAGTTTGACAATCATTAAGTCAAACACATGCCACGTAACTCACATTTTTTAGAGTCAAACTCACATTTTTTAGACTCCAACTGACATTTTTTAGACTCCAACTGACATTTTCTAGAGTCAAACTGACATTTTTTAGAGTTAAACTGGCATTTTCTAGAGTCAAACTGACATTTTTTAGAGTTAAACTGGCATTTTCTAGAGTCAAACTGACATTTTTTAGAGTTAAACTGACATTGTTTAGAGTCAAACTGACATTTTTTAGAGTCAAACTCGCATTTTCTAGAGTCAAACTGACATTTTTTAGAGTTAAACTGACATATTTTAGACTCAAACTGACATTGTTTAGAGTCAAACTGGCATTTTCTAGAGTCAAACTGACATTTTTTAGAGTTAAACTGACATATTTTAGACTCAAACTGACATTGTTTAGA
>JAAFCF010005931.1:16706010-16772570 GCA_013389785.1 Helicorthomorpha holstii | reverse complement strand
TGAAAATAGGTTGAAAGTCGGTTGAAAATGTGTTGAAAATAGGATGAAAATGGGTTGAAAATGTGTTAAAGCATGTGTTTTAACACAAGAAAACAAACAAAAAAAAACATTTTTTTAATTTTTTTTAAATAAAAACCCCTGGATTTTCTTCACGGTTGAATTAAGCTACTTGGGTGATGAAAAACACTTATGCCCCCCAATTTCTGCCTCCCTACTCCCCAAAGCTACTCATGGAATTTACCCCAATTATTTAATTAAATTTATTATTTGAAAGAAAATTATGACATAACCTGGGATCGAACCTAGACGCTCTGACATGCTAAGCTTTTACACAATACACTGTGCTATCATCTGGCTACATCAATTCAGTACTCATCAGTGTACATCAATTCAGTAAAAATATTGGTGATATCACCAATATTTTTAGATTTCTATTTGTAGTTTTTGTTTTTATATGTGGTTTAAGTACTTTTTTGGGTATTTTTTATTCATTTTTATCTAAAGGTTTTCAATATTTTTTATTTTTTAATATAATAAATCAGTTTAAATGATATAGAAAATCCGTTCACTATGATTATATAAATTTTTAATATGTAACCAAAACATTAACAAATATATATTCTCACTAACATTATAAAAGTTCATAGTATCTTAGAATTACTATTTACAGCACATTAGAATCATTATTTATGTTTCAAAATATTATACATGTACTGTATGCATACATACAAAAACCAACTATTCACAACAACTCAACACACAAAACACCTACTTATACCACAAAAACTACATATTGAAAATGGACTTTATTTAAATTTTAATATTACATTTTATTTTTGGATTTGTTATTTTAGTTGTTGTTATTAAAAAGTAGTTGTGGTTTCGCAATTAGCTTATGTCATTTCGTTAATTATAAACAACTTAAATAAATAAAAGTTTGAATTGAGCGTCTGGTGTTTTTCAAACTTTCCAAATGAATGGATCACCATTGTCCTTTGACAACTTCGACAACTTTCACTATAATAATGTCAAGGTTTTTAATTTGAAAACAAAATTCGCTTTAAACCTCAACCAAATGCAAACTGGGTTAATTTGTGAATCTGAAGTTCAACTGCAAACCATGTCCAACTTCCTTGTTTTTGTGGTTATTCTTTGGGGTTATTTTTTGAGTTTTGCTATCTCTCCTGTTCTCGGAAATGAAGGCAGTGATTACGACTGCTCTGATGCTTCCTCGGTTATTACGGTTAATATACAAATTGAAGACGAAGTCTGCAATGAAATTGGGGAATACCAAATAATTCCACAGGTTACCATCAAACACGATAACAGCTATCAAGAAAACTTGGTAAATTTTAATGGTTTCATTTTTGATGCATTTTCCTCAAAGATTTCCACGAGAAAATTATCCATTAGACTTTAAAGTCCAAAAATTACAAACCGATTTTTATACTAAAATTATGCCAAAAACGTCATTGCAAAACATTCTTATTGAATTCCTTTCCTTATATAGATTTTATTGTTAAAATTGTCCCATTTATTCTCATGTTGAAATTATATTAACTTTATTGACTGTCATTATAATGTTGCTAAAATTCATCCACATACTGTACTTTATTGATACAGTAAATTTCTCCCATCAATTCATTGTTAAACTCTTCCATAGACTTCATTTTAAAATTCACTCATAGAATTTCATGCTAAAATCCTCCTATAAACATTTTAAAATTCAACCATAGACATTCATACTATACTTTTCTCATCGACTTCAATGCTAAAATTTTCTCATTAACATCAAAACGAAATTCCCCCAATTCCATATGCGTGGATGCCATTTTTAAACCAAACTTACATTACATAATCATTTCCCTGTGTTTATTCAATAGAGCTTATCGAAAGTGTGTGAACCGAATCCTTGTCTGTATGGAGCAAAATGCATTCTAACATACGACCAAATGGACTATCGGTGCATCGACTGTCCATATCCAATGACCGGAAAGCATTGTGAAGGTTATAAAGTAACCTCATTGTTTGAAATAAAACTACACCTTTTTTTTTAAAAAATAATATTAATTTTTGTTAGAATTCGTATGTGATTCAACCTGTTTTAACTTGAATGGCACAGTGTATTACTTGTATCCAGCCAAATCCAAAAGTTGGGACGATGCTTATTTCAGATGCACTGTGAATGGCAAGGAACTGGCAATGATTAAAGATGAAACGACCCATTGCTTTCTTAAGGAACGCCTGAACCAAGTTTACCGTGATCGCCCTGACGTTTTCCACGCCTACTGGATTGGATTAAACCGAACCTCAATATCTCATCCGTGGACGTGGGTAGATGGGACGCCGCTTGATAAGAGAAAGTCATGGTCGCAATACGCTCTTCTTAACAAAAACTGCGCAATTCTTGAAAATAAACTATGGGACAACTTTAACATAAACGACCATGAGTGTGACCAAGGACAAATGTACGACTATTTCCCAATGTGCCAGAAACAATTTCCCTTTCTGACCAATAATTATTACAAACATGTACATGTCATTCAATTAAATCTCGAATTAACTAATTAATTTTCTTTAAAATAATTGACTACTTTTTTTTAGTCTCCATGCCAACCAAATCCATGTTTATACGGAGGAACTTGCATTGTCATTGAAAATAATAACTATCGATGTGATAATTGCCCTTTTCCAATGGGAGGCATTAATTGCGCAGGTACATACCGTATGACGTCATTGATTAGCATTTAAATACTGACCCATTCTATACAATCCTCTATTTAAAATATTTAAAAACTAATCCTTTATATTTTTTAATTAAGAAATTAGCTGTAACCAGTCTTGCCATAGACTAGGCGATACCGTTTATTTTGAAATACGATCATCGACCAATTGGAAATCAGCTCATGACATTTGTTCTGACAATGGGATGACCATGGTTACAATTAAAGACGCAAACACTCACCGATTTTTAAAGTCAAATTTGCCAACATATTACAATGACCAACCGCAGCGGTGTCATTGCTATTGGATTGGCCTGCATAAGCTGTCACTGGATAATCAGTGGCGATGGATCGATGGAACCCAATTGGACACATCGTATCAAGGCTGGGCTAAACAACATTCGACAAATAACTCTTTATGCAGCGCCATGTGCAATTTCAGAGACTTTAAATTTGGAGCAGATGACTGTTCCATGGAGAAAGATGTTTACCCTTTGTGTCAACTTCAATTTCCATTTTTAAGAGACGGCAGAATTCACTCGCAGTTTTCAGTCGGATAAAATCACCCATTGATATTCAAAAATCATTTATGGCATGATAATAACTTTAAAAAGTAGCTAAACAAGTGTAAGATGTATTTTTTTCTAGTTGCTTTTGTGAATTATTAATTTACAGCTAAAAATAAAACAAAATTTAGGCAGTTAATAAGTGTAAATTCAATCAAATTCCGTTAATTCTTGATTAAAATCATATTTTGGAAGATGTTTAATTGAGGTTGAAGCAGTTTTAAACCACATTAACACAGTTAACCATACGTTAGACCAGTTCAAATGAAGTTAATCTAGGTGAAGTTATGTTAAGACTAGTTGAAATTACGTTTTAACTAGTTAAAATCAAATTTAATGATGTAAAAACAATTAAAATACGTTAAACAAGTTGAAATTACGTTGAACAAATTTGAATTACGCTAAGCAAGCTTAAGCAAGAATTACGTTAAAAGTTAAAATTGCTTAACAATAGTTAAAATTACGTTAAGCAATTTTAAGTTGTTAGAATCGGTTTTGAATGACGTTGATACAATTTAAACGTCTTAAAGCAGATTGAATACCGGTAAGTTTAAAATGTTTAGTGTCATGACAGTCTTATGATCAGCTTTAAAATCTAAGCAAAAAAAAAAAGCTGATACTTTTAGTCAAGTTCTTTATCAAACAAGAATCACACAATTTTAATAACTAAATGAAAGTTGTCTAATCAAAAAACAACTATGACGTAGCTTAAAACCTCAAGGACAACCATGCCTTACTAAAACTATTGCACCATAATACGTAACACAATCGTACTGTAACTTAAAATGCATGTTATAATAATATCTCACTTGTGTTTTTAATCGTTCACGATTAGATAAAAACAGACACATATAAATAAAGTTTACCTTCACATTGCAGTATCACCAACTACAAAAATGGAGCTGGGAATTGGCTCTTGGATCTTACTAATTTTGCTATTTTTAATAGCATATTGGTACCTATCTGTTCCTAGAAATTTACCACCTGGATCAGCTGGCTTGCCCATCGTCGGTTATCTGCCTTATTTAGGAAGTTATATGCACCTTATACTGCTCGAAATAGGGAAAAAATATGGCAATTTATTTCAGTAATTTTCATTAACATTAAGTTAAATTTAAAAAATAATACTTGATTTAAAATTGTAGTTTATATTTTGGAAGCCGTTTGGTAATTGTGTTAAACGATTACAACTCAATTCGAGAAGCTTTTGTGAAAAATGCAGACATTTTTGCCGGAAGACCACCGGATATGAATTACCGAGAATCGGAAGAAGATAATTTGGGAATTATTGCAACTGATGGAGAATTTTGGAAGCAGCACCGACGCTTTATCCTTCACAATTTAAGAGATTATGGAGTTGGAAAATTAGCCTTGGAGCCACTTTTACTGGTAAATTAGCACCAATTAATTACAGGAGACAGTGATTAATAATCTTTTTCCTTTTTTTTTTGAAAATATACAAGAATGAGCTCCAGTTTTGCCTGAAAGAAATCAGGAAACATAATGGGAAAAATTTCGAGTGCAAAGAGCTGCTGAGCAGTAGCATTGCCAACAACATTCATATTTTAGTTACCGGAAATCGCTATGATTATGATCATCCAACCATGAAAGAACTATTTCGTCTATTTAAAATTGTAGAGTCGGGAATTCCGTCCGTTAATCTGCTCATGTTTTTTCCGTGGATTGCTCACATTCCTGGGTCTGAACGTTTCGTTAAAAGAGACTTCATCAGGTATCTTATTGCATTTAGTTTCCTATGGAAAAAATTCGATACAACTTGATATTAATAAACATTCAATATCGATATGCATTCCGATATTCCAAATTACAATATTTCGATATTTTCAATAATTTCTATATCTTCTAGTTTTTTTTTCCTAATACAGTTTAGTAGTTAAAAAGTTTTCTTTTTAAGCTAAAAATATGTTAAAATTCAATATACAGTTCACTATTTCACGTCTTTATTGGCTATTTTGTTTTATTGGAGTTCCTAGTTATAATTAACTGATAATGTTTTTAATTATTTAGGAAACTAAGTGATGGTTTCATCAATGTTTGTGCTGATATCATAAAAAAAGTAAAAAATGAATACAAGGATGGGCAACGTGATAATTACGTTCAAGCTTATTTGACCGAAAGAGCTGCGAGATTAAAAGCAGATAAAAACGACAAAATATTTAACGGTAAATTTACAGTATAGTTAAGTTTGCTCTTTAGTCACCATTATGATAATACAGCACAATTTTGCATTTATATTGCACAATTGAAAGTTTTGATCAAAATAAGATTTAAGAACATGTAAAATATAAAAAAGCCATCATTTTATAACTACTTTCCTGTCTTAGAACTGGGTCTTCTGCATAATACCAGAGATTTAATATTTGCCGGCACTGAAACTTCAGCAACAACTTTGCACTGGGCCTTGATCTACATGACTGCATATCCAAAGATCCAGAAAAAAGTTCAAGCCGAAATCGACAGGGTAATTGGGCACGAAAGAGAACCATCGTACAATGATCGAACCAAAATGCCCTACACAGAAGCGGTCATTATGGAGCTCCACAGACACATAACTTTGGTTCCTTTAAGTAACGCTCACCGAAATACCAAGGAAGTAACTCTACTCGGCTACCGTATTCCTAAAGACAGCATGATAATTCCCAATTTATACGCCGTGCATTTTGACCCAAAAATCTGGGGTGATCCAGACAATTTTCGTCCTGAACGCTTCCTCACTGAAAATGGACAAGTGAAAAACTCGGAGCACCTTATTCCTTTCTCAGTCGGTAAGAAACTAAAATTTAAATAATTAAATTAGAAAATTTAACAATTTCATTATACAGTACTATCAATTACAAAACGAGACAAATCTGAATTGAAACCAGAGCAATTTTGTCCCGTCGACAAAATTTTAATAATTCTTGTTTGTTGAATCTTTCTAAGGTAAACGAGCGTGTGTTGGTGAACCACTGGCCCGCATGGAAATATTCCTGTATTTTGTGTCTCTATTACAACAATTTGATTTTGTTCCACCTGAAGGAGGAGAAACGCAAAATTTTGAGGCTCATGCTGGAGCAGCAAGAAGACCCAAATCACAGATTGTACGCGCAACACAAAGGCTGTTTAAACAATGATTTACTTTTACAATTGTCAGAATTAACCCGCTCCTACCGTTGTGTGTTTGGTAAATGGGTTTTATTTACAGAAAACACTGATTAAACCAACATTCAAGTAATAATTATTTACAGATTGTTTATATAAACTTGAGGTTATCAAAGTCATTTTTTAAACATGCAAAATGTGTGCGGGTTTTTTCATTCTTAGATATAAAATTGGCAGTTTTTTTTATTCACACGCTAATTTGCTATCGAAACTGCTGAGAGCAATAGCAAATGCTTGTAGTGCACTCATTGGATATCTGAAATCCATGGTAAAAACATCTTCAGCTATCCGTCCAAATTGCATTACAATATAGTCAGCTAGATAGGAAATAAAATATTGGAAAATTATGATACAAAATCCTTCCCAAATATTCTTAAAAAAAAAAAAATGCGAAAAATTACATTTAACATACCATCATTTTGATGAATCATTTGAAAGTTCTTGACTGAGGCCTGAGTTACTCTGCCTTGAAAATTCAGCACGTACGACTGAGTGTCTGAAATTTAATTTACTATATTAAAAAAAGATAAAATATTCAGCAATCAAACTGAAAACATATAGGACCATCATCTTAATATTTTACCACGGTCTCACTTCTTCACAATCAATAATTTAACATTACATATATTTCCTTTACTTCTCATTTCGTTTAACAACTAAATCAAAATTGAATTTATATAAGACTGTACCATCATTCCACATTGGAGTTTTGTTATGTAGCTCTACAATGTCATCCATTCGACCACTTTTCCACAATTCAATCAGGGTGTCTTGTTCCTACCAAAAAATAAACATGTATCCTAAACCTTGTGTGTTTGAAATTACGAAAACCACAATATAAACAAGATGGAAAAGTGATGGGTGAAAGAAGAGGGAGAGAGAATTTACTGTAAATGATCTTGACTCCAATTTTCTTTGATTCTGATTGATAGCTGGAAGAACAACGGCCATTTTGCGAGGACCACGAAAGCCTAAAACATTAGTTTCCTAATAAAATTTGTGGTGACATTAGTTTCCTTTTCGACTTTTAAGACGTATTCCTTAATATAAGTTCCCTACGTAAATAACCGCTGCCAATTCCTTCCTGGATGATGTTTTAGTTTCCATTCCATCTTCTCGCTTTCTTCTCTTAACATGATAGCCATTATCGTAAATTGTAAAATATGTCCCTAACATGTTGGACCTATAAAAAATGTTTGATAAAATTTTGTTCTTCTCATAATTGTTTTGCGCGTGACACCCTGTACGTAATGTATTTTCTACGGAATACTGGGTGTCACTCACGTAAAAAAATAATAAAAAACAAACAAACCAAAAATAAAAAGATCTTGCGAGAAACTCAATACTAAATTGATTAACCTGACTTTTCCCACAAAGGCATCTCCATGTCTTGTAAGATCTGTTGGATCAGTAGTGATGAGGTAATTGGAGGTGACGCTTTTTTTCCGTTTCCTGCCAGCCAGTAAGAAAATCTATAATAAAATAAAAAAAAAGCACTTAGAAGCAATTGACCAAATTAAATGAAAAAGAGCAACAATTTAACAAACGCTCACTTTTCGTCCGTCATCTCGATCCAAATGAAGAAAATAAGCCGGGTATAAACCTCGGTCGATGCCTTTTCTGTCCCTAGTAATACGGCATTTAACACAGGTCCCTTGACTGGCTGGTTCTTTTACAAAGGCATCCAAATTTAACTTCAAATGGTTTAAGTAAAAATAACTGTCCTTCTGAAGAAATGAATCCTGTAATTAGAGTAAATACTGATGAGTATTAAAACTTAGTGTGAGACACTTGATTTGGCTTTAAATAATCTTAAATCATAGAAGAGTTTTTGGGGTTTAAATTGGCTTCAGTGGATAACAAAGGAGCTTGCAATGTTTGCTGCCGTCTGGGGGCACAGTCTTAATAAATCCATAAAAATGACAGAAAATGGACATAAATGAAAAGGTAATGATTGAATTATCATGGAGATGACACCAGTCTGAAAATTGTAACTAAAATGCCCATTGTAAAAACTTTGCGTCTAATAAACTCTGTGGTCACATTCGACGAGACATGGACTTTACATAAATCTATAAGACACCTATTTTGTAAAAAAATCAGCTACAAAATACATTATATAGTATTTACGCCAGTGTAAATCAGAAGTTTAACCTACAAAACCCGTTAAAAGCAAAACTTTTAATCCAATTAGTAACCTGAATAAACCCCAATAATGAAACAATTGTATTTCCTTCAGACATTAATTTGTTGAACTACACAAAACGCATTAGCCGGCTCCAAGCTTTTGCTTTTCAATTAGTGTAGAATAATGCGACTTTGTATTTAGTTATTAAAAACATATTTTCCATTTAATTAGTGCGCAGTGGCAATAGCCTAAACTAATTATCCACCGTGAAAAAAGCGCTATTGTTTCTATATTTAATGTAATTGAATGCCAATGAACCAAAGCAGCGTCAGCTATGGGATAATTTAATTGTTGAATTATATATAAATATAAAGCATATACGGTACTTACAGCTGTGAATGGTCTGCTAGTTACGTTGTTTCCCGCCGCAAACTGATTATTACATTTACTATTGACATATTGCTGTTGTTGCTGTGACTGAAGCTGCTGATTGGTGTTTCGTGATTTCGTGGGCGTGGTATGGAGACTATCGCAGGGTGTGCTACCTATCGATCGATTATTATCAATGACGATAGGTGTGCTCTCTTGATCTTCCATTTCGTCTTGACAACACGAACTCAACTTTCGGAACTTGTGCTCACTTTCTAAACAAATAAAAACAAAAAATAGAAAAATTGTTGTATTAAATTTGAATAATGATGATAAATGTACATGGCGCGCATTTTGTGTTCCTGTAGTAAAGCGTCATCAGCAAATGTCTCACATATAAAAAAGCTATTTGGAAATATCCAGGTTGATAAATCATTTTCACTTCACTCCCTCGACTTCGCTCCCCATGCTTTTACCCATATAAAACAACATTCTCCCTTCCCAACAACAGACCCCCACAACAACAAATAACCCCATTTCGTGCATTACTATTTTCTCTCCATTTTTTTCCACACCCTCTTACTTATTTTTCTGCCTCGATTTACTATCACAAGATGCCCATACATGCGTTTAATACGACTTTTTCTTTTTGGCCCTCTCTACCCACCAAAATCCCCCTTCTCACTCTTCAAGAAAACTATTTGCCGTTATAAGATATTGGCAATACAATCTGCAAGTAGAATCGACAAAAACGAGGAAGTGAAAGCGAAAAACCAAATAAAAGCTCGGTATATTTTAGGTTCATGGGAGAAATAAGACGGCAAAAATAAATAGCAAATAAACCGTGTGCGAGGGCGTGTGTGTACAGTATTTACCGGGTGATTACCTGAAATAGATTTTTTCTTCCATGACAAGAAAAACCGAAACGTTCGTGGTAAATGATGAAATGTAGTCTCGTTTCTATATTAGTGGTCGTTGAACATTGTGTTCTAAATGAGAAATTCACCCGGTTTATGTGGGTAATGACCCAGTGGTTTTTTTTATGAATTTGGTCAATGAATTGGTTTCTAGCGTGCATTTTTGGTCACGCATCAAAAGTTCATACAGTTCGTTTTCTTCATAACTAGTGTATTCGTCCCATTGACAAAGTCCCATGGCCATTGTTTTTTAGATTTAGCGTCCCAAACATTGAAGTTTATGGTTTATGATTATTTACAAATCAATATGGGCATTGGAAAACGTTTGAAATTGAAGTTCAAGAAAAAAGATAAAGTTCTGTTGTTATACTAACACTGCGCGTATAGTTTATAAATTGCCTGGGGATTATGAAAATGTTCTAATATTTCAATTGAAAATAATAAAATCAAATAGCTAAAAATTGCTATTTCTAAAATTCAAATAGAAAATTTTATAAAATTAGACCTCACGGTCTGATTACCAGTTGAAAATGCAGCCTTATATTGCTAACTCAATTCCAGAACAATTGTCACATGATTGCGCAATTACATCACAAGGTACAAATTAATCATTACATTTCTAACCATCTTTGACCCCTTATGAATTCCATACTCAACAATTATTCAAATTGCATAAATTGTGAAACTCAAATACCCCAACCATTTTCCCCCCATTCAACCGCATAGAATGTTATAGCCACGGCTGAATTTCTAAATTTCAGCCGTCAAAAAAGTACACACAATTTCATTGTTTTGTATTGCAATCGGAAATGCTTATGTAAATCTATAAAAAAAACCAAGTTCGACATAATATACAAAATAGTTCTCCATTTTGAAACATAAAAATCAATTTGGTAGAAATTTTCTAGTAAATCACTGCTTACATAAACATGTTACCAGCAAAATTGCCCGAAAGAAATCCACAAAAAAAGCAAAAACATGAGACCATTCGAGGGGGGTTAAACTTCGGGCTATAAAATAATAAATAAATCGATGTTGATACATGGCAATGGAATCGTTTTCTAAATCGTTTTCCCTCATCTTAAAAAAATTGATTTATATTTACATGAGAAGCATTGAACGCAAGTATCGCGTGTACATGTATTTAACGTTCAATTTCCGTTGCGAAAAAAACGCGTGTAAAAAATCCGCTACATAAACGTTTTCAGTTGAAACTGCAGCTGCACTGTGGTACAATAATTGTAGAAGTTAACTTTATCTATGTAAATATATGCACATTGTATAGTATTATACTCATTCACGCAATGCCAAAAAAAGATTGCAAAAAAAAAAAAAGATAAAAAAAAAATTTTTTTTTACTTAAATTTATTTTGAAAGCCTTGTTTGCATAACGGTGTAAGCCTAAAACATTGTCTGGTCGATATTCCTATTAGACTTTGCAGTAATGTTTTTTACAGTCCACTGCCCTTGTTAATCAGACGCCAAAGTAGTAATTTAGCAGTCGCCAAATTACAATGGGCACAACATTACACACAGTAACAATTTTTATAATTTATATTTTAACGCAAAATAATTTTTCCAGTATGTTATGTTTCTATGGAAATTTAATTGTTGATTACTATGGAAACTGAAATTAATATTTTAATTTTAAAATTTAGAGTGTTTTACGACATTCCAAACTAAATACTGCACTTTAGTTACTATGGTAACTTAAATTAATTTTGATAGAATACTTTTTTACAATATGAATTTTAGAATGTGTTCTATACATCACACATTTGTAATAGCAATCAAGGTGTGCAAAGTGACCATTTGATTTTTCCAACAATTCGTGAGCATCAGAGTCTACGAGAAGCAATGTATTTTGAATGACACTGAAATTGCATAGTTTCTCATAGAATCTGATGCCCACATATTGTTGAATCGAATTATTTTTAATAGTTGCTAAGTTGAATAAAAATTCCTCTGTAAAACTCTTTACAACCGTTTTCATTAGCCAAAAAACATTATGTTACCATAAAAAATAACTAAATGTAAACAATAACAAACACCAAAATGCACTACAAATATTTTTGCTTTGATTGAAAATGTCAACATTTATAATAAGAAAATAGCAAAACAAAACAACAGTGAAAAGAAAATTGACTTACTGTAACTAATCAATTCTTTAAACACACAAAAAAAGACAAGACATATTCAAATAGAAATAATCAATCGATAAAAAAGTTATTAAAACATTTTTTTTGGTGAAACTCCTTCAAAGAAACATTTATTCTTTTTGTTATAAACATTGTCCTTAAACTTAAACAAAAACGTTTGACTGAGTTAAATGTTTTGAATTGTAAAGAGATTTTTAAAGCTAGCGAAAAAGACTGAAAAAAAAAAAAATCAATTTTCCCCAACACCCATCCCATCCCTCCTGCCCATCACAATCCTATCGCCCACTGGTTCTCCACACCACACACACTATAGCATTTTGAAATCCAAATGTAAAAAATATATCGGGTTAAAGCTGTTGAATAAATGTATGTAATGCCCAGAATGGACTAAATGTTAATGCCATTGGAAACCTTTAACTGACCAGGACACTGACACCATGACCACACCCATGCTCATTTATATAGCTTCTATGGGAAAAGAAAAAAAACATCATCATCATCGGTCAGAACTTTTTATTGTCATTGAGCTGGTGACCACAACCCCCAATCTATCTAATGGACAAATTTAGGATTTTCCCCTTAGTTAGCCATCTATCAACACTGAAAGTCTGATGTGATGTAAATAAAAACACTGTACTTTTTATGTTTACCAAGACTAATACTATATCGGGTGATTTTATAAATTGAAACACTTTTACGCTCAAAGTAAAAAAATATAGACAAATTCCTATTGGAACTAATGATGTTTAGTCTCGTTTCTTTATGAGCATCATTTATTTATTTATAGTAATAATAACGAGACCAATTGTCATTCAAAATAATATGATCTCTTTTCTTTATTAGCACTGAAAAAGTGTGTTCAAAGTAGTATATCACCTGGTATAAAACAAACTTCTGACGATTGGTCGGAGAAATGCCTTTGAAAACATAAACAAACGTCTTTTTCTTATTTTTGTAATTTAAAATCACAAAAAAAAGAAAAACAAACAAAAGTTAATTATTTTTATACAAAACAACACAATAAAACTTGCCTATAAAAAACTGCATATAAAGTAACGATTGTACTTAACTGTTTATGACATTCAGTCGTAAACTTGCACTCGTATTTATACAGTGAAGTGTATATACGACAAATGGACACAAAAAAAGCAATAAAATAAGTTTCGCAATTTGTAAACAAGACATATCCAAAAAAAAAAGTACTACTGTTTATCTGAGTGTATACATTAGCAAATGGAAAACAATAATATTGAACCAATGTGCGTCGTTTGCTAAAAATAGAGAAATCAATCAATCAATAAAAGTATACTACATCACTTACATTAAACATACAATATAATTAAAAGAAAAAAAATTGCATAACGTTATTTGGAGCTAAACAACAAAATGGCCAAAATTTAACCTGCAATTTTTAGCAATTATTTCTTAATAACATTTTCATTTTTGATTAAGGGCAACAATTTCCTTTACAATTTGTCTTTTGACCTCATTTAAAATGGCCAAAAGCTATTGCACACAAATTAATGTTTGAAAGTCGTGTCAACCACGACACTAAAAATATGCCGTGATGGGTACGGACGCAGCCAGCGCGCCTAAACAAAATTAACCGGTACTTCTTTTCTAATTTTGTAGTGTTCTCTGATGGCTACGTTTACCATGACATAAAAATAACTTATGCAGCGACGAGTACGAACGCAAACGGCGTAACGTTCTAAAAAAAAATAAAAATGAACCTGAAGTGTTTTTACCAGTTATTTTTTTCCAACTTTTGTACTTTTACTATAAAACTAAATTTTCTTTCACTAAATCTTATTTTACATTTAAATTATCTACATTCATATAAGTAAATAAGATTTTTTTCTTCATCAGTTTCTTGTATTTTTTTTCTGCCGACTGTGTTCGTACCTACCACGGCATAAAAATCCACGCCGTGTTAGGTACACACGCAATCGGCGTGGATACAAAAAAGTACGAGAAATTTTGTTGCCTCCTTTTGATTCTTTGAAGCATTATAAGTTGATTATATTACTGTAGATATTTTTCACAACATAATAAAACTTCTACATTGTTAGTTTTGGAGATTCATTGATTAAGACTTTCAGAAAACATTGCACTTGACAATTCATTTTTATCATTTTGCGTTTTATTTAGTCATTTTTCATTGTAGTCATTTCTTTTTTTTGTGTTGATTTTCATGAATATGTAAATAAAACAATTTCTTCTGTAAATCTCTCTTCTATACAGTTACTGTATTCATCTTATGAATTTAAAATAAGAAAATTCGCAACATGAATAATAACTTTAATTTTTCTTTCTTTTCTTGTACGTTTCTTATTCACTAAACTGAAATGATATTAACAATGTTTCTTTTTGCCAACTTTTCTACTCAGATCAAGTAATTCCCAAAACAAAAGAAAAAAACTGGTACAATGTACATGCAAGTTAGGCAATGTCAATTAAATATTTATACAGTAGTTTTCGTCAAAAATATCTCTCCCGAGAAATGCTTTCAAACAAATCGAAATCAATTTAAAGTGAAATCACAGCTTGAACATTTCCCACTACTACTGGGATTTCACTACATTTTTACAGTGCAAATTGGAACTGTAATAACAATAAAAGACTCAACATGTTAAAGAAAGAAAATCCCAGTGCGCAAATCAAAATTTTATTCAAACTGTTCATTAAAGATAAAAATTTTCATAGAAATTTAATTTTTAATGAAACTGTAAGTGAAAATACTTAAGAAGAACGATCAATGTATAAAATATTGAATATACGTTATCAACAAATTAAGTTAACTAAGTTAGTTAAAATGGAAAACTAAAATATTAAAAACAGCAACTTAACATTTTGAATATCAATTGATGACCATACTAGTCCCATGGTAACTAACTAGCTCCCTATATTGGCAATTTAGTTAACTAGTTTTCAAACTTTTACCACAGAGTTCTACCAAAAAAAAATTGAATTACAAAACTTTTCCCAGAAAACACTAACATTAGCCAAAACGTTTAACAAACATTAAAAAATTGTAAAATTTTAATTTGCTTAGTAAAGCCATAATAATAACTAAAAAAACGTGACTTTGATCGTTCTTTTCCTGTTTTAAACATTTCGGTTCCCATTTTCAACATATAAATTACATCAAACTTCATCAAATTTAGATAGATGGATCCAACTGGGTCCTATAGTACTTTATGCAATGTAACTTAGAGGTCCTAAAGAGACAATTCACAATTTCAGAAAATTAGCTTTCTAATCGGATTGGCTATTGTGTACATAAAAGTGCATCTTTATGGTGCTTCTAATGGCCAATAAGAGACCCGTCACTCATCAATAAAAAAGTCATACGACAATGTTATCAAAACGAAATCAAACGTGGTGCCATGTGTAATTTGCAGCAATTAGTATGTTGCTCGAGGCCCTTTCAGCTTGCCCATTGCTTACCCAATCAAAATAAATGGCTGGCGTTGAAATGACTTGTGGTTATCCCTTAAGTCCAACCAAAACAGTTACTGTATACGCAACAAAAGATACATATACCGTACACACCAGATGGTTTTCTAAATTGGCACAACTTATTTTCATTATAAGAAAAGAAACAGGAAAAATCGCCAGTAAAACTAATAAGATTTATTCTCACTTCAAAGACTGAAAAACAAACGAGACTAAATTCTGTCAGTTCCAATGGCGAATTTTCCCATTTTTTTTTTAGCAATATAAGAAATCGCCAGCGCCAAGATATAAAATCAACCGGTATAAAATAAAAGCACCGTTGTTGTACGTTTCATGGAAATTCCTTAGAGAATTCTCTCAACTTCTCACGCACTCTCAGAATTGTTTATTTTATCCGTGTATTTACGAGTGATGAAAATAGAGGCGATCTTTTCAACAACGAATACGAAGAAATTGAGGGGTGGGATGTGGGTAAATGGGTGAGTTAGACAGAGACGACTCACTTGAGAACAATATTGCCAAATGGCCGAACCATTGCATTGGCCATTGCAAACGGTAAAGACTCAGTGGAAGTCAGAGGCACTTATGCTTTTTCTTTTAAGATCATGCGTCAACGTAATTAATCCGGTCAATGCTTTTACATAAAAAAAATATAAAAGACCCCCAGCAGCAACAAAACTTTTTCAAAATGACTTTTACTCTTCTCCTTCCCTCAACCCATCTCCTCTTCCTACAAATCAATGGTCCTTTCAGTGTAGAAGCATGAATGGCTCATCAAAAGTGCATATGTTCTGCATTATGGAAAGAATTTTTTAGTTCAAGTGGTCCAATTTTAAGAACCTTTATTCTGGGTCTTTTAATGTAACAATTTAAAAAAAATTCAAATATTAAAAACATCCAAACTTATCATTCAAAATATAAAAACTAGCTAATTTGAACGAAAATAAAAATATAAGTAAAATGTTAAGTTAAATGTATGACTAAAAACTAATCACGAAACATTTGAAAAACCAATTTAACTCATTTCAATTACTGTCTTTAATTATGCAACGTCATTAAAATTGCCGCATTAAGTTTATGGAAAAAAAAATCACCACTTAAAACGTTAAGCTTAAATAATTAGTCAAGAGCATTATCTTCAAAGCTTTGCTTGTAAATACTGTACATTTAAATTGATAATTTAATTAAATTAAAAAACAAAACAAAAAAAAACCTTAATTAATCTGTAATTCCAATAATTATTCTGTTTACTACTCCACCTTTCTCATTCAAGTTTCCTTGTGAACACGTTAATTAGATGTGATTATGGTACAGTAAAGTCTAATTAAGATAAGCCAAATAGATTGTTTTACTAAGTACAGTATCCGGATGATTTTAAAAACTTAAACAACACTTTTTTCACATAGCAAAAAAGAAACGGGAAACATTGCCATTGGAGCTGATAAGATTTAGTCTCGTTTTGTATATTTACAATGTAAAAACACTGTTCCAATTCGGAAAATCAACTGGTTTACCTAATCGTTTGTCATTTTGTGTCTTCAGAGATTAAATTTTAAAAAATAATGAAAAGAAAATGACTTTAATATGAATAAATATTATACTCTTACTGTACAAATAAATGTTTAATTTCATGATGTAAAATATCGATAATAAGTTAAAACAAAAAACTGATAGAAGATAACTTTAAATCAAATAAAATCAGTCTTCAATATTAGTTTTCTCATGAAACCATATTTATCATCAACTCTATAAAGATAACTGATTAACTTAACGGAAATTACTGTGAATGTTCAAAATCTAATCATTTTTATGACAACTTCAACTCACGTGTAGAAATTATTTTGAAACCCCACTATGAATTCCACAATAGTTTCAGAAATTAGCAATCTTTGGTTACCATGACAACGGAATTTGAATTTTAGAATGACTTTTAGCAATCTTCATGCAATATTTAGTTAAGCTTATTATGGTAATTAACTTGAATTGTTTCTCTTAATCTCAATTTAAATGTTGTAATGCTTTACTTTCAATATATTAGAAAAAGTAAAACATGATTTAACTATGTCGCCCATGTTGGTCAGAAAGAATCCAATAACCGAAGCGCCATTGCTGGATATATTGTACAGTGTACTGTATTAATATTATACTTGTATAGTGCGTGTTTAATGATTATTTTTGATGTGGGTCATTGAACATTCACTTTTGGCTATTTTGTAACTAAAGCAGCAGCTGCAAACAGCATAGAAAATAGAAATTTTTGTTATGTATTTTTTTTTGTCAATTTTTTATGACTTCAGCGAAAGACCTTTCTTCATTTTTGTTGTTGTCAGTTATCATAAAGAGCGTCAGCTGTTGTCGATATAAAAACTGGTGTATCTATTTCATTTCATCACGGACAAAACAAACAAACAAATAAAAGTTAAGCTATCGCAAAACTACCTATAAAAAAGTGACAAGTCATATAAATTTCAAAAAAACAAAACAACTGAGTTCTACGTTTCCCCCAAATCAAACTAAATCAACGCTCGAATTTGTAAATTCAGATTTATGAATTTTCAAATAATTTAAAAACATACGAACTTGTCAATGGAAACACTCAAAATCTAAAACTACAACACTGCAATTCTAAATTCTAATGATATTAAAAATTCAAATAAAAACAGCTTCTCTCTTTCTTAATTAAAAAAAAAATAAACTACTGCATAATTACAGTTATAGAAATTTTACATTGAGGTGTCAATAAACTCTTCCAATGCAGTAATTGATGTGAAAAAAAATGAATAAATTTATCATTGAAAGTTTGATGCAAACCCTATAGAAACTCTCATAATAAAAAAATCAATAAATTATAATGCAAATATCGCTCTTTATACATTATAATTTATCAAATGTGGAAAAAAAATGAGATCTATAAAATTAAATATAATACTTAATGCACTCAAAAAGTAACGAGGAGCTTCATGCATTGTGTAAGGTGATCATAAGATATGTGTTCATTGTGTTCACAAATGAATGATGTGATGGCAATAAAAAACGGGAATAAATAGCATTGCTTATCGATACTTTATTGCTACTATGTACATGTAAACCTATATCTTTTGATCACCCTGTATAATTCTACTGCCTTCCACCCCCACTCATCTCCCACAAAAAATAGACATTATGTAATACATCACATAAAAATCCGATAAAGTAACGTATTAAAACTAAAAAAAAATAAATAATAGAAAAGCAGTGGAAAAACGTATTGTAAAACTTAATTACATAAAAAACTTTTCACTTTCAATTAAAAAGCACATAAAATCACATTAATGCACTAATAAATACAGTAAGTTATGTGAAGCACTATTAGAGAAATCAAGTAGAAAAAATCCCTATTATCAAAATCCCTATCCATTGCTGTAATGTAATTCAATAGAAATAAAAAAACAGGATCATATACACTATAACTTGACTGTGAATGAAAGATGAAGGATGCAGAGAGATTTGATTAATGAAGTAGGATCCAAAATGAAATGCGGTGGAAACAATTTCATGTTAACTGACCCTAAGGCAGCAATTAATCCACCGAATTGATTTATATCATACCAGTACATATTGTACTACACAAAAAAACAAGTTCATAAAATCTTCATAGCAATACGCAGCTACTGTAACTTATTTTCTCGCATTCTTACACAAAATAAAAAAACAAAATTCAGATTACCAAACAAAGTATTCAATTTTTTACTCATAATCGTAATTTATCTCATAATTCAAATAAACAATCAATTAACCATTGAAACTTAGCTACTGTCAACAAATTAACTTGGTAAACAAAACCAAAAGTCACTGGTAAAATAATACCGGGTGATTTTCAAAATTTCAATACGCTTTGAGATTTTATTCACATGGCAAGAAAATAACGAGATAAATCGCCATTGAAACTGATAACATTTAGTCTCGTTTTTTTTAGTATCACTTATTTACCATTGCAAGAAAGAAAAGACAAATTGTCATTTGGAATGATGAGATTATTAAACAAACTAACTGACACCAGACAATTGTACAACAAATCCAAAATTCGCTTCCAGCCATTATTAGCTTGACTTATACCAAGTGGCATCTGGTTTCAGTCTGAACACTTTACATGGAGCTGACAGCCCTTTTTATATCCAATTTTACAAGTCACATGGCTAAGTAAATTCTTTCTAGAAATTTCCGGAAACCAATTAATCACTGCCCAAAGATCACACTATTACAACATTATTAATCAAGTAAACAATGTTTGACCACCCATTAAGATCCCAAAACAAAACAATTTTTGAAATTAATCATTTAGCAATGAGCAAATTCCAACAGTCTTGTTTCTTTAGTGTCAAATTTATTATTGCAAGAAAAGAGACAAACCGCCATTAAAACATTGAATTTAAGTCTCCTCTCTTTATTGCCCCTTTAAAAATTTTTGTTCCAATTGAGAAAACAACTCGGTGTGGTTAGTATGTGATTAATAAAATTTAAAAAACGTGTTGCGTAGTTGATTACTGTGCTTTGAATGTTTTCACTTGGAAAACAAACAGCAATTACCATTTTGTATGATATTTCACTACATATTCTCAATTTTTATCACCCAATGGCCCAACAGTGTATAATCATCTCCAAGTAATATTCACATTTTCATAATATTCACTTTAAACTACATAATAAAAGTCAATACTGGTTTTATGAACGACGCACGGAAAACCCTAATAGTAAAATAAAAAGTTATTTTTCCATTTTAAATTCGTTAAAAATTATCTTACTATGCCACTTCAAATGTAATTCAAATGCGCAAAAGAAATGCATGTTAACTCATCGATTCTGTGGCCAGTTTCAACATGACATAGAGTATAACATGAAATTACGTTTCTTAAGGGAATTTTGGCAACAAATTCATCATTATTGTTATGTGGCCAGTGAGCAATAACAAAGCTCATACTATTCCTGTATCTTAACATGAAAAAATTCAAAGTAATGCTTGTGTGAATGTTTAAAACAAACATGGTTGATTAAGAGTTATTACACTTACTAAATAACGACACTGTACAAATAAAATGAAAAGAAAAAAAAATGTAAAGAATGCCCTAGAGATGTATCGATCCATTTATAATACTCTTTTGCTACTTCCTGAGTTAATTAAGAAGAAGACAACGCAGAAATAGACAAACTATAGGCCGTGTAATAGCATTTACAACGACAAAAGTGTTATTATCCACATAAAATAGTTGCCATAGACTCTTATAGAGCACTACAATTTCTTCACTTAATAGAAAAACATTTGCTCTCCTTTAAAAACCAACTCTTGTGTAACTCTTTATAATGCAAAACACGATAAATCTCAGGTTATACAGAATGATGAAAAGAAAAAGTCACACCGGAAATGCGCAGAGGAAAAAGCAGAAAAACACTTCGCGACAATAAACGACATAAACTGTTAAATGCAAGTCGGAAAGAAATCATAAAAAAATTGCACTGCAATTTGTAACATTTAAAAATAACATATAAACCTAAATTGACAATAAATTTGATGACGCAAATTTTAATTACATCAAACATCATTATATCCCATGTCGAATTGAATAAGAGAATTGTATTTGACAACTCATGAAATAGAATAGTAAAACTGTCACATCCCAAGTGATTAATGTTTTCAGGAAATGTTCACAAAGTAATGAGTCAATTTTAAATTAAATCGATTCTTAAGATTCCAATAAGAAAAATAATTCCAGATGTTCTGGTACTGTGGCTTTATTTACCATGGCAACTAAACTTGAGTGACATTTTCTCTTAATTTAAACCCTAATTTGAATTTAGAACGTTTTAGTATACAAACGTCATTCTGAAAACACGCCAAATGAATGGGACATCATTGTCTGGGACACCAAAAGCGTCTTTTTAGTACCCGTAACAAATAACAATAGGATTGAGCAATTGTTTGAGAACTGTGCATTTCTGTAATGTTAATCTTCTCACAATGACCGCAATGCATAGTAAGTTAGAGCAAATAAATGAAACAGTGTTACTGCTAATCCAGTATAGTCTAATATAGAAATATATTTTTTTATTAACAAGTGAATGGCACCACGTTAACAGTCTTATCTCAATTGCCAGGCATCAACGCCGCCATTAACAAAGATATATAAAAGATAGAAAAAATCGTAAGACGCAGTTATTTTCTTAAGGGTCATATGCAATTGGCCTTCAGCATAACTCGCACAATGTGTATAATTTGCTTACTTCTTTTTTATTTTATTTTGGCCTATATAAAAATCTAATTGCTTTTGCAAACAACGGAAACACCCAGAAACCTGTCAACAGATCGATATGGATATCCATTCGATCTATTCACAGCACACACATACACACGTGAACACTATCGATCAATGAATGTGTATCAATTCAAATGTTACGTCCAGCCCCGAGATACCTATTTCGTGTCCTTCACAAAGTATTTTCTTACTATATAAAATACTTCCAAGGCAAATAAATAAATAAATAGCAAATAAAAAAAATACTGACTCATGTTACCTGGTATACAAGGTGATTTTCGAATTTGGAACAACTTTTCTTTTCTACTTTGCAAGAAAGAAACAGGAAAAGTCAATGCAACTAATAACGGAAAAATTTGCCTTTAAAACTGATAAAATTTAGTTTATTTTTATTGCACTTTCTTTCTTGTTTGCAATAAAGAAACGGGAAAATTTATCATTGGAACTAATAAGATTTAGTCTCGTTTTCTTTATTGCGACTATTCTCCCTCATATTGAAAAAAAAAAACGGGAAAAAATTATATTGGGATTGACAAGTGTTTGTCTCGTTTCTTTAATTTGTTTCTCCTTGTCGATGAAACAAATAAAATTTAGTACCGGTTTTTTTTTTTTGAAACTTGTTTTTTCTCCATGGTAATAAAGAAATTGGAAACCTCCGTTGGAATTGATAGTATTTAGTCTCGTTTATTTATTGCCATGGTCAAAAACGGCGTTCCAATTTCGAAAATCACCCAAGTAAATTTTATATATTATGTTTCCAAATTTAGACTATTGAAGATCAATAACTTTCGTTTCCAAAGTGACAAATAGCCCATTTGAAAACAAAATTTATTGATGGCTCTTCAACACGCCACACACAGTGGCCTAAATACTTGGGCCACAATCACCAGATGACCAATTGACACAAATTTCCATCCATCAAAACCCAAAACAAATGATTATGTATGTCAAATAAAAAAATCAATTTAATAAAAAATTAATTGGTTTTTTTTTTTTGACTTTACAAAACGCTTAGCAACGCAACGCGTGACGCGTTTATCCACAACTCAACAACAATAAAAAATTAATACCGGTATTAC
Source organism: Helicorthomorpha holstii (assembly GCA_013389785.1). Lineage (NCBI taxonomy): Eukaryota > Metazoa > Arthropoda > Diplopoda > Polydesmida > Paradoxosomatidae > Helicorthomorpha > Helicorthomorpha holstii. The sequence goes on along the minus strand of JAAFCF010005931.1, from coordinate 16,749,721 downwards.
AAATGTTAATTAACTTAAAAGCTATAATTTAATCAAGAATAGTTTTCCTTTAATTAACGCCAAATTATCACTTTTACGTCTCCCTTACCAATCATTAACGTTATTAATTCAATTTAAAATTATGCAATTTGTTGATTTGCATCATAAAATGTTGGCAAACAAACAACTATGGAAGTTGTTATTCTTAATAAAAAATAAAGTAGACCACATTGTTTCTTTTATGTGAGATATTAAGTCGATTTTAATTAACCAACCAATGGCATGATGGCATCGTAAAAGTTTCTACAAGATTATAAATTTGCACTTGCCTCTCCTTTGCCAAGTCCAAGGCCAAGTAAACGATTGTCTCCGTGAATAAAAGCCATTTCTTCTTCGATTATTATCAATTAGCCTTTGCATCATATGCATTTTAATTGATTTTTTATAATACTTTTAATTACTGTCACTTTTTTTTGTTATAACACTGCCCACACTTTTTTAATTAATATTAAATTTTTTGATTTGACGGCGTGTGGCACGCGCGAGCACGGCACAGTAGCAACGCCGAGAAACTATCAAACAAACCCGGATGATCTCTCTCCGTCGTTCGACGCCGTCTTGATGAAGTGTTTGACGGCAGAAAGTTGATAGCAATTTGACGCGCAACTAAAACGGGATTCGGCTTTTTGATCGCTCACTTTTATCCAAGCAAAATCCAGCGAGCGTTTAACGTTTTTTAAAAAAGCGCCCAATGCAATTTACTATTGGGATGACGTCATCATCCAGCAGTGCGTGTTCATTATGCCTCATTTATTCTTGATTGATTTTATATTTTTCTATATGTATAGGTACAACTACAGGGTGTTTTCGATGTTGGAACAATTGGAACGTTTTTGGCAGCGACAATATAACAATGAGACTAAATCTTATCAGTTCCAATAGCAGTTTGTCTCATCTTTTATTGTTAAGGATGAAAAAAGTGCCAATAGAAAAATGAGACCAAATATTAGTTCCAATGGCAATTGGTTTCAGTATTTTCTTAACAAAGAGAGACAAAAATGTTCCAATATAGAAGATCCCCCTGTATACATTAACATAAAAAATAAATAGACATAATGATAAAAAATTGTGTGATAATAAAATTTTCACCTGAGTAAAAATTTGAATATTGAAATATTCAAATCAATGATATATTCAAACAAAGTTATTGATATACCGTATATTTTTTATTTTTTTGTGGGGCCTAGGATAATACTAGAATTAATGAGTGAACAAATAAAAAATTGAAATTGTGTTATTAATAAAAAAATTGAAGTCTTAAAATGCGCATGCGCAAACAATCTGACTAATTTAGTGCGAAGTAGAGCGTATCAAAGTTGCGAATATGATGCGATGGTGTAGCGATGAAATTGAATTCGAGATTTACGCAATTGCCCGTGTACAATGCAGTGTTATTTGCTGCTAAAATAAACTGTCGCCAACACGGTTGACAAAACATCCGGTTTGTACGTCACTCATCTCACGTTCCCATGGAAATCATTCAAAAATTACAAATTTCAAATTAGGATGCAAGTTATTAAAAAAAACACTATTCAAGTAACCGTAATGTATAATCAAAAAAAATATCAACCGGAAGTGGAGCAAATTGGAGGTTAAAACATCCTTAAATTCGCGCCTAATTAAACTCGTTACTTTGAAGATCGGGGCACGTAAATGTTCTAAAATTCAACATTAACTTACTTTAATATTAAACACGTGCGTTTACGGTTGCCTTGGGAACAGAAAACTGCTCATAAAAAATTTCCAAAAAAATAATAATAATGGTAAAAAACGGAAATGGTTTCAAGTTCCAAATTAAGTTTTGGGAAAATATCATCAATAATTTACTTGTGGTTGCAATATCGACCCATAGATATTAAAAATTTCAATTAAATTTTAATTACTTTTCATTAACTCTCTAAAACTGCAAATAAATAAAAAAACAACAAAGAAATTTATTTTTTGATAAGTTTTCTTAGAAAGATTAACAGTACCAGTATTTAAAATCCTTGACAACGTCATTTACTCATCTTCAAAGCTAAATTCAATATGTTGCCGCTAGGGATTGTGCAACAGCGTTTTCTTTTGGCATTTTGCACAGCTTTAATTTCCATAAACCTTGAACGTCTCAGATTTCGCTCTACCTTTATGATTTATTATACGCATAATAAAGAAATCTGCTTTTCAAATGTCAAACCCTAAAAACTCACGTTTATTTTGTTACCATGGATGCTAAAAAAGCATAAAAATCGCACCATAAAACCACTATACATAACTAGTTATTGTACCGACTTTACTATTGGCATAATGTACTTTTCAGTATTTTATGTATTATTTAAATTCTTTCCAATGAAACAACGGGAAATGATGAATCCTTAAACGAGTTTAAATGCACTTGAAATGCATTACTAATACAATACATTCAAACATTTATCTCAATTCTTAGTATTGCATCAGCATAGATAATAAGTCTATGAAACAAATATAGTATTAAAATCAATAAAACACTGATATTAGCATTGAAGTCCATGAAACAAATTTAGTATTGAAGTCTGTGGAAAGTATTTGACTATTAAGAAATATGGGAATTTTTAACATTAAAGCCTATGAAAAGAAGTTCAGAATAGAAGTTTATGGAAGAAATGTAACAATGAAATATACGCCATTCAATGAGAATAATCTAGCGTTAAAGTCTACGAGAAAACTAAGCATGAAAAAACAACAGAAATTATTTTAGCCATTGAAAAAAGCCAATGAACACTTGTGAGTTTTTCACATTCAATATATTTTTACAAAAATCTTATTTTTTAACTGGGGAAATTGTATTTCATCAAAATTGCAAGCTCCTACGGTTTTCCAGTAGTTAGTAAATTTGACTATAATGGAGAAGTGTAAAAACAAAATGCTTTACACATGCACCAAAATCATGCCCAAAACAAATTAAATAAAAAAAAACCCCTGTTCAATTTTCAACTAGTCTTGCACAGCCTTCACTTTCCACATGTTTTAATAATTTTACGATAGCTATTTGTATGGCACAGCGACACTTTTATAGCTTATAAAGTTTATTAATCGAAATAGTTTAGCAAAGCCTGCCAAGTCTTATTAATTTCCGTTGGTGTAAAAATGTAAAAGAATTTTAATTTCAGTGGTCAACGGAATCAAACGTGAGTTGCATATTGATGACGCTGTTTAGCAAATTTATTTTAGTTGGCTTTTACGTTGTACCGTACTTTATACTCGTAGAACGCATTTCAATTTCTGTTTACGCGCGGTTGACTTGGGCTTCTCTACGCGCGCGTGTTTCAGTTTATATGCAATCACCATAGCAACCACCAAACAGAGCGATAGGACAGAAAGCTAAACGATGTGATTTTCGAGAGGGGAACACTCTTCTATAGTGCCAAGAAAGAAACGAGACTAAAACTCTTCAGTTTGATTGGCGTTTTGTCTCAATTTTGTTTTTCCAATGAGACAAAAAGTGACAATTAAGAGGAGACTAAATCTCATTAGTTCAAATAAAGATTTCCCCCGTTTCTTTCTTGACATGAAGAAATGAGACTACATATCACCAATTTCAATGAAACTTTGTGTCATTCTTTCTTGTCATAGTAAAAAAGCACCAGTAAAAAATGAGACTACATCTCACCAGTTTAAATGGTAATTTATCCCAACTTTGTTCTTCTCAAGAGAAATAAATGATTAAATCTCATCAATTCTAACATTCAATTGTCTCGTTTGTTTCTTGCCATGGTAAAAAAAGAGTTCCAACTTATAAAATCACCCAGTACAAAACCTTGAGGAGTTTGTAGAAGATGAAAAATCTCTCTTTTCTCTCTTTAAAAGCATCCGAATAAAATAACAGAGGCGAATTTTTATGTGTTTGCAGTATGAAATATGGTATCATCACGACATGGGTCTCACACATAAAAGACGCTACTTTGCCTCCTCATAAAACGTTAAAAGTTCACACCCATCCTTCCCAATGCCCCCTCTCCCCAACTTCATCCAAACATATATACACACATTCCTATTTGCAAGTGGTCATTTGGAAAATCTGCATAATGACCCAAGCGACATGCCAAAACCGCACATCACATTATAATAACGATGATAATAAGCAAAAGTAATGTAATCAAATTTAACAACTAGAATTAAGCAATGTTCCCACAGCAATTTAACTTGTAATGTCGGCTTTTTGTGCAGCTAATGATTGTCCAGTAAGCTCAGTCTCCCCGCTGGGAAACTTTTGTAACATTAAGTTTATAAGAGATTTTTAAAAATTGCAGCCAATAGGAAATTCTTAACATGGAAGTCTATGGGAGATTTTATTAGCATAGACTCAATTTGATACAAGAAAAGTAAATGCCACGTTTCTCTAATATAATTACCCTAATTAAAATACAAAGATATTAAAATCCTAAAACAAAAAAACCGCACAAACATCCGTGAGTTTACAAGCGTCGAATGACCCAGCGTCAATGTGAACGTAATTTTGGCATAAAAAATCCAAGGTGAACACAGTGAACTTTTCTATATCTAAATTTGCTAGTCTAATGAACTGTCAAAATACGATACAAACAATGTAAATAACATTACTGGAACTTCTTGACTAACATATTGCCATTGCCATTTTCATAATAGTTTCCGCACTAAAAAAATAAAGTGCGCCATATACAGTAGTAATCCGTGAAGCATTATATCCTTTAGCCCAATAGGGCATGGAAAGGTTTCACTTTATTTTTTGCATTTTATAATGCATAGGTGGCTCAATTTACGAGCTTTGTTTGCGAAATTTATTCGATGTGGCCATTTATATACAAAGTTTATATCAACAGTGTGAGAAGTTTCACTAATGCTGCAAAATATGCAGTAGTCTAGAGCATTTTATTTTAAAAAGAAGAAAATGATCGTTTCAGCCATAAAATGGGCATAGCATGGTGCAACTTACAGTATACAAATGCAATATGAGACTACCAAAATGAAGTACACCACAACAAAAAATAAAATAATTTTTTTTTTTAAAAGTTTTATAAACTTTCATATACAGGGCGATCACAATATACCGTATGTGTTCACATAATATATAAATACTGGTCATAAAGAAAACGAGAAAAAGATCTATGATAAACCATGAAATATAGTCTTGTTTCTTTACTGGTAATTTTTGCCATTAAAGAAACGAGACAAATATCTACGGGAAGCAAAGTAATTCCTTTTAGTTTTTTACTAGTCATTTTTGTTTATAAAAAATGAGACAAATATCAACGGGAAACTATGACATTCATTCCCATTTCTTTATTGAAATTTTTGAAAATAAGCAATATCTTATGATCAAATATATTATGAACACATATCTTATGATCATCCTGTATAACTTGTACGACAAACTATAATAAGTTTCCTAACGCCATCAAATTAGAGCTGAGTGAATTGGAAACTGAAGTGTCATTGAAAACTTTTTTTTAAAAATATTTAATATTAAAAAAACCTTAGCTGATGAAGCAATTTAGCCGAGTTTGATGATGGTGTCGAGACACCACCTATCTTTTTCACATTATTTTGTCTCGGTTATAAACTAAACTTACATAGTGACAAATGACAATTATTTAGCCAGCTAAGACGCTTATGTCAGCATTCAATTTCAACAAACTTTAATATCTTTTTTCAACTAAACATAAAAAAAATCTTTGGTGGCTTAAAGAAAGACTTTCATTTACTTACGAAGAAATGACTAAGCTCAAGTGACAACCTACAGAAAATATACGGTATCTATACTATGTAAGTAAAGTAATGCATTTAAAACTCAGAAAATCGTCCATTATTTACCGCTCATGTAGCATTCGATGGCGCACAATCGATTGCATATCATTTCTGACCTAGTAATCTTGACATTCTTTAAAAATGTCACAAAATAACAATATCGGTGAAAATTGCTCTGGGGTTTAATATTTCGTTCCCAATGGTTTTCTGCCGTCGTATGACATCAAAACTGACACTAAACCATCTAAAATTCACATTAATATTTGATCATTGTTTATATTTTTATGTACAAATAAATGATCGAAACTAAAGTCGTGATTTTTAAGCAATTTTTCAAAATCCACAAGTTTAACATGGACACAATGTCATCATTTCATATTTTCTTCCATACACTTCATAGCCAAATTCTCCCTAGACGTTCATACTAAAATTGCCCAATTACGTCTATGATAAATTCTCCCATAGACTTCGAAGCTGAAATCGCTCGTAAACTTCTTTTTATAAATTCTCCCATAAATTTTCATGCTAAAATTCTTTCATAGACTTCAATGGGAAAATTCTCTCAAATATCAACGGTAAAATTCTCCCATTGACTTTAGTGTTAAGTTTACATACCATAGACTTTTATATCCTACAGACTTTCATGTTAAATTATTCTCCTATAGACTTTAATGTTAAAAATTCATGATATAATATTATACTGTATAATCAATAGCTATTTTTTCTCTGATACTAAACTTTTTCCACAATTGATCTTCTGACGTCATTTGACATTAGAATCAGCCATTAAAAATTAAGTTATATTCAATACAGGGCTCGTCTTTAGCCATTTTCTTGTATTTTACTAAGAAAATGTTTAAAGCTAAGAAAGAGAAAGAACGTAATAAGAAACCTTTAAGAAAAAAAGACAAAAAACCCCCTAATTGTGCCACTTTATAAAACATCACTACATCAAATTTACTCTAATACTTACTGTATATAAAAAAAGCATTAAACGTTTACTAATAATGTTTCATAGTCTATTAAGAATATTTTTAGACGTAATGTTTTTCCTCTTTCCATCAAAAAAAAAAAAAACCTAATAGAAAATGTATTGATTTTCCTCTCGATATTCAGCATAGATTTTTGTGACCGCTTGTAACTTGTGTAACAAAAAAAAAAGTACGGTAATAACCGTGAAATTAAATAAGAAAAAGAAAAAGTTTGTAACTGAAGTCTTTGGGTACACTAATTTACGAAATTTTCCTTTCTCCAATCATTTTTCCAGTCAAAAGAATGACTCGCCAAATGCACTCAAGTGGAAGAAAATATGACCGAACTGAATCTATAATAATAATAAAAAGAAAATCGATGATCCTCGATAACTAGTTAAGTAAAATGAAAGAAAGAAAGAAAAAACACTCCCAAGATTAACATCATTTTTCCACATGGTTTAATCCTGGGAGATGTAACTGATAACTTCAACCTCTATAAAAAGAAAACGGATACGTACACACTCTCAGATTTCAGGAAATAAAATTGGTGCTAAATTGTTAAAAAAAAATCGATTTTTTTCTTCTTCTCTATTCAAGAAAACATCATATTATTACATACTATGTATAGACTTAGTAAGGGAAGCACACCTATAACATCAAAATGTACTTTTCAATTTTACGCCTTAGCCCTGTGGCTACCATTCCATTAAAAGTCACGTATTTTCACTCCCAATATTCAATATACAAGTCAATGGCAAAATAACGTCCTGCACGATATTTTGCTCAACACTAATTTCCTTGGTTACTGAACAAATTCAATCACTTGTAAGGTTTTTCAGTTTGTACCTTAATCCAATCGACACAACGTCTTTTCAATAAAGAAAATACAAAAATACACGATAAGTTGAGGGAAAAATTCATGTCAAAATCGCATGACATCGCGACATTTTATAACGATGAAGCTACCATAAAATCACATTTAATCGTAAACACTATTTACTGTGCCGGTACCTTTAAATTTCAATTCAACAAATGAAGGATTACACTCAAGGAATAAATTCGATGACCTACCCAACGCCATAAGTTAATATTAAAGTGCTTTTATACGCCAGCACTAAAATGAGTTTCTAAATCGCCTCCATAAAATATTAATGGCGACGGGAATTGTTCCTATAGCAACGTTTAATTTACGTGTTTTGATTCAAATGGATAATTAAATGAAATTTTAGAATGTTAATTGACATTATCAATCTTTAGTTACCATAGAAACTAAATTTTATTACTTTAATAACTGGTTTGAATTTTAGAATGCAACTAGACATTCTTAAAGTTTGATTATCATTGAAATACATGTAATTTGAATTTTAGAAAATTAATAGGCATTCTCAATCTTTGGTTTCTATAGTAACATGACATTCTTTAAAATCCAGCACTGCATATTCCAAAGCGAAATGGTTTCGAAATGGTTCAAACTGCATTTTGATGCCAATTTCTTCATCTATAAAAATTGATTTCTATTCGTAATAACGTTGCATAACGATTCTGTAAATCTCTATATTTGCAATAAAACTTTTTTTTTGAACTCTCTATGCATGATAAATCCTTCATTAACTAGTAATTCTAAATTTCTTAACACGTCTTCAAACCCATCATTATTTTAATTGACAAAAAGTGCTCACTTAAGCTAATTTATACTTCATTATAATTTACATGTTGTGTTAAATTTTTCTTCTTGTGCATCTTAACATTTTCAAATCCTGTTAATTGAACTAAGTTTATAATTAATGGTTAATTATGTTCACATTAAGCTATCAAATCAACTGTGATAAGATTTAAAGCTCCTTTAATAATTAAGATACACACTCTCCCATTAAACAAAAGCAGCGACCATAACAACACTAAGGAAAATCGAGCGCTAAAACTACAGCGTTAAACGTGAATAAATACAACACTATAGTATACAAGTATTATGTTATATACCGGGTGATTTTCCCTAAACCAAAAGAAGATCACGAGACAAATCGTCATTGTAACGGTTAAAATTTAGTCTCGTTTCTTTATTGGTGCTATCAAAAACAGTGTTCCAGTTCATAAAATCACCTAGTATACTCATAAATACAACTCAAGAAGAGGTCATAGGTTACGAGCAGTTTCAGCAAAAATAACAATAAAAAAATTGCTCCGAAAACGCATTCATTAACTGGTACTTTAAAAGAGCAATGATGCAACCATCTTTAATCTTTAAGAAACGCATAATTTAACCGCAAATGACACTATTAAATCTTGACAACTAGATACACAAAAGGGGTTTATCTTCTCCCCTACCTATAAAAGTTCCCTCAGCACTTTTGTCGTTATGCTCCACGGTTTAAAATAGCACAAAGTAAACCAAACTAACGCATATTTTGCAATTTGCTGATGCTCAGACGCCACGCGCAGGATTCAAAATGTCATAATAAATTTTAAATTACAACATGATGAGCAGTAGTGGCAAAGTGGAAGATTGTTAGATTGTGTAAATGCAAAATACATTTCGCTGTCACTTGCATAAAAAAAATAATAAATTTCATATTTTATTGTGTTGTGTCACGTACAGCTATTTCTTATCACCATTTCTATGATGTTTCAATATGAAAAGTAATTGAAGTTTTTTCTTACCTTTTTTAACAGCTGATTTTTTCATTTGCGGATTCAATATCTGTTTGATGAAGATAAAATTGTTGTAAATCACTAGGTTTCTTTGTCCACGTCGAAAACACACCAGTTAACAATGAAGACTTAGCTTCTTGATAATCTTTAGCCATTAATTTGCTTTCAGAATAGCTTTGATTACCAATACAGCTGTCGTCGGTGTTGCTATAGTTATATCAACAATAAAAAAACATTCAATAATACAGTAATTTAACAACAAACATTGTTAAAAGCAACTTAATAAATAAAAAACAATTTACCGAATATTTCCCAACTGGCATCTTAGAAAGTGAAACTGTTTAAAAAGCTCATATCTGCTAACCGCACAACTTTTAACATAAAAAAGAAATTAGTTTAAAAGAAAATCAGTATTTTATTAATAAAGCTAAATAATAAAACACTTTACCGTATTTTTGGTGAATCAGCAGCTATTAGCTTTTGTGTAGCTCCTTGTTTAAATCCGTTAACTACTACTTCCAACGATTGAGACGGCAAATCGCACCAAAAGAAAGCTAAAACAAACAATTATTAGGTGAACAACATCGATAATAAACTGCTTTATATCACCTGTTGGTGGTGGTTTAATATCAGGATTTGTAACAATATACTCATTCACATTTGAATGAAAAATCTGAATTTCCGATGGCTTTGAATACTTCGATAATAAGACTCCGTCAACTCTGCTAATAACTGCTCTTCTTAAAGATTCAAGATCACATCGAACACTACAACACAAAATAAATAAATTCAGTTTTAAAAAACAACAAAAAGAAATCGTCATACTTAGCAATCGTGATGGATTTTAAAAATATTGGCGCTGAAAGAAACGAAGATAGAAGAGCACCTTGCACACCAAGTACATTCCATCTGGCAATTTTATCACTACACGACATGGATACCGTTGGATCACCTCGACCTGGCTTAGTTCTCAAGGCTCCAAGAACATGATAGTTCTCACCAGGCTCGCGTAGATCCTGAGGTCCACCACCGCAACATTTAGCACCAGTACGGTGAATATCACGACGAAAGCCAGAGCTTGTTTTTAAACGTTTAGGCGCATTACCATTCTCGCTGCCTTCTATATCGTCACTGATTTTTCCAGATGGTTCAATACATGGAGATTCTGGAAGTGGTTCCGATTGTTTAGGAAATATTGCAGCGTCTCCACATGGAATGCAACTGGAGTATAAATGGAAGTCAACTTCACATTTTAGGTGAAACTGTTTCTTACAATTGCTTATATCAAACACGTCAGATTCCACACAGCCTTTCAGTGCCAAGTTTAACTGGTAATACAGATACCTATAATACAAGAAACAAACGACTAAAATTGTCTCGTTTATTTGTAATTCTTAAAGTAGTGAGACTACATGACATTAGATTCAACAAAGATTTGTCTCTTTTTCTTTATCATTATTAAAGAAACGAAATTTCGTTTACTGGTTGCAAAGCATACTTGGTTGCGTTGGTTTAAATACAGATTTGTCTTATTACTTTATGATGAAAACAACAAAACTAAAATTCATTACTTTCAATGCTTTGACAATTTTTGTAAGTATTAGAACAATGACGTTATAAACATACAGTATCATTTTCCTCAATAAATTAATGTACCTTAAGAATGCTCTACGGCAAAGAACTTCAGCATGACTGTCGTTAATTATATTACCTATACAAAAAAAACCAGTCAAACTAACATGTCTACAACTTTTTGCTTATTAAAGTTGTTACCTTTATTGCTCATGGAATTTTTTCCAATGCATTTCGAACCAGTCGCCATCGACACAACAGAGAGTTTATCCCGTTGAGTATCTGCGTATAAAACATTGAACTTTATCATTTTATAAATCAAATACAATAACACACCACATACAGCAATACTATTATAAACATTATTATAGTGTCTAACGCTGAAAGTTTGATCGAAATGTACCTGAATTTTTCTGGCTTTGCCTCTTTACAATTGCAGCCACATGGGTGCCTTTATTTACCGGCAAAGATTTGCAAAACTTTGGCAAAACATTCGTGTAATGTTCATAACATAGTTTAGATATTTCGTCACCAAAATCAACACTCATTTTAACAATGTTAACTACTAAATCATAGTCAAATTTAAGATTTGCACCGAGAAAACAATAAAAAAATAAATCAGCTGTTCTGCGGCTGAAAATGAATGCTCATTCACACAGCAACGTTTTAAACAACAATTATACAGTTATTCTAAGTTGGCGTTAATTGTCTATGTAATTATACAAGATATAATCGCCAAAGTTAGTCATTTTACTATGTACGCCATCTATCATCTTGGTGATGTTATGGACAGTGATGAGATTTCTTCAGTCGTGTTCAAAACAAAATGACTGAAATTAACAATTTCTTACTATTATCACGCATATAGGTTTGTCTATTAATTTTACGATAGTTTGGCAGCTGAAACTTGAAAAGACAAATGTAGATCTTGAAGATTTCAATGCGTAATCACTCAATGCTTTCATCATGTACAGATTAAATGTATGTATCGATTAAATTATACACAGAATTAAACATTTTTTTTTTGATGAGAAAATTTTCTTATTTAATTATAGTATCCAGATGATCCTGGGATGCATAATAGTCGGCTATCCCAGAGAAAAAGCCGAAAGTCCAAAATGACAAGTGATAACTTCCATTCATTACGTGAAGAATTAAAAGGAAAATTGCTATCAGTTTCCTGTATTTCACTGTTTCTGACTCTTTCAATTGGGATGCACATATGGAATGAGGTTAATTTACAACATTAATATTACAGAAATATTTGTTTAAATTTGTAATAATATAACGGCAACTTCATAAGAAAATACCATAACTATTATTTTCCAATAAAGAAATGAGACGAAATTGCATTGGCTTCAATGGAAGTTTGTCTCGTTTCTTAATTGTTTAAAAAACTGAGATTACACAACATTGATCTCAATGCCTATTTATCTTGCTTCTTTGTTTTTAAATAAACGAAACGCGACTAAATGATAATGGTTTATGTTGTAATATTCGGTTAAACCGACGAAACTGTATAATTTCTATAATCTTTTCCAGTTAAGAGCCCTTCAAGTCAGCAAAGCGGTTGAAGAAAGTCTACGTTCAGTTCGCAAATTGCCAACAACCGAAGTTATATTAAAAGAAAATGATAATAAATTGGTTCATGTTGTTGGCTATTTGGCAACTGACAGAGAACTGACGGCAGAAGATTATGGAATTTCGGTTAATGCAGTCAAATTGAGACAAAATTTGCAAATGTATCAATGGAATGAGGAAAAAAGTGCAGAGTAAACATACATTAATTAAAACCTTTATAAATTTAAACTAAATTTATATTTAATTTTTTCTAATTTATAATTTTTCTAATTTATATTAATTTATATAGAAATTCGCAAGGAACTGATTCGCAACCATTAGCATCTTACACTTATTGTACGAGTTCAAATATAAATTCAGAATTAAACCGTTTAAAACTGAAAAATAATCTTTTAATTTTTTTTAATGGCAGACAAAACATGGGTTGACCATTTGGTGAATAGTGATGAATTTCACGTTAGAAATGTATACGAAAACCCCAAGTAAGGATTTGCATTTGCTAAAATTATTTTTCCTTAAAAATTGAATTTGATTTTGAACAGAGAAATTCCAGAATTGGAAAGTGTGGAGCAAGCTACTGTCGTGAGAATTGGCAATTTTATCCTTAGTCAAAGTATTAATCTTATAAATTACCGTCACTTGTATCTTAATCTCATTAAAAATATTATAACTTCTAGATCTGATCAATAAAATAAACAACTTTAAATCAGTCACTGGTCACATTAGACCTCAGACATCTGCCATCAAATTACACGCTGGTTATTATTACCATACAGAGGATGTATGGAAACCACAAGTATGTATTCGTGGTGCTCTCTCGGAAGTATATTGATAAAAAGGTACCGGGTACTTCTGGGACAGACCACATGTACTATATACCATCAAGTTTAACTGGTTGTAGAATAACTAATTTCTTAAATTAAATTGGTTTATTAATAGATTGGAGATTTTAGAGTGGAATTCGCTGTGGCAGGAATGGCTGGAGAACTGGTACAGTAAAATATTGAATTCGTACTGTATGTTTCAAGTTCCAATTATGGTTAGTCATGTATTGATTTGTCACAAAATGACAGATTTCAGTAATTGCTAAACAAGATGGAAATAAACTAAGTCCTTACATAACTGAATCAGGAGAAGAGATTGAAATACTAAAATTTGGACGTAAAAATCCCGAAGATATGATTCACATAGAGCTGTCTCACAGTAAAGTAGCCATTTGGTTAACTAGAGTTCTGGTGGCGGTGATTTTAATGGTTGCTGTCAGTAGGCTCACAAGCTTGCTCAACTCCATGGGTAAAGAAATTAAAATTGATAATGTTAAATATACAACTAGACTTCATTTTTGTTTTTAGTTTACATAACTCCTTGTCTTCGCGATGTATTAAATTTGGGAGCCGCCCATTTTAATATATGTTTGAGCGTCACCATTTACACAATCATCTTGGGTCTGCTGTGGGTCCAGCATCGGTTGTTGCTCGGATTAGGATTTCTGACCGTCTCAGTATTACCAGTTATTGGAACTTCTATTAAGATCTACCTCGTAGATAACAATGAAAACTTAAGGAATCACGCAGCTTAATTACCAAAAGGGAGGAAGTGAAGGAAATTTCCTTATTTTAAGTTATAAAAACTTATAATAATATATAAAAATATATTTATAAAATTTTCCAAAACCTATTTGCTGAGAATGTTAATATATATTCGCAATCACGATTGCATAATGCATATCTCTTTTTCAGATTGCCTATACTCCTATAGCACCATTTTACTATGCAAGAAAAATATGCCACGTTAGTTTATAAAATGTTGCCATTTTTAAAAACAAAATGTAGTGAATAATTAAAAAAAAAGCCTTTGTAAACACATTTCACCGGCTTCATAAGAAAACCTCTTAATTCCATTATATTATCAACAAAGAAATGAGATTATAATGCATCAACTCCAATACAAATTTATCTCATTTCTTAATTGTTAGTGTAAATAACTTAAGAGTTTCGAGGTTTTCTTAAATAGCTGCCAATTTCATAATTGCAACTCTTGAAATTTGAACACAGTGCTTCATTTCAGTGTATAATAATACTAATATGCAATTTTTAAATCCATTTAAAAAAATTTCAGAGCGACTTCATTGTTGAGTCTTTGTAGATTATAATATATCCGGATAATTTATTTTCTCCAGTATACTGTTCTTACACACTGTACTTATCAAGTTTTTAATAATTATGAGGGCACCAATCATAATTTCACGATAATGAAGACAATACATGACAGCGATTGATAAGAATCATTGAGATATTTTAGAAAATAAATTATACATTTTGAATGCTAAATGTAATAACAATGATATAAATACTATATTGTGCTTTTTTTGTCTCCACATTTCGTCAACAACAACAATAAATATAATAATAATTATCTCTTTCATGAATTGAAGATTTCCAAATATCCGTCGACTAAATTGTAATCAACGAAGGATATATAAAGCAAAAATAATAATTTTAAGAGTCCCAAATATTTGTCTATCAAAACCGTATTACCTCGTGCACCAAAGTAAATATAAAGTGATAACCAAATTCTAGACTTAAAAAAAAAGTCTGGTCTGGTGGCAACTTGGTTCAACTAAATAATGTTAAGTAATAAACCTTTCACATAAGCAAAAAAGCACCAAAATGCATCTCAGCAGTGAATTATGGTTTACCGTAATATCAACATGATAATTATTATCAATTGAGTTACTAATTGATTGGAGTACTGTAACTCAAAACAAATTGTTTTTCCATAAGTAGATGAGAAAGGTTTGATAAGACTAGAGACAAAAATATACATAGAAATGCATAATACTGAACTACCTTACCATAATTTATTTAATATCGATGAAGAATCCTGCAGCTATACTGATCCTCGAGGTGGTATTGCCGGTGGAAGATTCCTGGCTGGGACTGGAGGACACGGAAGATTAGTTCGTGGCGGTACTGGAGGTGGAACTGCTGTCTGAACCTCAGCCTCAATCTTCCTCGTTATCTCATTGGAGTTTGGTTGGGCCGTTAATGCGGTGACAATTGGTGGTAGTGGAGGTGGTGCCATAGAGGGAGGAGGTGGTGAACTTGACCTATAACCATTTTCCGACCCTGCTTCCGATTCTGACTGCTGTTGAGCTGCGGGAGGAGGAAGAGGTGCCGGTCTAACTGGAATCTGAAAGCGAGAATTTAATTACAGATTTCAATAATTTAATTACCAATTATAAATGATTTACTTTTGGTTCATCGACCTTAGGCGGTGGAATTAGCGGTACATCACTAACAGATACCGTTTGCGGTAATGGTGGTGGGCGCTGTGGTTTTGGTTTGTTACTAGTTACACTGGGAAACGGAGGTACAGGCGGTGGGGTTTCAGAACCAGATGGTACTGGACTTGTCTTCCCTGAAGTGGCGTTGTATCCATCACTGTTGCTTTCATCGTCATACCAAGCTGAACAAGGTTCCAGTTCATCTTCTAATTGCTGACGACTGGCATCCAATTCTTCTGAATCTTCTAACGATATATCAGCATAGATATCGGTTAATGGAATGGTATTGTCAGAACATAACTGAAGTTCCTTTAGCACAACTTCTTGCCAGTTGTCGGTTTTTAATGTAATATTAATAGTCTCACCGTCGATCTAAGAGCAATGTTTGTGAATTTACACTCTTATAAACACTGTACAATTTATAATACCTGATAGTTGTTAAATTCTAAAGATTTTAAAGCCTGGTGTCCCTTTCTAAATATGATCCACACTGCATCGGCTACAAATCTGACTAGAATCACCTCGCCAGCTTTTTGAAACAATTTCAGTAAGTGCTCGACAAACTGGTCTGTAAAAACGCTGGCGTCATTATGCCGCTCGACAGTCACTAAAACGGTTCCATTGGGTGGCCCTATACTTCCCAAGACATCGTGAAAAACTTCGCTTCGCTTTTGCTCATTGATCACGAGAACGTCGATGTCCAAATGAGCTAGCACTGGCCTGTGATCGGACGTTTTCAACTCAGATCGACCATAGTAAACCAATTTTCCATGCGATAAACCTGGATCTAAACATGAACAGTTGAGTATTTTAAAAACCGAAAAAGTATTTTTCAGACCTTGTGGAGATCCCAAATGTCGACGTCTCCACAAAATCCTGTCGGTCCAAGCAGGAATTCTGCACTTTTCACTGGTATCATAATCGTCAGAAAAAGTATCATATTTATACGTGGGGGCGAAATTCAATTCTCCCTCTTGAAACCCAGGAAAACACTGCATTAATTAGAAAAAGCATATGAATCCACCGTTAAAACAAACTAATTTATATAATTAAAAAAACCGCACTCTTCCAGCTTCCCGTTCCACCGTTAATTGATCAGATTTCCAAAGGGGCTGAAAATTTCCTAGCTTAACCGCCTCTTTTACTTCCTCAATCGGCAGTGTGATCCTGTAATTGAAATCCCCACACCAAAACACATAATCGTGAAAATCGACAGTTTGACCCTGCAAAACGCCAAATGAATATTACTTTAAGAACTGATTTCACAATCGCAATCATTTCAGTTTACCATTGGAAACGCCAGTTTTCTCGTTATCTCTAAGAAATCCGAATTTCTTTCACTCACTTGCGATTGACCGGCCGCGAAATGGGCACAAATGAAGCACATTGAAGTGGAATGTACCAACATTCTTATGGCCACTCCGCCTTTATTACCAGTAGCACCTCCTAAGCCAGTTTTGACTGAATCAACCGCAACATCCCTTACAAATTAAGGACGCTTATAAATTAACGAACCAATACACTAAAGCGATACATTTTTGATTTTAAATTACCTGACATATCTGACCAATTCTTGTTTGACAAATACAAATAAACACACGCCGACCAGTTGGACTGAAGTTACAATAACGTATCGGTGATCTCTGTTAATTGCTTTTCGGATGGCTTTATCCCATTCCTTCTGATTTGTCGTACTACTTATAAATACTGTAATTTAGAATAATACTCTTTAGAAAAAAAGAGAAATATATACCTAGCAGCCATGATATTGCTTGCATTAAGATCGACAATTTCTTCAAAACCAATAGCAAAAATGTCCGGTGGAGTATTGTCTTCTTCCTCTTCAACATTTACAAGAGCTGTGTGATAGTAATTTTCATAAATTCATGTTAAAATTTAAAATCGAAATTAACTGACCAGATTTACGTGATAATTTTTGAGCATCAAGCAACCAGTCCGTCAGTGGTTGATTCCTAAAAGCAACATTATACAAATTTCTTCCGCCGTTAACATTCCAAGTGCCGATTGATATATTCAATTTAACTGGAAACGTAAAATCCCGGTACCGATGGCATAATTCAAACAAAACATTTGGAGGAGCTGAAATTACATTCATAAAATAAAAAAAACTAAACCCAATTGGCTGTACTGAGTTAATTTACCATGAAGAATATGCTGAGGAAGTAAAACACGAGCTCTTCCTAAAAACTCATCACTCAAAGTACTTCCAATTAACAGCATATCAATAGCTTCTTGTTTACTGTTATCTAGCAGATTATTTTGAATTGTACGACCAACAGAACGAGCTCCATCCATCAACTAAAAAAAACCCAAAATACGGTTAATATTTTGGCAACTGTTCGTGTCACTATTTACTTTAGATTTTCCTTCTAATGCGCCAGTTCCAGCATAAATTTTGCTAATCTGGTCACCATTAGTTACCCACATTTGACGATATGCTTCTTCAAATTTGATTATATGGCTTTTGTCACAAACGCCCAAAACTTGCAACTGTTTCGATAACATCTATGACAATAAACCACAAACAAACAGTTAGTAAAAAAAAATCAAGAGTGCATGTATTATTTTGAAATGGCGTACCTCAAATCCGAAATATGTTTGAACGCAATTAGTTCGATCTAAACAGTCCAAACAATTGGTTCTTATGGTTCCACTTTGTTCACTAAAATACAGATTTCAATATTTAACTTTTTAACTTCACTATTTTCAACAAAAAAAAATTAGACTAAATTACATCTGTATCAACAAAGATCGGTATTATTTCTTTATTGTTTTGAAAGAAACGACACCAAACTGTCTCGTTTTTAATTGATAATAGCGAGTTGCATATTTTTTTGTGACTCGATGAAATGATTGCTTACCATACAACGGTGTTGTCTTTATAACAATATAATCCAAATTCATTCAAATATTTAACCACTTTCATATTCAATGTTGATAAACTGTCTTGTCGTCCTCTTTTGCACAATGCATGATAATCAAAGTGAACATATGGAACATCTGCACTGTGCGAAGAAGCATTTAAATGGCTCTGCAAAAACGTCATTTGGTTATTTTAAAGTTCATAAAAAATATAACATTAAATGCGTTTACTTGAAATGCCTGACTTAAAAGCGATTCTCCTTCCTTACATCCCAGTAAATTTACAATTGCTTGTCTCCCATATCTCATTTTAATTAATCTCAAGTGTCTATCAAAGGCTTTTGCTGACGTTTCGGGTCCGCGTGACATTTTTACTTTATGTGAACCAACCTATAGTAAAAGTAAAATGCATTTTTATTAAAAGTTGCTTTTTATTTGTTGTATGGTTGTTAATAACCAAACCTGAACACCGGGCTGTTCCCAGAAGAGAGGCACTGACCCTCGGGTTTGTAAATACGAGCTGATTGCTTCACCGATATAAATCACCTGTTCAGTTTCTACGAAATTTGCAACATGACCGTCGTCGTTGCACCCTCTGACGTTAAATCTGGTTCCAGCTCTTTCGCAGCTGAGTCTAGAAATGATGCAGGCTTTTGCTTGGAAATGTCCGACGTACAATGTTCGAATTTCAACGCTTCCACACATAGATTTTAACAGCCATTGACTACAATTAACTTCGTATCTTAACAAATGAGTAAACAGCATTCGATTCCTTAATATAAAAACGATGACAACATTCAACATCATAAGAAAACATCAATATTAGTTACAAGCAACAAACCAAAAAAATCGATTATCCGTTTCGTTTGTTTTCGGCTGCCTTTGAGCGCATAATGTAAGATCTAGTGGTTCTCGTAACGTCGACGACCATGAAAAATAAAATGTTCCTGAATTGATCAGCTTCCTCACTTCAATGATCCTTTCCTCGTCATTCTGTTGATTTTGAAGAGAAACAAACAATGTGTTTGTTATGCGAAATACCTCGGATTCTCCAATTTTTCCAACGGAGATGCAACCGGTGATCAAAACCAGATATAGAAGGGAATGTTGACCTGTAGCATTTAACATAAAACACTTTTAAGAACTCAACACTATATACATATTATAACATTATCGTCGACTTCATAAGAAAAGTTCATAACCAATAAAGAAACAATACTAAACGACATCAGTTAAATTTCCGAATTACCTCATTTTTTATGATTTTTAAAGCAACGAGACGGAATTGCAATTTTTGTCTTTAATGTGTTGTGTACAAATAAACGAGATAACATTACATCACTTTCAATGGTGATTTGTCTCATATGTTAATTGACATTACAAGTTATCGGTTAAGAGGTTTTCTTATGAAACCAACGATATGGATATACAGTATATATACATACCTGCATTAAGCTGCAGAACTCCTAAGCAACCATAGGCGTCTTGAACCCTCACATATTGCTTTTTAACGACGAAAACCTCTTCAGCCGCTATTCAAATTTTTAATGGAGGCGTAAAAAAAAGAACGTTGATCATCAATATTTCGTATATTTTTTACATCAACATTCAAAATACTTACACAGCACAGCTACCGCTCCCGATTCAAATAGCAAAGTCTCGTCTTTATTTCTTTGCTCGAGTAAAACACTGTAAGGACCTCCTTGAACCACTTTATGATAAAAACGAAAGCTTCTTCCCATTGCCATTTTCGTTATATATTATTATGACAGATGAAGAACGAAAACAAGCTAAAATGAAATCCTTGTTCACCTTTTCACGTCAAATAAAACAACCACGTTGTCAGAATCATTTTAAATTATCACTACAATAATATCCATTATGATAAACTAATCAAAAAAATTAATCAATTATTATACTGTACAATCTTAATTCGGAAAACTCCTATCAGTTTCATTATAAAGGCAATTTTCCAGCTGAGTTCACAACCTAATACATTTTCCAATTTATCTGCCAAGAGAGGGCGTTTCCAGCCGGTTGAAGGTGAAATCATTTATTTGTGAGACTGAATTGCATTGGTCTCAATACCGATTTATCTCGTTTCTTTATTACCGGTAAATCAAATGTCATTTTTGCCGATAAAGAAACGAGTCTAAAATGCATTGGTTTCAATTTAAATTGTTTTTGTTTGTTTATTAAAGAAACCCTACGCTGTTGAAATGACAAAAAGTTTATAGTTAACAGAAAAAAAATAATTAGATTTAACTTAATCTTAATACGGAAAATTCATGTCAAATTGTGTAAACTTTGCCGAAAGGTGGCAGTTTAAGCGGTAAAAGGAGCTGCCGGCTGGGATCACTCATTGGCAGATCAGCTGATGCCTGTGTTTCTTCTCAAATAAAATGTCAACATCAACGTTTATTTTGCTAAGTTTAGTTGTTACTAATTTTTTACTTGTATTTGGTAATATTATAACCGTTGATCCTGGACTAACAATTGTATCAGGACCTGGACTACAACCGCATTTAGTTTATCCAGTCAGATACTTTTATATTGTGGCTGTTGATTCGAATGGAGAAAAGTTTGTAAACTTTATAAGCAGTTTTGGAACTTTATTGATGGAAATTAATGTTTGTGATTATGTTTTTGAAGCTTAACAATATCGGCTGAAGATAAGTTCCAGGTTGTCATAACTTCAGCAAATGATCGAAAACCATGCAGAGTTTGGACAGAAGTTCTTGATCGTCATGATGGTAGCTACATAGTCAGATATCGTCTCATGCAAACTTGCGATGGATTGACAATTGATATAACATTTAAAGGAACTTCGGTTGCACAGTCTCCATACATAACAAAAGGTTTAAAAATAAATTTATTGAAAGTATAATTGAACAATTTTCACGTTAAAAGCCGCACAAAATAGTTAGTTTTTCGCCATTGAAAATTGCACTTAAATACGAACGAACTTTTGCGATAACCAAAAATTTACCAGACATTTTCCACCAATTTTTTCTCAATTTTTTTTAGGAAATATTTACAATGAAGAATGTTACTGTCCTGAAATTAATCTTCACAAGTGGCAAGATGTCATGCAGTGCCCAACAATTTATAAGCAGATCGAAACCGACCTTGCTCATTTTCCACAAATTGACATGGATCGTTATGTGAAAATGGCACTGCAAAAGTTTAATCATCCTGGCAGTCAAAGTATTTGTAATTATGTAGTATTAGATAACCAGGTAATTATTTAATATCGTATAATATGCTGGTTTATTGTGTTGTATTGTTTGTAAATCGGTATACGTTTTTGTTTTGATAGATTTATCGCAAATGTCACGGGCAACATGTTGGTTTTAAAATGTTTTTCGACGAAATTCTACTGTCTATGGCTCGGAAAGTAACATTGCCAGACATGGAACTACTAGTCAATTTGGGAGATTGGCCTTTGGAGAAAAAAGATGTAGCTAAAGACGATCCAATACCGATTTTGTCGTGGTGCGGTTCAAAGGAAAGTTATGACATTGTCTTGCCGACCTACGATTTGACCCAATCGACTTTAGAGGCAATGAACCGGTAAAAGTTCAAACGAACTATCCTGTGTGCAAGTATAAGACTTAAAAAGTTAAAATAAAATCACATTTGAAAGGGTTTCACTCGACATGATGTCGGTGCAGGCAAACACCAATCCTGCATGGGAACATAAAGTAGCCAAAGGATTTTGGAGAGGACGGGACAGCCGAATGGAGAGGCTACATTTAGTAGAACTGTCAAGACAGCACCCAGAGTTGCTTAACGCATCGCTAACAAATTTCTTCTTTTTTCGGGATTTAGAGGAAAGATATGGTCCGAAAGTTAATCACATTTCTTTCTTCGACTTCTTCCAGGTATACACTACAGTAAATTTTTTAAATCTTTTTTTAATTTATAAATGTGGTTCCCGCAGTATAAATATCAAGTTAGCGTGGACGGAACCGTCGCTGCTTACCGTTTCCCTTATCTTTTAGCTGGCAACAGTGCCGTATTCAAACAAGATTCCGACTATTACGAACATTTCTATGCTGACTTGCAGCCGATGGTTAATTTTATCCCGTTCAAGAGAAATCTTAGTGATCTCTTAGATAAGATACAGTGGGCAATCGAAAATGATGCGCAGGTACATTATTACTACGGTATAGTTATAACTTAGTTTTAACGACTTAAGATCATTAAGTTTGTTGTATTACCACAAATAATCCCTTAACTTCTAAGACTTGAAAAGAATTGCGCTAAATGATTGAGGTTTATCATCTACACCATATAATATTTTATCTATTCAGGCTTACGAAATTGCTATGAATGGACAATCATTTGCCAGAGAAAATTTAATGCCAAAAGACATCCTATGCTACCATGGAGCCCTATTTGAAGTATTTTTTTTAAATAATTCTACTAGTTACAACCCAAAATCCAAATTTCACTTATGAAAAGATAAATAATTTTGGGTTGCAATGAACTTTCGCTTTCCTAAAGATTTCATAGATTTCTGATATTTTGACATGAAAACAGAGATTTTCTAAGCTGTTGACGTCAAAAGTCGTTGTTAGAGAAGGAATGGAGAAGGTTCCACAGCCTCAAGATCAGAAATCAAGATGCACTTGTTCACGAAAAGGACAGGTACAATATACAGTACTTGTTACAACATTATTACAAAGATGTAATAATGCTCTTCATATTTCCAGATAAGAGATGAACTATAACTCAGGAAGATGAAATGGTTCTCGTCAGCACAAGATCTACTCACAAGAAAATTCTCAAATTATCATTTTTTATAGTTATTACTTTTGATATTTCTATTTACATTTTACATATCAAACTACATAATTGCGTTTAGTCAAAAAGTACAAAGCCAATTACAAAATTTATTGTTTTATGAAATCAGCTATAAACTATACGTAAACATTAAATTTAAAGAAGTTGCTACTTAAAAACTTGGTTTTAAATTTAACAGCTGCTATGTAAGATTTATTAATGATATTAAAAAAAATTTTGTACAAGATTCATGATAAAATTTAAAATTTGACTTAGCTTTACTATTTATATTTAAAATTAATTTACATATACTGTAAATGTATGTCCAACTCCATTTTACTGAATGATTTAATGACTGATGAATTTTACCTTAATGATCCATCAAAATGATATTTAAATCTCGTTCATTGAAATCCAAAAGAAACAAAATAAGTCAATTGTATTTCTCGTCTTCAAATGCTTCATTAGTGACTATAACACGTCCAGGTTGTCGTCTGGATGTTCTCCAGCTCTCCCAATGCATCCAGCTATCGAAATATCAGTTACATTTTAAATTTAGAATTGAGAATGAAAACAATTTACAAACCTAATAACGGAGAAAGATGGTAACAAAAATATGGCAGCCAATATAAAACAAAATCCATGAAAAAACGACCGTGTCACCGGATATAAATTATTGTACATAATTGTTGCAAATATTTCTGTCAAGCTTTCAACAGTTGCTAAAGCACTAAACATCTTTCCTAAAAATTAGAGAGAAAAAAAAACGGTAAAATGAAAATCACTCAATTAGCGAATAAATAAATGAAAGGGTATACGAATTTGTTTACCTTGTTCACTGGGTTTAACTAGTTTAGATAACATCGATCTCATACAAGGAATTGGATACATTCCAAACATAGCAAGTTCAGGAACTAAAAACAACAAAAATCAAGTTGCTTTTAACTTAAAAAAAAGAATAAACGAATTAGAGTTACCAATAAACATCATAGTAGCCGTGGTACTTAAAGAAAGTAAAGTTAGACTAGCGGCTCTGGATGTCAGGCCAATTAATGCAAGTGTCGTGTCTTGAAAGTGGAATTGTTTCCTCAAAAGTGGAAGACAAATCAGCAGCATAGACGCACTCAGAGCATTCTTTACGCTTGAATATTGACTATATCGCTTATAATTCCAACTTAAAGGTTCATCCTTTACGTATAAGTAAGTTAAATTACTTTCAGCTACATTAAGAAACAATAAAGATTAATTCAATTACGATGTTAAGACTTGCATTTTCAGATTAAGGTGCCGGCTGCGTTCGTACCTTTAACGGAGTAAATTTTCAATAAACGAGACAATTTATCGCTATTAAAACTAATCAAGTCTTGTATTTCAATTAGAAAGTCTTTACCGTGACAGGTACAAATTCAGCCGGTAAGAAAACCACAAATTATTTTTTACGGGAAAACTCAATAAAATAAAGAAAAAAATATTAAATACCATTTGACGCCATAAAAACGCTTAAACAAGCTCCCATAAGTGCTAAAATATACATTCTAGTCCTTCCTTCACGTTTACTAAAACAAACGACAAATCCTTCGTAAATATATCCCAACCTGCACGTCGTACTGCATCCTTTTGGTGCTGTTTCTGCCACTGCTGATGCTGCTAATATTTCTGAACTAGAATGTGCAGAGTGCGAATTAAAAATGTCATAAGCATTATTATCACTCTGCAAATTGTCAAGTGAATCCGGTTCTTCTGTTCCGGTTTTAATTTTCTGTTTCTCCGACGCAGGCACTACATTTTTTAGTCTCACAAGTAGATACAAAATCACAACCACATTGCAACTGACACAAAATAAAAACGTATACGCGTATCCGACGCCGTCCAATAAATACCCACTAATAAAAGGTCCAAAAAAAGATCCAAATGTGGTCATCGATTCCAGGATACCCACTCGTATGGTCCTGTTTTTGATGCTGCTGATATCGGCAACGTAGCTCATCATGGAGGCCACAATCATCAGGTATCCACCGCCCAGTCCAGCAACAAAGTTTGCTAACAACGTAAAATAAACTGAGGAATCTTCGTACACTGATATGATTAAAAAGATGAGATATCCAAACATAGTGGATATGCAAGCGGCTAAAATGGGGAGTTTTCGACCATTCCGATCTCCCCAGGCGCCCAGGTAACAGGCGGCTAAAATAGATGGAACCAACAGGGCGATGTTGTTGTAGGCCAACCAGTAGGCACCTTGCGTTTGAACATAATCTAATGGATCGCCTTTCAGTGGATCCGAGCAGATTGAAGTGCTGTAATTGTAATGCTCCAAGCATAACTTTTTATACACAAGATCCTGATATACGCCATATTCCATGTAACTTCCAATCATAAAAACCAGCAACGCTGGCTCCACTGTTATTGACTTCAATACTTTCAGCCACATTTTACTTTTAAAAATAGTTTTGGAGCCTCCACACACATACACGGGGAAATCAGCTGGCACTTCAGTGTTCACGTAACCGCTGTATAAAAATCGACAGTCATTCCTATTAAAAAAAAGATAAAGATAGAGGTTAATTTTAGATACAATAATAAAAAACGATCCTATCTGAAAGTTAAAGATACAATATATTATTATGTGATTGACTTAGCACCAACCGGTACTCCCAGTAAAAAAATTTGATACTGAAGTCAGTAATATACAAACATAATAAAAGAGTTATTAGAGTATAGATAGTTTTATAATTTTAAGTACCCTTTGGATCATTTAATTGCTGATTTTTTGATCAATTCAATTGCAACTTACGAAATTAAGAGACTTTAATTCTTCACAGCCAGCGATTACTGTACTTAGTTACTGTACTTTCAAACTTACACTCAATTCATTAAAACTTTCATTTACCCCCATAACTTTATAAGATCTAAACAGTAATGTACAGTAACTGATTAAAATGTTTTGTAGGTTAAGTGGTTGTTGACTTGTAACTATACATAATTGTTTTTGATGAGAAACATGAGGCCACTCTCTGAATGTCAAGGTCATGCTTTTTACTTTCTTTAGTTCTTCTACAGATGGCGTTATAATCCGTTTAAATTTATATAAAAACATGTGGCCCCTGGATGTGTATTGCAGGTCAGCTAACTGTGAGGGGCAAGTGGCCCCTGGATGTGTATTGCAGGTCAGCTAACTGTGAGGGGCAAGTGGCCCCTGGATGTGTATTGCTGGTCAGCCAGCTTTAAGGGAAAGTGGCCCCTGGATGTGTATTGCTGGTCAGCCAGCTTTAAGGGGAAGTGGCCCCTGGATGTGTATTGCTAGTCAGCCAGCTATAAGGGAAAGTGGCCCCTGGATGTGTATTGCTAGTCAGCCAGCTATAAGGGGAAGTGGCCCCTGGATGTATACTGCAGGTCAGCCTAAAATTTAACGACAAGAGTAATTAAAAATCAAGTGCCGTTAATTAATATATACTGTAGGGTGAGTTAAAAAGAAGAGAAGAGTCAAAAAAGTAATTGTGCACTTTTACTACTTTAGTACAGTGTACTTGTATTTATCCAATTATTTTTAATCACATTGTGCCACAAATTGCTTAACACCAAGTTCAATTGAACTAAATAATAATTAACGCAACGAGCTAATTGGCATATAAAGTGTTTTGAATTTAGTTTATTTTTGTAAAGTTGTCATTATTTCGCTAAGAAGTTAAGTGAATTAATCTTTTTTAAAGAATAGCAAGAGATTAAAGTGCATTAATAAAATGTTAATGACAATCCATTCATTGCATACAATAGATATATTTAGCAACATGAATTCAGCCTATACCGAAAGTTTAAAAGATAAAAAAAAACCCGCCTGAAAACAGGTTATGGAGGCTCCATAAGGAAAATAAACAAAGGTGTTTTCTATGTTACATTACATTACATTGCAATCAGTCATGGCTGAACTGCATTAAAGTAAGTGTGCAAAAACATCCCAGGCAGCACAAAAATTGGAATCTACGTAAATTCTACGTAGATTCTGCGTGTGAAGTCTCGTAGATGCCACGTAGATCATAACCTTACAAATCTGCGTATAAATGTCACCTAAAATGTAGAAAATTCTACGTAGATTTTGTTACTGTATTTCTACTACTTTTAACTCTAAATTTCTACGTAGAATCTTAGTAGATTCCACTATGTTTTTCTAGTGAAATCTTTGTTGAATCTACGTAGAAATGTCTACGTGTATTTTTGGTGAATATTATGTGGATTTTTAGTCAATTAACACATGGATTATTAGTGAATAAAGAGAGAAATTAAACAACTAGTTTAATCTATTTCATTTTTTTATTTACAGTTTTACATTTACTTTATTGTTTACAAAATAATTACAAATTTAAACATAAAACATCCAAACTTGCACACATTTAAATAAAAAAAGTCATATATAAAACACTTGTAAGTTAAAGCAATACATAAACAATGTGATAAGCATAAGCAATACATAAACAATGTACATTTTACAATTTTACATTTACTTTATTGTTTACAAAATAATTACAAATTTAAGCTTACATAAAACAAAACTTGCACACATTTAAATAAAAAAAAGTCATATATAAAACACTTGTAAGTTGAAGCAATACATAAACAATGCGATATTAGTAATCACAATCTACAATAATATTAAACAATACTAATTCCAAATTCATAAAATAATTTCCATCATTTACCATAGTTTCAAACATACTGTACACTTTCAACTATAGCAAACATCCAGCATTTTTATTTCATATGCTTTAATTATAAAAAAAAATAGTATGCACAATGTTTCAATAAATAATAGTATAGTGCTAGATGAAAAAAGAAAAAAAAACATCACTTTATTTTCAAAAAAAATAATAATCTACAACGAAATTTTTTACAAATTGGACACATCATCCTAGTACAGTACTGTATTTCCAAGGCCTTCTAGGTTGCATACAGTACTGCAGTATGTCATTTCTAAACACTGTACTGTACATGGAAATTTTATATTGTAAAATGAAAATTCATGCATACATATTTTACATTGGAATATAATTGTAAATGCAGAAATGTAATTAAATTATTTACCTTATACTATACTGTATATTGCTATTAATACAGTATGATGGATCCAAAATAATTAACCAAATGTTTTCTACACACCAAATGCATTTACCATGCTATAATGTCAACAGCTAAAAACTTTGTTGTTCAAATCAATGGTTGGGGTTCTTTTTAGTTTCTTAAAGGAAAAAAACCGTTATTTTTTAAACTATAATGAAATGAAGGTCAAAAAATGTGCACCCCATTTACTAAACACTTAATGATGTTCTCTTAATGGTGGCATCTACGTAGATATTAGGTAGATCTTCACCAGTTGCATCTCCCATTAAATTAGGGGAGTTTCAATAGAAACATCTGCATGAATTATTGGTGTATAACCTGTAGATTTATACACTGCAAGTAAAAAAAATGTAAAAGTTGCCAAATCTACTGTTAATCTTAGTAGAAGCCACGTAGATTTTTATCTGGTAGATATGGCCACTAAGAATTTACGTAGATTTCAATTTTTGTGCTGCCTGGGATTGACGTTTACAATAGGATGGAAAAAAAATTTTCAAAATTATGAGAAGCCACGAGTTGGTTAACCTTTTCGCAGTTTTTCTGAATTTCAAGTACAGTAGTTGAAAATTGCTATTCATGTGAGTGTGTAGCGTGACCTCATATTCTGGATTAAATTGTCTGGATACCAAAATTATATCATGGTCATTAACACAGATAGTCAACAACAGGTACAGTAATTTGAATTTACGCTTTAAGAAAGTTAATATAACCGTGAAAATGTAAATAAAATGTGTTACGACAAGGTGATCATATGATACATGTTTACATTTCACATGCTAGTACATACAGTACTGTATGTACTAACATACGTATGTTAGCATTAAAGAAACGGGAATAAATTACATTGCGCAAAATAAATATTTGTCTCGTTTATTATTATTTTTTTTTTTTTAAAAAAATTAAAAAAAAAAAAAAAAAAAAAGAGAATAGGAATTTCGTTGCTTACTATAATTATTTTTCTCGTTTTTTTACTTCCTGTATTTAACTTATATGTGAACACATATCTTATTATCATCCTGTATAATAGTTGATCACTAAGATGTGTATAAATACATTCTTTCCTTCGTTTTATGAGCTGTGAATTTAAAATAATAATAATAAAAAATCACATTACAGATTTGCCAAAAAAAATAAATTAATTTACTCGTACAAATTTCTAAGAAGTAACCTTTAATCGCTGTTATTTATAATGAAAAAATTTTCACATTAAAAATTTAAAAACTAATTGTTATAAATCAAAAAACTTGCACAATATTTTCGTGACGCAAGTTTCAAAACAAGTTTTTGACATTATTATTCGCTTGAATTAATAAGATTGTTTTGAAATAATATACAAGGTTGTTTGACAATTTTTAAAATTTACCGAAAAATTATTTGAAAAAAAAAATTTATTTTATTGTCATAGTAAGTTGCATGATTATACCGGATGTACAGTAGTTTTAACATGGAAAAAATACATATAAAAAAATAATAGATAAAAAAAAAGTTACCATAGAATTTTCCCTCTGTAAAATCTAATAATTGGCAATTTGATAAAATTAGGAAAACAAAGTTAAAGATGAATCAAATAAACCAAATGGTTTGTTGTATACGATTGAAGATGTGCCACCTTGGTATTTATGCCTGCTACTGGGCCTTCAGGTAATTCTTCCATTTTTAAATAATCTTTAAAACAATAAAATCATTAATAAATAAAAATAATAATAGCAATACTTGACCATGCTGGGTGGAGCCATATCAATTCCATATATTCTGGCCCCTGCTTTGTGTATTAGAGAAAACAGTTCAGCAAGAGCTCATTTGATGTCAACTTTATTGTTTACTTCCGGCATAAACACCATTATTCAGACAACTGTTGGAGTTAGACTTCCAATTGTCCAAGGAGGGACTTTCTCGTTTTTGATTCCTATACTTGGAATGCTCAGTCTACCTGAATGGAAATGCCCTGCAAATTTTAACAACGCTATTAATGGTTGATCAATTATTCTACTTTTCAAAATTAAAAAAAAAATAAATCAATAACTTGATTAATTTTTTAATTTAATTTACATTTTATAATAACAGCAACCAGTGACGATTTTTCAAATGAAGACGAAATTTGGCATCTGAGAATGCAAACTGTACTAAGTTAATCTTGAATTGCAATTGAAAAATTGATTTAGATGTATTGATTTTGTGTATAATTTTAGATTCAAGGATCTATAATGGTTGCGTCATTGCTAGAGGTTTTTCTTGGTTTAACTGGCTGCATTGGAGCTCTTCTACATATAATTACCCCATTGACTATTACTCCGACCATTGCTTTAGTTGGTCTAAGCTTGTTCGAGGAAGCTTCTAAATTAGCAAGTGGACAATGGGGAATTGCTTTTGGGTAAACAAAAAGTAATTAAAAAAGTAAATAAATAAAATAATCAAGATTTCCAATTTGTGGCAGAACCGTTGCTCTGCTATTTCTTTTTTCACAATACATGGAATCGGTCGCTATTCCAGTTCCAAAATTTACCAGACGTGATCGATGGACATGGTCTAAAATTCCAATATTTTCTTTATTACCGGTATTAATTTTGTTACTCAAAATAATCATTAAGACACACTGCTGTAAATGAAAATATTTAGGTTTTATTAACTATTGCATTGATGTGGACATTGTGTGCTATTCTCACAGCAACTGACGTCGTTCCCGCTCAAAGTTCTGCTAGAACTGACAGAAATATGGAAATAGTTGAACAATCTCCATGGGTTAGAATTCCATATCCTGGTAAGCATTTTGGTAAATATTTTTAATGGTCTCAGAGAATTTCCAATGGCCTGAAAATATTTACAATGGCTTCAAATACGAGTATGTTTAATTAAATTTTTTTTTATTTTTAATAGGTCAGTTTGGTGTTCCCAGTATTAGCTTAGCAGCTGTAATTGGATTATTTGCTGGAGTAATTGCATCGATCATCGAATCAATTGGTGATTACTACGCATGCGCAAGGCTAAGTGGCGCACCGGCTCCTCCAGCACACGCCATCAATCGTGGCATTATGATTGAAGGTTTTGGCTGCATAATAGCCGGTGCTTTTGGAACTGGAGTTGGAACTACGTCATACAGTGAAAACATTGGGGCAATTGGAATTACAAAAGTTGGAAGCCGTCGTGTTATTTTAATCGCAGGAATACTTATGCTGGTTATAGGAATATTCGCTAAATTCGCCGCTGTTCTTGTGTCCATCCCATCCCCAATTGTTGGGGGATTATTTTACGTCATGTTTGGCATGATAACTGCAGTTGGAATCTCTAATCTACAATATGTGAATTTAAATTCACCAAGAAATTTAATCATTATCGGATTTTCAATGTTTTCCGGATTGGCAATTCCTAAATGGGTCGGTCAACACAGAGATGCCATACAAACAGGCAAAAATTATATTTTTAAAAATAAACTTTCTGTTTACTAAAAAATTTGTATACAGGTAGCCCAGTGGCTGATCAAGTTATATATGTATTACTGACAACAAATATGGTTGTTGGAGGCGTTCTAGGATGCCTTTTAGATAATACAGTTCCAGGTAAATAATTATCATGCTCTTTAAAATTAATTAAAATGACATTTTTATATACTGGCTTTCACTTGCAAATGTTTTAGGAAGCCTGTCCGATCGAGGAATTCTAAAGTGGAGGGAGCTGACCAAGAACCAATTTCTGGATGATGACCAGTCATTAAGTACTACTACTACTTATGACATTCCGTATATTAGTCATTGGATCGTACAATGGCGCAAATGGACTGGATTATTGCCAATTTGTCCTACATTTGTTAAATTTAGAAGCTGTTCAACTTTTAAAAAATGCTTCAAAGAAACAGAAGAAGACAGAACAGAAAATGAAGTTGGAAGTGTTAATTTTGGCTATGAAGAAACCACTCAAGTGTAAATATTAAATTGAACAAATAATTGTTATCATAATCATTATGTGAATGCCATGGCATATACAGTATCGTATCATTGATGTACATTGTAATATCACTAATCGTACAGTATGAAGGTCATAAATACAATTTGTGTTACACGTATTGATTGTCTTATCCTTAGCATTCCAACAAACAGATAACAAGTTACCACTTCCAAGGGGTTATTTTATTATTAAAAAGTACAAGTGGATTAAAAATTTCATTGTAAATTAAAAATGGAGATAAAATCATTAATAAATTGAAGGTAAATCTTAAAATAACTTATTTTTCATTATTTCATAGCACTTGGTTTTTTTTCTGGTTTTCGTGTAGCACCAATTAAAATTTTCAAACAAGAAAAAAAATCTGATATAAAAACATTTTTTTAATATTGGCCAAATTTGATGTGTAGTTGATTAGATAGTAAATAAAAACATCATGTAAAAGATTATTATTTTTGCTTATTTTATTTGATTTTTTTAAAGTAACAAAAAAACCAGAGGCAAATGTTTTAGTTCAATTTTAACAGTGATATAATCTGAACATCAAAATCATAATTAAAAATTAAAACAAAATGGGCGACAGTGATGGTGAAGATTTCAAGGAAAGCAATGTCACACAGGTAAAAGGTATTTAAAGAATTCCCCATTCATTTTTAAAAACTAATTAGAAAGACTCGTAGGATGTACAAACTGCAGATGACAATGTCAATGAAAATAAACCAAAAAAGACCACAGAAATATTATATGGGATTAACGACACTCCACCTTGGTATTCAGCCATCGCTTTGGCACTTCAAGTAAATATTAACTAATGTTATTTAGTCTCGTTTCTATTATTGGCACTGTGAAAAACTCTGTTCCAATTGATAACATCACCCCGTAGAGTTTTGATTCCTGCCTAAATTTAATTTCATTTTAAAAAATAAACCAAATGTGACATTGTGAGTTTTTCTTCGTGCATTCTGAGAAAAGTATTATATTATTAACTCAATTGAATGTTTTGCTTTATTAAAAAGCAATATTTAGCAATGTTTTCGTCCACCGTAACAACTCCATACATAATAGCTCCAGCTCTTTGCATCCCAAATGACAGCCCTGCCAAGGCATATATTTTGTCCACTATCATGTTTGTTTCTGGAATTGTTACACTTTTACAAACGACTATTGGTGTTAGGTAATTATCGTTTTTTTACTATTACGTTACTGCTTCAATTATTATTAAAAAAAACCAATAATTTTATTTTTAAATGAAGACTTGGAGTTGTACAAGGGGCTTCAGCTGCGTTTTATGCACCGATGTTTGCTTTGATGGCAATGCCGGAATGGCAATGCACTACAAACAGTTAGTTTCATCATTATTTTTCAATTATCGTATTGATTAATTAATAAATGTTTGTATATGTAAAAAATAGCGACTGATGGAGAAATGCTAAATCCGGAAAATATTAACGTGACATGGAAAGACCGGATGTGTGAAGTAAATTTTTCTTTTTAAAGTGTTTCAAGACCAATGATTACAAAATTTAATAACCATTGATTTATTAAGTAGCAATTAATAGTGTTTTGAAATTTAAAAAATACTATTATGGACATGATCTACTTTAGAAATGAATAGTAAATATATTTGTATGCATATCCAATTCTAAATCAATAAAATTGTTTACTTGCTCTTGTTTGGAACTGAATGTTCTCATACTGTATTTGCATGCAACCACAACTTTAAAGTGGATTAACTCCACAATTAATAAATAAATCAGAGTTCATAATCTGGCACTTTAGAATTGAACATTAAACAAAAGTTTTCGTCTAATTAATACTGAGTTGCTGTAATTTGTATATAGATTCAAGGTGCCATTGCAGTAGCAGGAATACT
This sequence comes from Helicorthomorpha holstii, assembly GCA_013389785.1. Lineage (NCBI taxonomy): Eukaryota > Metazoa > Arthropoda > Diplopoda > Polydesmida > Paradoxosomatidae > Helicorthomorpha > Helicorthomorpha holstii. The sequence continues at coordinate 16,715,286 of JAAFCF010005931.1, read as the reverse complement.
TCCGGTTTTCTTGAGCTTATTTGGAATTATCAATATACTAATGAGGTTTATCACTCCATTGGTTGTGGCACCAACTGTTACATTAATTGGACTAAGTGTTTTACAATCAGCTGCTGATATGTGCGCTGAAAACTGGATTATATCATTAGTGTAATTATTATTATTATTGGATTAACAATTTTTTTTAAATTTAATTAGTTTAGGTTTTTATATGTTTTTAATCTAGAACTATCGTTGTGATGATATTGTTTTGTGAGTATCTGGATTTTATCAAAATTCCTTTCCCAAAATATTCAAACTCAAAAGGCTGGCATATTACATGGTTTCCATGGTTTAAATTTTATCCGGTAAATTATATTGTATTAAATTGTATAAAAAATTGTTGAGATATACAGAGGAAGAACGATCAAATTTCACAACATAATGAACATTTAAAAAAAAATTAAAATGTGTTTAAATAAGCAATTTGAAAATCAAATCTTTCAATATAACTATAATTTCAAATTTAAAAAATCATAAAATGAATTAAATGTCGTTAAGCATTTTAATTCAATTTTCTACAAACGTATTTTTAAAGTCGAAATTTCTCATAAGAAAAAAAAAAATCCAAGAAAAATAAAAAAAAATTAATATGACTCTAATCATTTCTCCCTTTGTACTGCACTAGTCAATTGCTTTTATAAAAACAACACTAATTAGTTATAATTTATTTTTTTTTTAGGTTATAACAACAATTTTGATCATGTGGTTTGTATGTTACATTTTAACAATCACTGAAGCACTGCCAAAAGGAGATAAAGCAAGAACCGATGATAAAACGGATATAATTGCTGATTCTCCATGGTTTCGCTTTCCAACTCCAGGTTATTTTATTTTACTCTCAAGTGTTTTGTTTGTTTTTCTTTTTTTTTAATCATATAATAAAAAAAAAAGTTAATTGTGTTAATAGGTCAATGGGGTCGACCAACTGTGAGTGTGGCCGGTGTCGTTGGTATGTTGGCCGCTGTGCTCGCTTCAATGATTGAGTCAATGGGCGATTATTACGCCTGCGCTCGATTGAGTGGGGCCCCAAACCCTCCAGGACACGCCGTGAGCCGTGGCGTTCTGGTTGAAGGAATTGGTTGCATACTAGCTGGTGCTTGGGGAACCGGAAGTGGAACTTCAACTTATGGAGATAACATTGGAGCCATCAGTCTAACCAAGGTTTTTCAATTTTTTTGCTTTTTTCTTCTCAATTTCCAGTGTGTTTAAGAACGAATTGTTGGCTTCTTAAGAAAATCACCCAACTCTTAACTTATAAGTTGCAACTAATTAAGATTAAAGATATGAGACAAATCGGTATTGAAACCAACGCAATTTAGTCTCGTTTTTAATTGGTGAACATCAAAGTCTTACAAAGCCAACGAAACAGAAATTAATGTATAACTTTACGTCCTATAGGTTGCTAGCAGAAGTGTCATTCAAATCTCAACCATTTTCATGTTTCTGTTTGGAGTGGTCACGAAAGTTGGAGCTGTTTTCGTGTCAATTCCAGAGCCAATCATCGGCGGTATTTTCCTGGTTATGTTTGGCCTCATTACCGCTATTGGAATTTCCAATGTCCAATACATCAATCTAAATTCCTCCAGAAATGTCTTCATTCTGGGATTTTCAATTTTTTTCGGGATGTCAATTCCCAACTGGGTTATTGCGCATCCGGATGCTATAAATACAGGAAATGACGTAGCTGATGAAATTCTAAACGTCATATTGACCACAAATATGTTAGTTGGTGGTGTAATTGGCTTTATATTGGACAACACAATTCACGGTAAATTTGCAACCGAAATTAAAACATACATTAGCTCTCATGCAAGATCCTTTGGCTTTTATCAATTTTACAGGAAGTCTGGAAGACCGAGGTCTGCACCGATGGCTAGCTTCTGAGAACCCAGAAACTTTAAGTGCTGAAGAACTTAAAGAACTTGAAAGCTACGATATACCTTACATAACACAATGGATGAGAAGACACAAAATATTTCAATTTCTACCATTTTGTCCCACTTATCGACCGATTCAAGGCAACTGTTGCAGAAAATCCCACCAAAAACGACTTAGTTCCAGTTCTATTTCAGAGTCAAGAGTCTCAATTAACAATTCACAAATTGAACTTACTGTAAAAGATTCTACAAATTCTTAAAACACCATTTTCCTACAGCAATTACCGGTAAGTTAAATGGCAAAATAAACTAAAATTAATTTTATTTTGTTATTGAAATTCATGTCTGACTAAACCGTTCTTCCAATTGCCATGAAACTTTGGGAAATCGTTGAGTACACTCCCGAGATGGTTTGGATGAACCAAAAAAATTAATTATTGTTAATATAATATTTGATTAAATAACTTTTTAAAATAAATGTGGTGTTCGCGAGACAGAGTTTGATAAACGCTTAGCGCCATCTTCTGAACTATCGGTAAAACTAATACAGTATTGTAAATGAAATAACACGTAAAATAAAACGTTTTAGGAAGTATATCCGGTCGAAGAATTCTAAAGTGGAGAGAGCTGACCAAGAACCAATTTCTGAATAATGACCAGTCATTAAGTACCACTACTTATGACATTCCTTACGACATTAATCATTGGATCGTACAATGACAGGAGTATTGCCAATATGTCCTTCATTTGTTAAATTTGGAAGCTGTTCAACTTTTCAAAAATGCTTCAACGAAACAGAAGAAGACAGAACAGAAAACGAAGTTGGAAGTATTAACTTTGGTTATGAATAAACCACTCAAGTGTAAATACTAAATTGAACAAATAATTGTTATCGTTATTACGACACCTACATTTAACTATCATATTTAAATTATCCAATGTCATACCGCCAACTTACACAAATGCCAAAACATGTACGATATCATTAGTTTAACATTTGCAATATCCCTGTTTGTATTGAGGTCATAAATACAGTATTAACGAATGCAATGTGTGTTACACATACAGTATTCATTGTCTTATCCTTTTCATTCCAATAAATAGATAAGAGCTTCCAATGAATTGACTGTTTTGTTTATTAAAAGTACGAGTTGATTAAAAATTGCCTTGTAAATCAAAAATAAGGATAAAATCATTAATGGATAAAGGTAAATCTTATAATAATTTATTTTCACTATTTCATAACTTTTTTATGTGGCACCAAGTAAAAGTATTAAACAGGAAAAAAATCTGATATAAAATAAATTTTTAATGTGTCAACGTACTGTATAGTTGATTAGATAATAAATAAAAACATTATGTAAAAGATTATTTTTGTTTATTATTTTTGATAGCTAAAAAAACAAACAAACGGGCAAATGTATCAGTTTAATTCTAACATTGATATAATCCGAACATCAAAATCATAATTAAAAATTGAAGCAAAATGGAAGACAATAATGATGAAGATTTTGGAGCAAACAATGTCTCACAGGTAAGAGTTTATTAATTAAATTACAGTACCGTTGACATTTAAAAAAAAACTAATTAAAAGACTTGTAGCATGCACATGAAGATGAAAATAAACCAAAAAAGACAAGAAAAATATTATACGGAGTTAACGATACTCCACCCTGGTATTCAGCAATTGCTTTGGCTCTTCAAGTAATTAATAGTTTAACAATAAAAATGCAAAGGAAATAACGATCAAGGTCCGACAGATGTCTTATACAGTAGTATTGTTAATACTATTATATTACTAATATTATAATTCTGTATATTACTACAGTAAGTATACCGGGTAATTTTTTAAATTAGAACTGATACGATTTAGTCCCGTTTCTTTTTTTTGGCACTTTGAAAAACAGTGTACCAATACAGAAAATCACCCCGTATATTTTTAATACCCGCCCAAATTTAATTTCTTTTAAAAATTGACCAAATGTGACATTGTGAGTTTTTCCTCATGCATTATGAGAAAAGTATAATATTATTGACTCAATTGAATATTTTGCTTTATTAAAAAGCAATATTTAGCAATGTTTTCGTCCACTGTAACAACCCCATACATGATAGCCCCAGCCCTTTGCATCCCAAATGACAGTCCTGCCAAAGCATACATATTGTCCACCATTATGTTTGTTTCTGGACTTGTTACACTTTTACAAACCACGATTGGTGTTAGGTAACTATATTTTCATTATTATTAAATTCTGGTTTGATAATTATTATTACCGGTAATTAAATATAATTAATTTTTTATTTATAAATGAAGGCTGGGAGTTGTACAAGGTGCTTCAGCTGCGTTTTATGCACCAATGTTTGCTTTGATGGCGATGCCGGAATGGAAATGCACCACAACCAGTTAATTTCATAATTATATTTCATTTGTTGTTGTATTCATTAATTAATTAATTTTATATGCGTGAAAAATAGCGGCTGATGGGGAAGTGCTATATCCGGAAAATATTAACAAGACATGGGAAGACCGGATGTGTGAAGTAAACTTTGACCGAGATTTGTTTTTAAAGTGTTTCAAGATCAATGCTTCCAAAATTTTATAACTATTCATTTATAAAGTTATATAATAATTAACTGTGTCTTTATTTTTAAAAAAACCTCTTATGGACTTGATACACTTTAGAAGTAAATGTTCTATACTGTATATTTGTATGTATCCACAATTCTCAAGAAGATCATGTCCATTTCTAAGAATGTTGAAATTATGATATAGATTCAAGGTGCTATTGCAGTAGCAGGAGTACTTCCGGTTATTTTGAGCTTATTTGGAATTATAAATATACTAATGAAGTTTATCACTCCATTGGTTGTGGCACCAACTGTTACATTAATTGGGCTAAGTGTTTTACAATCAGCTGCTGATATGTGCGCTGAAAATTGGATTGTATCTTTAGTGTAATTATTACTATTATAAGATTAACAATTTTTTTAAAAATTTAATTAGTTTGGGTTTTTATATGTTTTTAATCTAGAACTATCGTTGTGATGATATTGTTTTGTGAGTATCTTGATTTCATCAAAATTCCTTTCCCAAAATATTCAAACTCAAAAGGCTGGCATATTACATGGTTTCCATGGTTTAAATTTTATCCGGTAAGTTTTATTTTGTCAACTTAAATTAAAAAAAAAAAATTATAGAAAGGTACAGAGAAAGAGAGAACTAGTCAATTGCTTTCATAAAAACAACGCTAACTATATATAATTTTTTTTTTTTTAGGTTATAACAACAATTTTGATTATGTGGTTTGTGTGTTTCATTTTAACAATCACTGAAACTCTGCCAAAGGGAGATAAAGCAAGGACCGATGGTAAAACGGATATAATTGCTGATTCTCCATGGTTTCGCTTTCCATATCCAGGTTATTTCACTTTATTCTCAAGGGTTTTGTTTGTTTTTTAATATTAATATAAAAATGTGTAATTTTAAAAATATTGTTTAAATAGGTCAATGGGGTCTACCAACTGTCAGTGTAGCCGGTGTAGTGGGCATGATGGCCGCGGTGCTCGCTTCTATAATCGAGTCAATGGGCGATTATTACGCCTGCGCTCGATTGAGTGAGACCCCAAACCCCCCAAGTCACGCCGTGAGCCGTGGCATTCTAATTGAAGGAATTGGTTGCATACTGGCTGGAGTTTGGGGAACCGGAAGTGGAACAACAACTTATGGAGAAAACATTGGAGCCATCAGTTTAACCAAGGTTTTCACTTTTTAACTACTTTTACCCAATTTCCAGTTTATTTAAAAACGAATTGGCGGCTTCTTAAGGAAACTACTTCAATCTATTAAGATTAAAAATTTAGTCTCGTTTTTTTATTGGTGAAGTTACATCACTTTTTCATCATATAGGTTGCTAGCCGAAGCGTTATTCAGATCTCAACCATTTTCATGTTTCTGTTTGGGGTGCTCACAAAATTTGGAGCCATTTTTGTGTCAATTCCAGAGCCAATCATCGGCGGAATTTTCCTGGTTATGTTTGGGCTTATCACCGCTATTGGAATTTCCAATGTCCAATACATAAATCTAAATTCCTCCAGGAATATTTTCATTCTAGGATTTTCAATTTTTTTTGGGATGTCAATTCCCAACTGGGTTATTGCGCATCCAGATGCAATAAACACCGGAAATGACGTAGCTGATGAAATTCTAAATGTCTTATTGACCACAAATATGTTAGTTGGTGGTGTAATAGGATTTGTATTGGACAACACAATTCATGGTAAGTTTGCGACCGAAATTAAAACCTACATTGGCTCTCATACAAGATATGCGTTGGCTTTTATCAATTTTTACAGGAAGTCTTGAAGACCGAGGTCTGCACAGATGGCTGGCTTCTGAAAACCGAGAAACATTAAGTGCAAATGAACTTAAAGAACTTGATGGCTATAATATACCTTACATAACTCCTTGGATGAAAAGACACCGAATATTTCAATTTCTGCCATTTTGTCCCACTTATCGACCGATTCAAAGCAACTGTTGCAGAAATTCCCAAAAACAAAAATCTAGTTGTAGTTCTATTTCAGAGTCGAGAGTCTCAATCAACAATTCACAAATTGAACTTAGTGTAAAAGATTCTTGAAATTTTTTAAATATATAGTAAATGCCATTTTCTTACCGTGATTAAATGGCATGTTAATTTAAAATAATTTTACATTGATATTCAAACATTCTTGATTAATCGAATATTTCCTTTTTAACAGTTTTCAAAAAAATGTATTGTAATAAGTTAATATTTTTTTGAATTTCTTAAATTCGAGTATTCGTGACATTTTTTCAATTATTTTACCATATATCTATTTGATAACTTTACTGAAAATATTTTTTGTTGATATTGAAAAGTTACCAAATGTCAGTGTTACTTTAGTGATTTTTATTCTTTCCAATTGACTAAAATGCAAATGCAAATGGTTGTTTAAGGATACTAAATAACATTGATGGATGTTTCATCATGTTTCAATAAGAAAATTATTTTCTTAGTGCGAAAACACACAATCATTTACAGACTTGAAAAGACCCACACCAATAACGTTGTTGTACGGCAATTGTAGCAATGTAAAGAAATTAAATAATTTCCTAAAAAAAAACAAACGATAACATAAGTTCCAGGAAATAAACATACACTGGTCAAACATGCGTAGTACCTACTTGTACCAATGATTTTTGATGTCGAGTTTACTGATAATATTTTTCAGCTGATTGATAATAGCTAATGAAATTGTTGACAATCTAAAATATTAAGTATTAGTTACATACATAAAGCAAGCAGTATATTATTTGGACTTACTAGTAATAATAAATCCATATCAATTGATTGAATCGAGCCAAAATTAAACCAGTCATCTCCATCCAAAAAATACTTTTGAATCCAATTTATTTGGTCCAAATGAGCCTATTTAATCAATTACTAAGCATTATACTGAACAGGTACATTTAACTTGGTAAGAAAAATTTACATTAATTAGCTTCAAGTTGATTGGCTGCTCTTTAAGTATTCGAGTTTTAAATGCCAGAACAAGTTTGTTTTTCTATAATAAATACATAAGATAATAATAAACAGAAAACAAATTGTGGTGAAAACTTATGCATATTAGTCTAATAGTTATGTTTCTTTAAAAAAAAAATAAAGAAACTAGACAAATTGATGATTAAACCAGTGTAATTTAGTCTCGTTTCTTACAAAGCAAAAAAATTACATTAAGTTAAAAAAAAACCTGTTAAAATTGAAATGTACTTACTTTTGAATTGACTAAATTTGCCGCATATATGGCATATAAACTGGCAATAAAAGGTAGCATTGCATCATAATTGTTGAAAAAGCAAAATTCCATAAGAAACGGGTTGTTTTCACCAATGAATAGCTGAACGATATTAGTTGCCAGAAGGACGTTGGCAAAGTGTGAAATGGCAACTGCAATTGAAAACAAGTTGTTCGTTTCTTTGCTGAGAATCTCCAAATCTTTATATTTCTTCATTGAATTTTCCATTATCTTGTAAGAAGATTTAACCTGTGATATGTCTAGGTAAATCTGGTTTAATTCAGTATAGATAAAATGGCAAATTAGACTGTAGAAAAGGCAGCAGAGAGTTGCCAAGTAGAAAGAAAAAGCGGGGAAAAAATGAATAATTGCAAAAAGTAAATAGAAAACGATATCCTCCAAAGAATAATTTCCGTGCAGAAAATCGTGGGTAACAAAAACAAGGAGCCAGAACATTCTGGAGGCAAAAACGACCAAAATAAACCGAATGACGCACCTTTCTACTTTATTTTTGAAATGATAAGAGTTAGTGTGACATTTTCTCAGAGCTTCAGTCAAACGTTGACACTTGGGCTTGGTGATGGAGATTCTCCAATGGGTAACTGCAACAAAATTGAAACTTGGAGTTAAAGATGCGATCAACAGAAATTTATTTTTATTCCAGTAGCTAAAAAAGTTTTTGCACTCAAATTTAGTATCAGCATAGTAGATTAATACTAAATAAAAACAGGTGAACATTGTTACTGAAATTGCAACCACAACGTCCAAAACTTTGCAAAATCGTTGTCCTTTGAGTTCTTTGCTTTTTTGAGCAATTGAAATTCCAAAAAGTTGAAAAATAATGAGAAAAGGCCAGAAGATTTTCACAGCTGTCTTCGTCATTTTCACTTCAGAAATCCAGGACTCCAAACGCCTCTTGCTGCTTTAACTTCAAATGTTCTTGTTAGTAAACATACACTGTGTTATCATGAACACCAAATGCCAGACCTCTTGAGTCAATATCAGGCTTTAGAATCAGAAGATAATTCATAGGTGGTATTGTTGTTCTAGCTCTTAGCAACTACATTTATTATTGATTTACAAAAGACTTATTTATTAGTAAGGTAACCCATCATTTATGCCTGCTTTTAGACACATTTACAACAGACAAAATATATTTTATATCGAAAAATATCCATACTATATCGGTCAAAACGGCTAATAATAGCAAAATAGAGGCTAAAAAAGCGAAAATGTAGGAAAAATCATTTGCTCTCTTCTTTTGTTCCCATTTGTAGGCGTCCATGTTTTAAACTCAATGCCAGTATGATCAATAGTTGTAGTTCTCTCACATACAATTATTATTGATTTTAAATGGCTTTTAGTTTTCCACAGCTGTCTAAATAGTGAGCAATGTACTTTATTAAGAATCAATGGCACTAATGGCATCGCGAGTTATTATCATAAAAGCGTGTAAAGGCAATAGAAGTTGTTTCTCACTTAATGGATTATTGGAATCAGGGCAGGAATAACTTGTTGCAGGGCCCAATGCTAAATTTTT
>JAAFCF010005931.1:16532798-16705610 GCA_013389785.1 Helicorthomorpha holstii | reverse complement strand
GATAACATAAGTTCCAGGAAATAAACATACACTGGTCAAACATGCGCGGTACCTATTTTTGATATCGAGTTTAGTGACGATATTTTTCAGCTGATTGAAAATAGCTAATCAAATTGTTGAAAACCTAAAATCTTAAATATTAGTTACATACATAAAGCAGATAGTATATTATTTGGACTTACTAGTAATAATAAATCCATATCAATCGATTGAATCGAGCCAAAATTGAACCAGTCATCTCCATCTAAAATATACTTTTGAATCCAATTTATTTGGTCCAAATGAGCCTACCGTATTTAATCAATTACTAAGCATTATACTGAACAGGTACATTAAACTTAGTAAGAAAAATTTACATTAATTAGCTTCAAGTTGATTGGCTGCTCTTTAAGTATTCGAGTTTTAAATGCCGGAAAAAGTTTCTTTTTCTAAAATAAATACATAAGATAATAAGAAACAGAAAACAAATTGTGGTGGAAACTTATGCATATTAGTCTAATAGTTATGTTTCTTAAAAAAAAATAAAGAAACGAGACAAATTGATGATTAAACCAATGTAATTTAGTCTCGTTTCTTACAAAGCAAAAAACCTACATTATGTTTAACAAAAACCTGTTAAAATTGAAATGTACTTACTTCTGAATTAACTAAATTAGCCGCGTATATGGCATATAAACTGCCAATAAAAGGCAGCGTTGCATCATAATCGTTGCAAAGGCAAAATTCTTTAAGAAACGGGTTTTTTTCACCAATCAATAGCTGAATGATATTAGTTGCCAGAAGGACATTGGCAAAGTGTGAAATGGCAACTGCAATTGAAAACAAGTTGTTCGTTTCTTTGCTGAGAGTCTCTAAATCTTTATATTTCTTCATTGAATTTTCCATCATTTCCATTATCTTGTAAGAAGATTTAACCTTTGATATGTCAAGGTAAATCTGGTTTAATTCAGTGTAGATAAAACGGCAAATTAGACTGTAGAAAAGGCAGCAGAGAGTTGCCAAGTAATAAGAAAAAGCGGAGAAAAAATGGGTACTTGCAAAAGGTAAAATTAAAACGACATTATTCGAAAACAGATCTCCTGACAGCACATAGAAGAAGAGAAAAACAAGGAGCCAGACAATTCTGGAGGCTAAAACAACCAAAATGAACAAAATGAAGCAACTTTCTACTTTATTTTTGAAATGATGAGAGTTAGTGTGACATTTGGTCAGAGCTTCAGTCAAACGTTGACACTTGGGCTTGGTGATGGAGATTCTCCAAAGGGTTATTGCAACAAAATTAAAACTTGCAGTTAAAGATGCGATCAAAATAAATTTCTTTTTATTCCAGTCGATAAAGGAGTCTAGATACTCAGCAAAGCAGATTACCACTATATAGAAAAAGGTGTACATTGTTACTGAAATTGCAACCACAACGTCCAAAACTTTGCAAAATCGTTGTGCTTTGAGTGCTTCGCGTTTTTGAGCAATTGAAATTCCAAAAAGTTGAAAAATGGTGAGAAAAGGCCAGAAGATTTTCACAGCTGTCTTCGTCATCTTCACTTCAGAAATCCAGAACTCCAAACGCCTCTTGCTGCTTCAACTTCGTATGTTCTTGTTAGTAAACGTACACTGTGTTATCATGAACACCAAATGCCAGACCTCTAAGTCAATATCAGGCTTTAGAATCAGAAAATAATTCATTGAATTGAGGTATTGTTGTTCTACAGTAGCTCTTAGCAACTGCATTTATTATTGATTTACAAAAGACGTATTTATTAGTAAGATAAGCCATCAATTATGCCCATTTTTAGACATTTTTCCAACAGGCTAAATATATTTTATATCAAAAAATATTCATACTATGTCGGTAAAAACCGGCTAAAAATAGCCAAAAAAGTGGCTAAAAAACTGAAAATTTAAGAAAAATTATTTGCTTTCTTCTTTTCATCCCATTTGTAGGCGTCCATGTTTTAAACTCAATGCCAGTTTGATCAATATTTGTAGTTCTCTCGCATTCAATTATTATTGATTTTAAACTGCTTTTAGTTTTCCACAGCTGTCAAAATAGTGAAAAATGTATTGTATTAAGAATCAATGGAATTGCAAGTTATTGTCATAAAAGCGTGTAAAGGCAATGAAAGTTGTTTCTCACTAAATAGATTATTGGAATTCCATGAATACATTTTCCCATCTTTTTCATTAAATTATTTACCATTGTTGAAAAATACTCAATACTAGAGGCTCTGCCCTTCAGGGATTCACGATATGACAAAATTTACAGTAAGTTACTACGCCTCTATGATAGTAGCTACCAAAACTAATTGGTACCGATGTCAAAAATTGATTTTCAATAAATAACAAAATTATTCACAAACATTAATAAACTTTACCAGGTTAAAATGGCCAGGTTACCAGATGTAGGGAAGTCCTTTCGGAATTTTGATTAACTCTCATAATTATGATCACATGATGCAATATTAAATAACAATACCATGAGCTTGAATTTTCCTGGTACATCCTTCAATTATTATTTTTATCCAGATAATTTAATCATTTTTGCAGCTCTAAATCAAACACTTGATGATTATAGACATTTTTTTGAAATTTTACACTGATAACTAAAGTTTAAACTTTGATCGTTTCAAAATTTGTCAACAAATCACATGATAAAATTGTGAATTTAATTAAATAAAAGTCGTATTTTATTTTCACTTAATATTATTCATTCATTAGGCTAATGAAATAATGAATACTGACTGTACTGTATCAGTGTCTTATAGGAACTAACTTATATGACACAAATTACCAAAGAAAAATTTCTTAAATTAATTTTGTCAAATATTACGCTGCCATATACTGTATTGAAAAAAGAAAAAAATAAAATAAATAAAACAATGGTCAAGTAAGATTTATGCAATCTAAAAATAATCACAATCAATCAATAACTATTCAATTACACGACCCAGAAGAAGAACAATCAAAGTCCACAATTGATAGTTTGATTGCCAAAAACTTCTCATTTTAAGTGACACTGATCGTTATTCACCTGAACAATTGAAGTATTTTTTTATAAACTTCAACTTAAGATTAAATAATTTTATTTGTTTTATCAAGAAAATTCAAGGAAAAAACGCTCTTTTATGTTAAGATATCTGAATTTTTTTTTAGATAAAATTGATAATGCTATCAATTAAAATAATTAAAATATTTAACTGTGATTATGCCATGCTCATAAGATCATAACTCATAAGGTTATAAGGTCATAACGATAAAGAACATGGCACAAAGTCGTTTATTTTGCTGACTAAACTTATTTAAACATCTAAATCCTCGAGTCGTAAACTTGTCCCGCGTCATTAAGAATATCTTTCCTTCGGTTAATGGCTTCCATCATCTTTTTCCTAATTCCCATGGGAATTCCAATCTCCTTTAGGTCCATTTCGTTCAAAAGCAAAAGGGCTTTTAGGTCGATTTCCTCTCTTCTTAAATACTGGAAACAAGCCATAAGATCGTGGGCGGTTAAAAATGTCTCCAAAGCCGAAGCGGAAGTGATGCCTCTAACGTCATCATCGTCATTCAAATTTTCGTAAAAGTTCGCCCATTTTTCTTTGTGATTTCGCTTGGCTAAGCTGCCGGCGCTGCCGATGGAGTTGCCAGCGCTGCCCTCACCAGCCGAGCCGAGCTCCCCATCGTCATCCTCGCTGCCAATTCCTAAGCCACTTAAAGATGGCCGCTTTTTTACACCACCATTTCCAAAATCCATGGACATGGACATCATAGCTCCAGTCAGCGAATTGCTTCTGAAAGCGACATTGCCAAAACCAGGCCTCTCGAAAATGCCCCCATTGCTCTCTTCTGGTCCATGACCATTGCCAACAATGCCAGAGTCAACCGAGTCATATTTGGTCACATATAGAACCTCTGAATCTCTTCTCAAACCGGTCAGCGATCGGACGGACCGATTGCCGTCACTTTCAAACTCTCGCACTTTGAAATCTCCAGTAGGGGACGTGGGCGACGTCGGTGACTTTGCTTTGTGCTGTTGGATCTTTTTGTAAACGGCTGAGCCTGGTTTCTTGTTGTTGACCCCTCCTGAGCTGACCAAGTCCGAGTATTTGGGAGAGGCGTAGAGAAGCGTGGAGTCGCGCCGGAAGTTGTTAGCAATACCAATGGATCCTTTCCGTTCATCTATGTTACTGCCACCGTTTTCGCCCATTTTCTCTCGCTCTTTTGCCAGTTTCTTGTCCTCTTTGGCGGCTTTCTTCTGGGCCTTTGCTTGAAGTTTTTTAAACTCTTTTACCCGCTTGTCCGCATCTCGGACGCCTTTCTCCTGCAGTGACAATACATTCTTTTTGTTTAGTTTAGACTGTTTGGTCATTTCGTCATCCAGAAAGCGAAGGATTTCGTCGTTATTTTTAATCCCAGCTACTTGCTTGGGAGTGTGATATTCATTGTCGAGAGCCCAAATGTTGGCCCCGAAATTAACCAAAAACGACACGCAATTTATGTGGTCATTGGCGGCAGCACAGTGAAGGGCAGTACTACCATACCAGTCACATTTGTCAGGGTCACCGCTAAACATCAAAAGAAAACAACAAAATCAATCAATAAAGTCTATTACATATCGTTAAAAGGCAATAAAGCCACTAATCTTAATGCCTAAATTGCAAAAACAAATTCTACAAATGGTGCAGAAATTGCTCAGATATCACTAATGGTTTCGGCAAAAGAGTCATTAATAAAATTCGTAATTTCTAAGTGTGACGAACACACAGACAAACCACTCTATTAATAATTAAAGTACTTAGTACTTCCGCTATGACTGGTGCTTTTTTGTTACATTTGTCCTACTCCTGACATTCTCAATAATATGTTCTTAAAATAACAATGACATTACTGTCCAAACTAAATGCTCAAACGAAGCACTTCTGGTTTTCTCATCAAAATATTTATTAGGCATTGGGCATTGCACAAACAAATAAATAGCTTTCAATCTCAAATTAATTAGCAACTGTTATTGAAAAACACAGTTGTTGTGTTAAAATGTACATTTGTATTTTCTTTTATTTTTGACACATGTTGATTTGTACAGTGTCAACTGGTTGATTAAACTTGACCTCTAACAAAAGGTCAAATTTACAATATTTACTGCATGATCTCTCTTGAAGAAATAAATAAGAAAAACGAGTGCTTAAGAGTACACTGTAAGTTAGCAACTAAAAATACAGGGTGATCATAAGATACGTGTTCACATATCTATTATAACATTAAAGAAACGGGAAAATATTGCATTGCTCAGCATAGATATTTGTCTAATCAAAAATTACCAGTAAAGAAACGGGAATAAATTGCATGGATTACATTTGATATTTGTCTCGTTTCTTTATTACCAATATGTACAATATATGCTGTGTGTAATATTTTTTTCTCTAATAGTTTTTTGCTTTTGAATTAAAGATGAACCTGAGGTACATGATATAATTTATTCCTTTATAATAATAGTTTTCGTGATCACCTAAATTGAAAAGCAATACGAAATGATATAACTTTATGCTCTACTTTTTAGTCAACAAGTTCCCACCCATCTATTTTCAATTTTGATTGTCACATTTTCGCTTATTAAAAATGGAAAAAAATCTACAGTATCTACTGTACGTGATATGAAACGCATTGAATACATTGTATTTTTTTGCAATGCATTATGGTTACACACTAGGTTGCATTTACAAATTGCAGTACCTCAATGTTATTGTACTTTATTACTGCAAAAAATATTCCCAATACAACACCTGATTATATACCGGGTGATTTATAAATTAAAACAATATTTTTCTCATATCAAAAAGAAGAAAAAAACGGGAAACACTGCCATAGGAACGAATAGAATTAAGTCTCGTTTCTTTATTTGCACTATTTTCTCTTATAGCAAGAAAGAAACGGGAAAAATCATCATTGGAACTAATAAGATTTAGTATCTTTGCTCTATAGACACTTTAAAAACTATAAAAGAAATCGTTATAATTTCTAAAATCACCCGGTTTATCAATTTCGTAACCTCAAACAGATGTGAATTTCTCATATTAAAATAACCTTTAACCCTTTCATAATAATAGACATTTTCCAATCTTACGTAAATCTCAATTCGCCTACCTGTCTGAATTTGATTTAATAAAATTATTTTTTGACAAGCAAAGCACAAATTCAAATGTTTTTTTTTTGTATTTAAATTTTTGCAACCATGTGATTGAATTTTTATTTTTTGTTACCCTTTTCTTCTGAAAAAGCAAAAATTGCTGAGATTAAATTTTTATCTCGTTACATTACATTAGTTACACGTTGTTATCGACTTTTTTTGTTTTATTTTTTGCTCATTAATTTAATAGAAAATAATTCGATTAGATAGCGTTGATAGGAAATATTGTATCAATCGGTTTGATGGTATTGATGAGGCGTCTAAATAATAATGTGTTGAAACAATCAATTGATAAAATAATAAAAAAATGTATGAGGAAAATGTGTCTGTAACTCGATTGCTATTTGCTTTATGTCAGTGCCATACAATCATAATCGTAATAAAAAAAGTATATAAAGTTATATCAGTTACAACATTTTTATCTACTTAACAGATGACCTTAGACGACACTAACTTATAATTTGCCATTTTTTAAATTGCAATCGATAACAAGTCATTCGGCAATAATTCAATCACATTTTTGAAGTTTTTGTCATTTTATAATAATTTGGAGTGAATTTCAGGAATTTCACACTACTAAGATGACAAGTTTATTAAAACTTTTTCAATCATAGTTATTGTGTAATAAGTTTATCCTTTAAAGTCACTTTACATATACTGTAGCAACATTCAGTGATTATAACTTACAAAGTTACTGTATAAGTTAAGTTACTAAGAGAAAAGTTACAAAAATCTGAACTTTTTTGAATTTTTAAATAAAATTATTCAAATAAAATCGTTTAAACTTTTTAATTAAAATCATTCAGAATTTCCAATAAAAGTTCGAATTTTTAAAAAGTTACTCGAAATGATCAGTAAAATAAATTTGTTCGAATTTTTAAAAAGTCATTCAAATAAAAGCATTAGAAAGTTGAAATAAAATCCTTCAAACTCCTAAACAAAAACATTCAAAACTTCTTAACCAAATTGGTCTTAATTATCAACCAAACTCAAAGTCTCAATAAATTTAAAAAACCAAATATGGTCAATGTTTTAGATTGAGAATCACGTAATTTCACAAATTCTCAAAAAATATCACAATATCGATTACACAGTTATCGGTAACAAAACAACAATACAGTAACTTATTTCGTACGTGTACAATCACCATAAATTATGATTGATTAGATACCGGTATTACATACCAAACTCAATACATTAATAATTTTTCTAAATAACTAACAATTACGTTTTTAACAGCTTGTGGGCAATCAAACTAATTAACCTTTCTTTTTCAACTAATTTTAATTGCCTAAATAAAAATCACCATTAGCTTTTTTTTATCATCACGTAACACGCACCATCTCGTATACTTAATTAATAAGTAAAATCATAATTAAAATGAGAAGAGTTAATAATAATTACCCTCGCCCGACTATAAGTCTGAGAGCATCCAGGTTCCCACAGGCAGCTGCCAGCAGTGTTGGAGTCATTCCATCCTCATCCGTCGTATTTAAGTCTCTTCGGTTGGCGTCACGCAAAAGGTCGAGAAAACCGTCCCGAGCTGCGCGGTGAAATCGGTCTGAATGGCCCATACTTTTTATACAGTTAACAAAACTAATTAATGTTGCACAAAATTTCAGCTAAATTGGTAGACCATAATTAATATCAAGTAACCTATGTCTGTTTAAAGTTGAAGTCTATTGTGCGTTGATAACTTTTAATCCAAATATGGTGAAAAAAACACAGTTGAATTTTTATCCGTTTGAAAGACTGAAATTGCTAAATGCAACTGATACTCACAGACACACATTAACTTTATCCCAGCAGATAAAACAGGAGAGCTTTGCCTTTTGTGTAATCGAAATAACAATAATAAAAAAAATGAACATGGCTTCCTATACCCTTTGTACCTGACGTCACACTTGGTTGATTTTACGTACATAACCCTCCTCTTTTTTATATGAAAACCACCTGGGGTGTAATTAGGCCAACCGCAGAAGCGTATAACACATCTGATACAGGGTGATGCTAGAAACTGGAACACTTTTTTTTTTTTGGCATAAATTTTGACATCCAGATATTGATATGTGAATTTTATTTAGATTTTTTTAAAATGTAAATACAGAAAAATTAATTTTTTTGACTTTTACATCTTATAGACTTTTTTAAGTGATCTTTTATAGATGTTGAAGTTGTTGAGATTTTAACTTTGTATTTAAAAAATTTTAATATATTTTATTTTTATAAAAAAAAATGATTTTAAATAGTGTTTTATAATTATTATAAAAACGATACACTTTTTTAAAATTTTAAAAAACAGTTTGCTGGTCAGTGCCATTTTAGTTGTGACGTATTTTATTTTAAAAACAGGAAATACAGTGTTACTAAATTTCTTTGGAGTTAAAAAAAATCATTTTTTTTGTGTTTTATTTGCTTAATCGTTAATTAACTTGTTTAAAATATTTGAGAAAAATATTTTAATGAAAAATATTAAGAAAAATTTAATCAAATGACATTAAAAATCAAATTTAATAATAAGAACAAGTGATAACTGATGAAATGTCTTTGCATTTGTAACATCCTTTATCTAATGTCATTTCAATGTATTACAGAGTGTTTCTTAAGTAAACTAAACTTTTTTTTTTACTATAATTTATATTTTAAAAGTTGTCTATTGTTTGTCAATTAGATAAAATGGTGACAAAGGTTGCAAAATACTTAATAGTTACTTATTATCATTTTCAAATATCTTCTTCATCTACTAATCAACGGTATGACATTGTTTTGAAGGTTAAAAATCTTACGTTAGTCCTCAAAAAACCTTAATTTTTTAAAGTAATAAAAATAAATAAAATCTAATAAAAATGCGTAAAAATTCGTAATCGTTCATCTTCCGTACATATTCAATGCGTTGTTTATTACAAAATGAAACCTCATTTAAAAATATTTAGTAAAACCTTATAATTTTGTTATTGATAAAAACAAACTTTGACCATGTTTTCCTCTTATCCTTTTATATGTAAGTTATTGACTTTGCATTATAATTTATAGATGATAATTAAGATGCAATGTAATATTATCGTCATTCAGATTCCAGCAAAGATAAAATCGTGATCTTTATCAATCATTTTAGGTCAACGACAAAAAAAATTGTTTCCTGCAGTATAAATTTATACAAAATTTAATATACAATTTATTGCAATTTACTCAAAGCCAAACGATCAAAAAAAAAAAAAAACCCCGCCCGGAACACACGACAAAGTCTGCCGGGTGCGTTCGTACCTACTACGGCGTAATTAATGACAAAAAAAATTCTCATTCAAACTGATAACATTTAATCTCATTTCTTTATTGATATGTTGGTGTCACTAAACGTATCTGGAAAAGGGTTTAATTTTTCTTAATTGCAATAATTACCATGACTTAAAACTCCAATGACTAAAAGTAGTTTAAAACTTTATTAGATACTGTACATGTGGTTTCACGTTGTATAGTATAAAATAATGTGCATTTAACGAATAATTGCGTGACTATACAACATGATAAAAACTGTGTAAATGAGTGTTTGTGGGGGCTGGGGAACTGGAGGAGGAGATGGTAGTAGGGAAAATGAGGTTACATCCTATGACTATGTTAACTTTCCCTCCTCCTAATCGCCACCACCACCACCCACCTCTATCCTCTGTATGGCTACAAAAGGCGTTAAAAAGAAAGGACGGAAACACTTCCTTTCAACAAACCATGGGTCGTCAACTTCCCTTTACTCCTCCCCCCTGTTCATGTTTTACCTGTGTATTTGCATTGGACAAATGTATCATTCAAATTACTGTGTTATTTTTTCTTTTTGTTATATTTTCACTCATCAACATTCCTTGTCGCCAACTGTTGAAATTAACAGTGAAATGCAGAATTACCTTCTTCCTTATTGACACTTACAAAGTCACTAAACGAAACGTAACGTAACGTAATGACAACTGTAAAAAATTAAAAGCCCAAAATGTGTCATCCGGTGAAATTGGTGTTGAATAGGGAAAAAGTGTAGTCATGACCAACCATTGAAAAAAAGTCCAACACAGACAAATTCCAACACTCTCTGTATAAATTGGCAGCGTTTTAAATGTCAATTAATTCTACAAATAAAAATAAGATAATTGTTATAGCAATGATGCGTAAATAATACTCGTTGCGAAATTTAAAACCAAATTATTTTTATATCAAATAAATCGTTTGCATACAATGTATTTTATGCAAAGTAACTTTAAAAAATTATAAAAGCAGTTTGGAATAATTTACTTTTAGATTAGTATAGATTTTATTGGAAATGTTTAACAACCGGAAATACCACGGACATGAATCGGCAAACGTCATTGAAAATGTGCAATGGTAATAACAATTATAACTATTGCAGTTTCAATCTAAACTATTGCAGAGTCAATGGAAATTATCGTAGAGACCATTGACACTTTTGAAGAGACAATTACGACTATTGCAAAAACAACGGGTGACTATTGCAAAAAAAAATGAGACTACTGCAAAGACAATTGAGACTATTGAAAAAACAATCGATACTATTGGAGATTATTGCACTATTCCAGTAAAAGATTTAATTGATTGAACTGGCAATTGGGATGATTGAAGTAGCAATTGGAACTATTGTAAAAATAATTCATAGCATTATCGGAAAAACTAAAACTGTTGCAGTACCAACACCAGTTGCATCACATTAGAGAAAACGTGTAGACTTTTACAGAGACAATCGGTACGGATAAAAAAACGAATCAATAAAAATATGAATTTCAATAGGGAAATTTCATAAACTCCAAGTGTATTTGCAATACTTTTTTCAGTTGTTGAAATATTTCCAATTGGCAATCGACATAAAAAAAGATGTGCCATATTGCAATAGCCTATCAACAATATTTAAAACTAAGATTCCAACAAAGCAAACTTATATCACTTATAGTTATTATGTAATAAATTGTTATATAACAGACCCAGTAGACGTTATTAGACATCTTTGCGTAAGAACAAAGGAGAATATTAATTACTAATCATGATTAAGGCAGTACTATGGTATAATCACATTTGAATACTTTCCAATTTATAAATAGATGTCATGTGGTTGTAAGAGGCACTGGTGGGAGAGAGATTGAGAAATTGCAATAGAAATGGTGCTGATTTTAACATACACTTCAATATAAACTTCTAGGTTTTTTGGTCATCGAGAAACATTAAAAATTCGTCTAATAAAATAGCAATAAACTTGTACTGTGCAATGTCAGGTATATTTATGATGTAACCAAAATTAACATATGGTCAACTTCATAAGAAAACTTCGCAACTCGGTTAAACGTAATTAACAAATAAGACAATTCCATATTAATACCAATATTGTTTAGTCTCGTTAATTTAAACTAATAAAGAAATGACACAAAAGTCGGTTAAAACCACTATGGTTTTGTCTAGTTTTTTTTTAAATTAAAAAACCGATACAAACGTTGATTAAAACCAATGTAGTGTTGTCTCGTTAATTTAAAATAATAAAATAAACCAAAACAAACACTCAATTGTAACAATGTAGTTTAGTCTCGGATTAACTTTAAATAATAAAAAATGAGACAAAAGATGCAGTTTGCTGTAGTTTCTTTAAAACAATAAAAAAAAACAAACGAGACAAATCCCCATTGTAACCGATGCAATTTAGTCTCGATTTTTTATTCAAGGTTTTTTTTATGAAGTCAACGATGCAGTTGTTTAAACATTGTAGTCTTCAAAATCGAAATAAAAAAAATAATCTACATTAATTTGTGTAACAAGCAGACTGTAACATGGAAATTTCCATAGTCAAAACATACAATGTAAAAAAGTAATAACATTACACTTTTTTTTTAAAAGAAAATTAGCCAAAACCAGCTTTTGAAACCGCTATTGAATTTCATTATTTCACGTAAAGCAGTTTAATGTAGATCGGTTTTGAATAGAATTTTTTTGCCATTAACCTAGAAATAGCAATTTTTGAACAAAAAGAGTGATTTAATACAATGACTACAATTTGATCGGTTTCATTCATAACCATTAACCAATTGTTGTTCGTATGGCAGCAACTAATGTAAACACATTGACATTTGAAAAACCTTCAGTAAATCAAATGAAATGGCGTGCTGTTATAATGTAATCTTTTCTTAAGATTTGCTCATCTTGTTTTCTTATTCATTTGCCTAAGGAGTGAATTACCCCCTGACAATAATCGCAGTTAATTATCATTATTATTGGAATCCCCATTCCTCAGACTAAACACTTTTATTATTCAACCTTGACTACTTTTAAGTTATTATAAATATTATTCCTTTTCTTAATCAGTCATACATTTTATTATTGCACAGCCTTGAAGAGGCAAACTTGGCCTTGTTTTGCTAATTTTTGTATACAGGGTGAGTCTAAAGTTTCTTTAATCAAGAAAAAGTTCAGAAAAAACTGGAAATTAATTAAAAATCTTTTCTAAAAAAAAAAGTGCGAAAAAATTAGATTCTGCAGTAATTGAGTAATTAACAGGAAAGATAAAAAAGTTTAATTTAGATAATTTATCAAATTACAAATTATAAAAAAGTCATAGATACTGTAAGTTACGTCTGTAATTGAATCATAAACGACATAACAAAAGTCATAAATGACATGACAAAATTCAGAAATTAAAGAAAAATTCTTAAACTACAAAAAAATTTAAATCTTCATGAAAAATTATAAAACCAATTAAAAATTTCAATACTGCAAAAAAAAAATAAAAACATTAAAAAATAAAAAAAAAACATGTAAAATATTAAACACAATGTGTAAAATAATAAAATATTTCAAGAATTTGTCAAATACAACAAAGCATTCAAAAACTCATGAAAAATTCAACCATTCAAAAAAATAGAATTTTCATACAAATAAACCCCTAAATTTGAAAATAAAATAAGTTTAAAAAAACTTCTGTAAAATTCACTAAAAACTTAAATAATTAAATAAAAATTCAAAAACTCATTAAAACTTCTAAATTAAAATATATATTAAAAGCTAAAATTAAATCGATGTACTGTATCCATTTAAAATTTTAATTAAATATAGCCATCTAAAAAGTGTACACACCCTGTAAAATAAAATTAACAATCGTGTTTAAACAGTTGCATACTGTATTGGTTAAGTGACATCCATCATAAATTATTTTCTAAAAGCACAAAACAATCTCCAAATACAAAGGATTTTGTCATTCTGCCCCCTGTAAACCTCCGGCCTATTCTCCCCAATAACCCCAACTGTACTATTTACATTATGTTAAACATAAAAGCACACACAAAACACTCTATTTAGAAAGAAACCATAGTTAATTAAGTCACGATTGGCCTCCAAAATATTTAATTAACAGTTGCGACAAAAAAGCAAAGAATAATTGGCAATTGCATTACATTGCCGCTATAACATTCAGTCAGGGGAGGGAATGGGGAGGAGGGATGTTTTTATAGTTGCTATTTTAGTAAACATTATTCATCAAAAACAAAATAGCCGCCTCCAGTTTAAATTTAGGTTTTCAGGCTGATATTATGGCTTTTCATATAATATAGAGACAGGAAGATAAGAAAGATAGGAAAAAAAAAACCGGTTACTCATAATAATAATGATGGCCGGTGACAATCAACATAATTACAATACGTGTAACCAACAGCAAAAATCTAACCGAGTGGTTTTATACATTGGAACATTTTTTTACAAGAAACAAGACTAAATCTTGTCTGTTCCAATGAAGAATTTTCTAGTTACTTTTTCTTGCAATAGAAAAAAAAAATCAATAAATTATGCAATAATGAAACGAGACTAAATCATTTCAGTTTCAATGATGATTTTTCCTGTTTCTTTCTTGTCATCGAGAAAAAAATGTCAATAAAGAAACGAGACAAAATCTTATCAGTCTCAATAGCAAATTTTCTCGTTTCTTTTTCCTGCCAAAAACAAATGTGTTCCAATATCGAAAATACCCGTTTTAGATAAAACTTTACTACATAAAGCAAGTACATAACCTCAAAAACAAAAAAAAAATTTCATCATCGCCAATAGAAAGTAATAGAAGGGACGTCAAAAATAAATGTGTGAAATTGTATTTAAACTCATAATATATATTTTTCAGTGAGGTAATTTCAGGTAGCCATTAATAATAATTATAATTAAAGTTGATAATTGAGATTGCCTGATTTCAATATCAATTGTGCAATCATTTTGTGTCAAAAATAATAAAAGATTTTATCTGACTTTCGGAACGCCCCATCGAAAACATTAACTTTTATTTTAGTTATCAAGCCAAGTGCTTGTTACAATTGGATATTGAGAGGAAGTTGGGTGGGGGTTTAATGTATAAGGCCATACCTAGAACTTTATAAGGGGGCCTGTCATATAAATATGAGCAGAGAATTTTTTCAACTTCTCAGGTAAACAACAACAACCACAACGATGTCGGCGAATTTTTCTTATTTGGTGGCGATTATTGGACTTTGCATTTGCATCGGTTGGGCTGATTGTGAAGGATACATCGAGAATGTTGATGCCGTTGTAAACATCAAGCAGGGACAAATTCAGGGAACCAAATTTGACACAACCTGTGGCAAAAAGGCAAATGCTTATTTAGGAATTCCCTATGGAAAAATTGTTAAGCGATTTCAGGTAAAAGTTTATTTATTTTTTAATTATACTCAACATTGAATAGAATGCAAAAATAAAAACCCCAGCTTTTTAATATTTAGTTAAATTAACCTAAAATTACTATGCAAAATGTGTGTATGTTTATCCTTGACATTCAGAATTGCATGTTTAAGTTCGCTAAAATCGATGAAATTGCTCATTTAAATTTAATGGTTTTTTTTTTAATAAAATGATCCTGAACCAGATTTTTCCTGATTTAACCGGTTTATCTTTAACTAAAAATTTTAAAATTTTATAACAAAAATAGATGGGTTATAAAATTACTATTTTTATCCTCACTGAGGGGAATAGGGGAAGGAATGGATGTAAAAAACATCATCCATCCCATGTGTTGGTAGTGGTCGAGACTCGAAGTCTCGATATCAGGACATTCAGTCCACATTTATGCAGACTGAGCTATGCGACTGTCACAATAATTAACTTAATGAACAAATTTAAAATTCTTTATTGAAAATTGAAACTATTCAAATTTTCTAAAATACTGCGTTCAAATTATCCAAATTAACTAAAAAATTTAAATGTCTTTAAAATGAGGAAAATGTCTTTAACAATTACAAATGATTAAAACTACTTAAAATAATTTAAAATTTATAGAAATAAACTGTTAATTTTTTTAAAAAATTATAAAGTTTTATAAAAAGCTTTTCAACAAATAAAATTTTTTAAAAAAATTAAAGCAGATAAAACTTATTTAAGAAAAAATTAACTGAGAAAAATTTAATAAAACATTTTCAATTAATTAAAAATATCTTTAAAAAACGGATTAAAATGCTTTAGAAAAAAACCAAAGTTGATTAAAAATGTCTAAAAGTTCTATAATAAATGAATCTAAAATATACAAAAAAATAATTAAAACAACTACGGTAAGTCTATTCTATAAACTTCCAATAAGTTATATCCTCTGAGTCATCTATGATTAACTATAGAAAAAAGTATTCAGGAAGTTCTGATTACTATAACAACTTAAATAATAATATATCCACGTGCGTTTGTAATTATAAAATTAACTTTTTTCTTTATTCGGAATTCGATTTTTGAATGCCATAAAAATTCAAAATCAAATGAATGAAACACCAACGGTTGGGACGCCAAAAGTTAACATGCTGTAATTTCACGATACAGTATTTAATAGACCCACTAATTGGTCCAAAAGAATAATGAGTATCATTGCTCAATAGAGTATTACCTGTACTGTATAGGTGTTGCTTTACACCATGATTAAAATGAATGATATACTGTAATATACTCTATTGAAAACTACAATACAATACTGTTTACAATACTGTACTGTATATAATGTACATCAATGACTTTTTATTCCTATAACTGCATCCTGTTGCTTTGCAATTTCTACTCTTAACTACCGATGTATAATAATAATTGGAAGTGTCAGATATAAATACTAATAAAAAACGAGGTCAACAATATTATTAAACTAAACTGCATAACATTATTAAAACAAGAAGCCAGAGCGTCCTTCAAAACACAAACTTAATTGTCTATGCACTTATAAATCGTCTAATTAAATTCTCGTCTGTTGAAATTCCAGCTATTAAAAAATCTCCACTGCATTTTTATAGTCTTGGTTTTATCTTTAATTAAGTGAAGTTGTTTTATGGTTGATTTTGTATATATGTAGGAAGCAGTACCAGCGGACTCATGGAAGGGAGTTCTAGATGCAACCAAAGATGCTCCACCCTGTTTGCAATTCCCAGTTCAATTTCACAAACCTTTGGAAATATTTGGACAGGAAGATTGTCTCACGCTCAATGTTTACACTCCTGAAGTAATTAACATCCTTATTAATATTTATTAAATCAAAGCTAAAAAAAATTGTATGAATTAGAGAGGATCTGTGGAATTGCCAGGACCATGGCCAGTAATGGCGTGGTTCCATGGTGGTGGATTCGTAGAAGGACAAGGCTCTATGCAGTTATATGGTCCTCAGCGTTTGTTAAATAAGAACATCATACTCGTTGTTATGAACTACAGAGTTGGACCATTTGGTATGACGCTAGATTTCTTTGTAAGGGAGTTGTTTTTAATGTTTGAAATTTTTATCGTAGGATTTTTAAGCACAGGAGATGAGGCTTCTCCTGGTAATTACGGCTTACTAGATCAAAATTTGGCTCTTAGATGGATCCAAGAGAACATTGCAGCGTTTGGAGGAGATCCATCAAAAGTGACAATTACAGGGGAAAGTGCTGGCGGTGCATCAGTCACCTACCATATACTATCGCCACTGTCAAACGGTAATTTGAACAATAAACTATCAAAAAGTGTTCAATGGAATCATTTTGTTTGCCATTTCTTTTTATTTTAATGTGAAATCAGTACTGCCATGAGTAAATTCCTCATGTGAAATCAGTACTGCCATGAGTAAATTCCTCATATTCTTCAATACGAAATTTAGCTCATAATAAATTTGTTTCATAGACTTCAACGCTAAAACTCTCTCATTTACTACAATGCTAAAATTTCCCCCACCGGTTTTAACATTGTAATTATTCAATAGAATTCTATGTTAAACTGTTTTCATAGTCTCATATTCTTCCCTATACTTAATTATTAAAATCTCTCTTATAATTTCAATGCTCAAATCAACCATAAATTTCCTTCCATTCAATTCATTGATATAACATACCAGTTTATTTTTCCAGGGTTATTCCAAGGAGCAATTCACCAGAGCGGTTCAGCTATCTGTCCTTGGGCTAGACAACCACATCCATTGGAAATCGCCAAGAACATCGCTGGAGCTGTCAACTGTCCTACTGATAATACACAGGAATTGGTTGAATGTTTAAGAAAAACTGACCCAGTCACCATTGTTAATGTCACTGCAAAAACAGGAGTAAAAAAGTGCCATATAAACCATACAATGCTTGTTTGTAATAGCCATTATGTTTACTTTAAATATAGCCGGCTTCTGTACCATTCACAAACGGGCCTGTAATCGAAAATAAAATTAATGGTCGCTTTCTGACTGAAGATCCGTTGACTTTACTTAAAGAAGGAAGATTCAACAAAGTTCCAGTAATGTCAGCAGTTTCAGAAGATGAAGCCACGTCATTGTTTGTCTGTAAGCAGAATCTTGATTTCCAATTCTAAATTTAACTAAAGTTAATCAGTTTTTCTCGTTCAAATTCAGTCCTAGGATTTATCGATGGAACTAATTCATATAAACCATCGGAAGAAGAAGTTAACGGCTTCATTGGAGCTGTGGCTGGACTGGCACCGAAAGACAATAAGAAACTAGAGAAAGTTGTTGAGAAGTATTTTCACTGGGTCGACTACAACAACCCAGACGAAATTCGACAAAGGAAATTCCAAGTAAAGTTTTCAAAATTAAAAAACTTTTAACAATTTTTAAAAATGGAACTGATTCTTTATAATTTAGATGGGTTCTGACGCTTACTTCAAAAGCTGCTCCGACTTAACCGCTAAACTTTTAGCTAGCAATGGAGTTCCAGTTTATTACTACGTTTTTGATTTTGCCTCAACTGGAACCGCGGTCAGTAATTTTACAGGAAAACCAGGTACACAATTTTCCTCAAAAAAGCTTCCTATACAAAAACAAAAAAATCTATAATCATTCATTTAATCTGTGTAGATGTGGGTCATGGTATTATTTTGCTATATTTGTTCAACATGACGGTTTGGAACCCCTCGATTTACACTGATGAAGACAAAATAGTCAGTGCTAAACTCATTGATTACTGGACAAATTTTGCCAACACTGGGTAAAGACCACACATATAGCCATACTAATAGTACCAAATATATTTATAATTAACACATAAACGTCTAAATTATTAGAAAACCAACTGAAAATCAGCTAGATTGGCCACCAACTGCTCCTTCTCCACTTATTTACATGAACATAGGAGTTCAGCAAACGCTGGGTGAAAATTATGAAGCAGAAAAAGTCAAGTTTTGGCAAGATATTTTTTACAATACTGGCGCCGACGACGACGACACTGCAAAGTACTAGTAGCTTTAATCATTTTTTAATAATTTTGTTGATAATTTGTATTTTTGTTGTTATTAGTTTTTAAGTTCAATACCTATAAATTTATTATTTCATTAAATAAACTTTTAAGTCTACTTAAAAAGTACTTTTGTGTTGCTCTTTGAATTTCATTAAAAAAAAAACGTAAAAAAATTAATGCTAAATTCTCCCATAGATATGCAGGTTAATATTCTCTCAGACTTCAGTGTTAAAATTCATTTCGTCGACTTCAATGTTCTCCCATATTAAAACTTTCTAATAGACATCCATGCTAAATTCTCCGAATTTCTCCACCAGACTTAAAAACCAAAGTTCTTTCATAGATATCAATGAACAAATTTCTCGGTCTGTTTATAAATAATACCGATTCGTAATGGTTTGTTAAGAGTTAATTAAGAGCTTAAATTTCGTCAAGTAAAATAAGTTTCCTCTCAATTAGTTGCATTGAGTTCATGATATCAAGGTCTCATTCGTCATCCAATTAAAGTATACAAAAGTGATGCACCCATGAGCACACACCCATTTGTAATTTATAAACCAACTTTGGATCATTTAAATTTGTCTAGAAACTTAATTAACTTCATTATTCAAATGAGGTACATCCTGAACGCATAATCGATTAAAGTAAACAAGGAAATGCAGTGACAAAGCATAGTAAACCGATTAAACCGACGATTCACTAGGCTTTTGTATCATAAAAATCAATTCCAACTTCTTCCTAAACATAAAAATATGACGCATTTCCAGCCATTTCATACTTCATAATAAATGCACCATAAATTTTTTTAATGTTTGTTGACATTACAATTAAATTGGTTTCCTTCAAAAGTGCACCGTAAATTGCCGATATGCTTTGCAAATACGTGATATGTATTTTTTTATCATTTTGAGTATTTTAACTTTTTAAAGCGAGTAAATATCAATAATAAAAAGTGCCAAAACAAACACATACAGTAAACGCTTTCTTCAAAAAAAAACCATATCTAAACGATTTCACTTTCAGCAGATTATTTTCTGCACTGTCATGTGGCATTAAAGCATCATTAAACTCTCAATAATACTTTTTTAATCAAACAATTACTGTGTTGGCTGCAGGTAGCCAAGACCAACAGTTTTGTAAAGATACTCACTGCTTGATAAACAAGTTACCAGAAAATGAGCCAAATCTTCTTTCGAAATTCGTCGACCAGTCGTTCGCCCTTCAGTTACCTCGTATTTCATCGTTGGCGGATCCTCTAAAAACATTATTTGTATAAATTAATACTTTTTTAAAAACTATAGTCAAACAAAAAGATCAAAATAGCAAATATATGCCTGCAATGTGAGGAGGACAAACACCAATCCATTCACGATCGCTCTCTTGTAAAGCAGCTAACATACGACGGTGTTCATCCGTTATGTCGCCAAATTTTGGTGGCAATTTCTCAGGCTCAAAAAATAGAAACCCTAAGACACAATTTTCAGTTAAAACTACTATATAAAAGCTTTATAAGAAAACCTCGCAACGTTACTCATTTGTACTATTAATCAATAAACTAGACAAAATGTAGTTTAGTCTCGTTTCTTTAACAACAATTAAGAAACGAGACAATATATAACAAATCTCCACTAAAATCAATGTAATTTAGGCGCGTTTCCTTATAAAAACAATTAACAAACAAAACAAATCTCTATTGAAAGTTTAAAGCTAAAGTAGTTTAGACTCGTTTTATTAACAATTACAAAACGAGCCAAATCACTATTTAAACGGATGCAAACGTTTTGCTTATCTATAGATGACTAGTAGAGTTGCAAGATTTTCTTGCATGCAAGTTAAATTATTACCAGACAAACAGACAGCAACTCTCTTCACATTCAAATTTTTCATCGCGTCCAATACGTTTTGGGTGCCAGTTGACAGAACTGTAGTGCTATCTAATTGGTTTCATCATGAATTATGTCCCTTGATAATGACAACTAAACAAACCAACAAACTTACTCAAGTCATTTCTAGTTCCAATAGTGATAATAATTGCTTCTTGCTCTTTCACAACTTCGGCGACCGCAATTTTATCTAAAATGTCGCCAATTACAACTTTTTTGATGGAATTTCTCAACTCGGCCGGAATTTTAGCTTCATCTCGAACTAGTATTGTAACTTCGTGCCCTGTAAAAAACCAAAAAAATAAATATTTACTTACACAAAATCAAACTTCACTTAAACATTTTTGATAATATTCAAATCCGATGTTATAAAAAACAGAACATGTGATTCTTTATATTCAAACACGTACACTCTCATTCAGTTGACATTGTCACTTATTCGCGTTAATAACCATTCAATTCCTATAGAAATACAATGAGGATACGTACCCACATCCAACCTAACTTATCGATCTTTATCTTAAAGTAAACGAAGTCCAATGTCATTTTAACCTACAGTTGTACTCCTTACAAGACACGTAAACTATAAAATTATAACAAACTTTCTTTTTTGTTGATTTTTGATAAAAAGCCATGACAGTATTAACAAGTACAGTAAATGTATTATCCAACTAAGTAGCTGTATTTTCTCGATCACCTAAAGACGCTGAAGTTTCATTCGAATTCACGAGCAACACTGTCAAAACTCATTTAAAAATTTGAATTCAAAAAATGTCTATTTTCAGCCGTAAAGTAAAATGCCGGTACCGGTAGCAACATTTTCGATTACCGACTTTTTATGCAATCATTAAAACTGGTCAACAACAGGTTATTGGGTACTAATGTTAATTATGTGTTAAATTACATTGTGCAATTAAAGTGATACGGCAATTAAAACACAGAGAAGACAAATATTAGTAAAGGTTGAAAACAAGAAGCAGCATTCGAATTTTTCAATAGAAATTTTTGCATAGAAAAATTGTAAATTAAATTAATTTTATTTGAATTTTTACTAACCTAGTTTACTTGCCATTGCAACTACACTCAAGCCGGTATTTCCAGTAGCACCAAAAATGCCTACTTTCATGGTTGAAAATAAATATTGTTTGCAAACGAGGAATGCAACACGGAAATTATTATTAAAGGTTAATAAGAAACGGTTACGTAAGTTAGTAACGTAGACAACAAGTTCGCATAAAGTTGTGAAGCAACCTTATAGCTGTCTGCACCTTGGCTGGACTAAATAAAACTATAAAAAAACTTACAATGTAATCATTGCGACTATAAAGTTAATATTTTACTGGTTATAAAATTAAATGTTTCTTATTGGTCAACATCAAATGGCATTGAAATCATATTAGTCTATGAGAGACTATATTTTTTTATTTATAAAATTTTTGTTGGCAATGTTTCAAATTCGATAAATTGTATTATTACAAATGGGAGAGCAGCTAAGTCATATAAAAACTAAAATAAAATATAAACTAATGTTATTGAAGTCACAATGTCTGACTTCAAAATAAAAATATTGCTGAGGAAATCGAAATAAAATATTATTATTATTGTTGCGATTATTGATTAATGTTTTTGGGTCAAATGAAAACTATTATTTTGTTATCCATAGTAATATCGACTGTCATTTTTATTTTAAAATCAATTTTTACTATTATAATACCGGGTGTTTTCTAAATTGGAACACTTATAAATCTCGTAGCACTTTTTCTATGCATGGAAAGAAAATAACGAGACGAATTACCATTGAAACTAGTAAAATTTAGTCTCATTTATTTTTTGGTCACTTTTTCTCTGTATAATAAAATAAATAATGATACAAAACACCATTGAAACTGATAACATTTAGTTTCAATTTTTTTATTAATAATGTAAAAAAGAATATCACCCTGTATACTGTACGGTATTTTCTCTTCCTAGTAACTACCCAAAAGTAAACAAAAATTAAATCTATATTAAATTACCTGATTGTCTATTATAGGTTTTATGTTATTATTGTTATACTGTACAAGTTTAAAAGTATGAAATCACCACCAATAATGTTGGTATTTCCGGTAAATTTTCATAACTAAGGTAAATCATCATTCATCATGTACCGGTATTTCTAAAACAGATTATGCACATGTGCAATTTATACGCAAATTAATTGAGCACTTTTAAATTCTAATGGCAAAAAAATGGGACAATTTCCAGTAGAACTGATTACATTTCATCTTGTTTTTTTATAATTTTATTTCTTTCTCGTGGCAAAAAAAAAACAGAAAACAAATTTTTTGATTTTTTCTACATTTTCAAACTGCAAGCAAAAATGTTAAAAAAAATATAAACAAATAAAAAATCAATAAATTTGTTACTTGTTTTTATAAAAATATTACAAATTACAATAAAATTTCATTGTTTTTTTTTTTCTTTCTTAAATGCATACACACATCGGTATGTATAAGAATGTTAAATGTAAATAGTCTATTTAATATGATGTAAATAGTCTATTTAATATGATGTAAATAGTGATTCTAATACAGTTTTAGATTTCTAAGAAATGTCATTTTTGCATTTATCGTTTAACATGAAATTCTTTTAACACGAAGTAATATTCTCATGTTGCACTGTATTTGATATTAAGTTTTTTTTTAAAGCTGTGTCTATTTTTTAGTAGTTACTACTTGTTTGAGTGAAATATTGGATATTACCGTACTATACAGTGATGTGGTGGGTGAGGTGGCAATATGTTTTCTATTAACACCTTCGTCACATTCAATATAGAGATACAGACAAATACCGAGAATTACTTTGACGTAATTTACCGGGTACTCATCAATATGAATATATTATGAAGGAAGCTTAAATAACATCCAAACTTCTGAAGAATAATCATCATTGAGTCAACTAGATGTCATTTATGTAGTCTATTATGAACATAAATATACCTGTATATACCTTATCTGAAATATAAAAATCCATACCATATTTTAACCCACTTTTTTAAAAACAATAACAATGAATTTTTGGGTGTTCACTTTACTTTTAATGATGGCTTTCTTGATGACGATGATTCAATTGTAAGTAATCAATAAATTAATCACAATTAAGTTTCTAGCTAAACTTGTCAGCAAATCGAAAACTTTCCTCAACCAATTTCAAAAATTTTCAGCAATAAACCGTAATTAAGATAGCCAATTAAGTAGGTGCTTTACTTAAATTAGTGGCTGATATTAGAACTGTAATTCTTACGCAAGCGCCAGTAAAAAATAAATTAAGTTTAAAAAATTACACTTTTAATTAGCCCAACTTGGCTAAGTTTAGCAAAAATAAATTATAATTTTTAAAGTATTTCTATGAAAAAGTGGAATTAATCATTTAATCGTCTCTTATTGTGGTTTTGTTGTACCTTGTTGTGGATAAGGTTCAAATTGATCATACAGCTTAACATCATGCGGTTTATTGGGCTGCATTGTTAAACTAGTTGTAAAACACAATTTGCCTTTGTAATTCACTTACAACTTATGTATGCATGTAAGTTTTCAAATAAATTAGATCTCATAAAATTTACTTTCGCTAAATTATTTAAAAAGAAAACAATGTTCCGATTTAGTAAATCACCCGGTTACAGTCTTGTTAATGGCTTCTTAATTGACATTAAAAAAGTTAATAATTCATTGTTTAAAATAACGTCATAATTTAATTATAAGTTTATAAACGTTTTAATAAGCTATAACCTAATTATGGCAATTTTGTCGCTGTAATAACTTATTAAAAGGAATGCACTGTTTTATTTTGAATTTTTAAATGCAATAAAAAAAACGTAACAGGCACGTGACTTTCAATTTTAAATAATAAAAAATATTCGAATGATAGAGAAATTGCATATTCAGCTAAGTTAATTTCCACCTGGCGATTTATTGCTTTATGGGCTTGTAATGGCAGCCATAATTTATATGATAAAATGATTTATAATTTACTTAGCGGATGGACATATTAAATTTGAGTTTATGTGTACGTAAGTAACAAACTTTTACGATATACTAGACTCGAATTGCTATTTGAACTGCAGAAAATGTGGAAACAGCGTTGGATAAGGTGTTCGAAATTCAAATTTGGCGTAACGCTTTGGTGCATTGCATTTTGTACTTTTATGTAATTAACCATTTACAGTATTATTTTTCCCATTTAAATATTGAATCTATATTAATTGGTAAAATTCTCAGACTAGTTTCTGAAAAAATAAAGGGGATTCTGCCTTCAATAACAAAACAAAATACCTTAATTGACCATCAGTTTGACGTTGCTCATTCAACATGTCCAATGGCCAACGCTCGAGGACCCCATCAAAAAGT
The DNA here is from genome assembly GCA_013389785.1 of Helicorthomorpha holstii. Taxonomy (NCBI): domain Eukaryota; kingdom Metazoa; phylum Arthropoda; class Diplopoda; order Polydesmida; family Paradoxosomatidae; genus Helicorthomorpha; species Helicorthomorpha holstii. The sequence goes on along the minus strand of JAAFCF010005931.1, from coordinate 16,680,466 downwards.
TGTATCATTTTCCTTTTATGGGATTACAAGCTCCGCCTATTTTAAGGTAAATTATTATATTAAAAAAGCTAGCAGTTTATAAAGAAACGATTCGTTATTAAAGTTCGTTAGCAGTTATTAAAGAAACAAGACTATATTGCATTGGTATTGTTCTAGGGCGTCGCAACAAACGCCGAATTAACTTCCAAACTTTACCCTGGCTGGTCCATGCGATTGTACCACAACATTGACCCATCGGATGCCCAATCCAGAGCTGACCTATCCCAAATGCTCCACTTGTTTCCCCAATTGGACGAATGCTACATCGGAGACATTGTTTCTCAGTTTCCAAACATTGGCGACACATTTGGGATGATGTGGCGCTTCGCGGTGCTCGGTGACCCAACGGTGGAGATATTTGTAGTTCGAGATTTAGACAGTCGGATTTACCAGAGGGAAGTAGACGCTGTTAATGATTGGTTAAATAGCTCAAAGACGTTTCATGTAATGAGAGATCATCCAAGTCATGGAGCCTACATGCTAGGGGGAATGTGGGGGGCCAGAAACACCAAGAAAAACTTTAAAATCATGCGTAAAATGTTTGAGAGAATGTTGAAAGACGAATACTATAATAACCTGCATCTTAAACAGTACGACCAGTACCTTTTGGGGAGGTACGTTTGGCGAATTGCTGTAAAAGACTTGATCTCCCATGACAGCTTCTTATGTAATCGCTTTCCTCATACGTCACCATGGCCAACACAGAGGGTCAATTTCTCGTTTGTAGGTGATATGGAAGGTTTGGCTATCACAAAACCTTGTCCATCAATTTGTAGGCCAAAACATCATCAAGACTGGACTTACTGTTAAAAAGAAAATAATGAATAAATTAAAAATCCTTTGTAATTTTAATTTAATGTTAAGATTTTTAGAAAGACTTTACTCCAAAATAATAATAAATGAATAAAAACAAGTGAAAATATCAAGTGAAACAATTGAAAATAATCCAATTAATAAATTGTACGAACAATGCCCTCTACAAAAGTTAAAAACAGAATTAAAAACTCTGCCAAAAAAATAATTAAAAAATTTAAAAACAAATTAATTTACGTTGTATCTGAACGAGTGGGCACTTAGCAAGTAAACCAACCGCGAAAGAAAAGAAAAACATTTCAAACATTCATATCAAATTACAATTTCCTCAATTTTAATTACAAAAAACGATTAAGAAGTGCGTCTTACTCTACATAAACCCCTTTCATTACTTTCAAGTTCCCATAAGTCTCTCAAATTCCAAAAAGCATCATTAAGAAGAAGAAAAAAAACACTTCCTGTCTATCAAAAGTGACTTCAACTACTTTTAAACAAAATAAAAATTACAAGTTTAATAACATAATTTCCGAAAACTGATGTTCAATGTACTCAAACATGTTTTTGACCTCGTTTAACTTTTTGAAGATGGCAGCGACCTCATCGACCAATTATTACGTCACTAACTCGGCTAGGCAACCGTTTACACCTGTAGCCATCCAATCTTATCACCTGTACTGTATCACTTCTAAGTTGCAATCTTTATAACAAACAATCAACCAAAAAGTCCTGGACTACAAATCAAAGTTTAAAACTAAACTAGTCATTATCACGAGTTTTTTTTAATTTGGTTGTTGATACAATTTTAACGAATTTCAATTGAAATGATATCAAATTTCGTTTTGATTATGTTTTTTTGCTGTATAAAAAAAATAACTCATGGATATGGATTGCCATCTGATTGAACTTTGTTCCCGGTTTTAAATCCCTTGAGTTATTATCTACACATTTTTATATGTATTTATATATTTAATGTGAGTACAACTGTTGTTTTTCTTTCTTTCAACCGGGCAACTCGACCACTGGACCAGATACAGGAGTTGACCAACCCCTGGCTCATCTTTTTTTTTTTGCAACTGATAATAAAATAAGTTGTTTGTTTGGATTTTTTGTGCTTCTTCAAAAACAATTTAGGCCATTAGTTTATACTCTTTGGCTTTTGTGTTTACAAGTATTTTTTTTTTTCGTAATAATGAAATCAAAAAAAGACATGGTGACGGTAACCAGCAAATTGGATTCGGCGCAATTGCTATCGTGGGTGCCAAAAGCAAAAATTTTGTCAAAATCCATTGCTTTTTCAACACTGTTTTGTGGATTTTTCAAAGCAATCACATTTAACAGGTAAAACATTAATAAAACTTTTTCTGCTAATTAAAAACTTTTCAGAAAAAGATTAATATTGAATAGACTAATTTAGTTTATAATGATTTAATTAAATAAAAAGCAGGGGCTAAGTGATGCTTAAATTTAATAATTTTATGCCAAATGTAATGATTTGTGTTTCTATCACAACTTATGAGTTTATTTGAGCAACTTATTTTCTTAATCTTAAATTAAAATTTTTTTTGCTGACATTCAAATGCCTTACTTGGTAAACATAGATTTTTTGATTGGCTGGGAAGACCAATGTTTGGGACGCGGTGGCTTAATTACGTAGTTGAGTCCCCTTCTCATCGAATTTTTCTTTTAAAATTTTTTAGTTATTTAATTTTTTTGTATTTTTCATTTTTAGTTTTAGTTATTTAATTTTTTTTGAATTTTTATTTAATAATTTTTAGTTTTAATTATTTGATTTTTTTTTTTTTGCATTTTTTATTATTTTTTTTTAGATTATTTTTTTTTTTTTTTTTGTTTTTAATTTACCAAAAAAAAAAAACATTTTTAGTTTTCATTTGACCATTTTTAGTTAGTTCAATTTCCTAACTACTCTTGACAACAGAAGTGACTAAAAAATAATCAAAATTTCATTTCCTAATCAGAAAATCAACATAATCTTAATTTTAAAAGTAGTTGTCTAAGGACTTTATAAACATTCCTATAATCTAATTTAAATACTGCCACTTACTTGTTGGCATAAATTCTAAATTAGCTTTTTCAGAGTCCAATAAACACTAGATAACCCCTTTCTATGAACTTTCCCATCCAAGGCTGTCAAATGTCCCATCCACTTATTAAATCTTAACAGCCAATTGTCTAACTCTTAATATTATTGGTCAACTAAAAACATCATAATTATTATTCAACTCAAAACCTATTTTTTGTTGCAGTTTATCAATGTAACAAAGCTGCGTAACACCATACACTTTGAGATAATCTTATTAAAACAAGAAAAAATATCCTTGAAAAACCAAACAAAGAAGAAATTCTTAAACTTTGAATAACTTTTTCTTTCCCAATTCGCATGAACTTGTAATACTGTAGTCTCTTTGTATGGATGAGTCATTTTAGATGTCTCTTGTTATTTGATCAAGACAATTAACAATTCGTTTAAGCAATCAAACGTAGTAAATAATAACATTGTGTTATCAAAACGTCATCTATGACAACAATCTTAATCTTATAAATCGCCTGATAAGCCGCATGGTATTAAGAAGTAGAAAAAAATTGCTATGAAAACGAAATTTACACAATCTTAATTGGATATTCAATTATTCACGTAAGAATACTTAAGTTGTTAATTTAGTTATGCCACAGTAATTATAGTTAATTGCTAAACGTAAAATAGTAGAATGAACGTGATTCACTTTAGAATTGAAATCATATACAAATGCAAGAAATTTAGTTCCAAAGTGGACCACGTCCATATTATACTGTGTTTCTTTATTGCTATTTTTGTTTTAATGGGAAGAAACAAACGAGACAAATCGCCATTAGAACCGAAGCGATTTAGTCTCGCTTATTTATTGCCATTTTTTGGTTTCACAAAAAAAAAACAAATACTATTACAAAATTTGTTTAAAAATTCTAAGTGATAAACTTTTAGAAAGTTATAAACTTATAACACACAATACTGAGTTTAAACGTACGAGGGTGATTTGAAACGTTCTCTGAGTGACCCATAGAGGGCGGAAGATGTTTCCTTGTATGACCTACTATTGTTAAACATTTGCAGGTAAAACTGCAAAGTAGAAAAAATACTTGACAAAGAAAAATAGCTGAAGGTTATAGGTCACCGAGGTATTGGTGTAATAATTTAGTAGGAAAAAAAATAATATTTGACTGAATCGTCTTGAAAATTGTACGTTTAAGAAAGTTTTCTTGAAACATTAGTAACTAGATTTATTGTTTTGGATTTATAAGACTTACAAATTGTCTGAGTTACTAGGTGGACAGCTGATTTCTTAAATGAAAACAACATTTGACAGGTCGGTAAGATCTAAGGTGCTTTTAATGGTGCACACAAAGGATTTGCTGAGCAATTCTTAAGAAGAAATAATTTTAATTTTTCATGAATTTTCACTGGATTATATTTTGAAAACTTTTCAAATTACTCTTGTTCAATGAACATATTAAAATGTCTAGTAAAAGCTTTTAGAAAATTAATATTAATTAGTAAAGTAAATTTTTGATAAAAGTGGAAACTGAAATTTTATATAATTCAATATGAATTTCATTCTAAAGTAAATCAAGTCCATAACAGTAACCGTGCATTCCAGCTAATTTGAGAAAAACCACATTATATTATATAATCATATAAGCTGCTTAATACTAATTATTATTCTATTAATTAAAAAAATTCAAGAAAGTGTTTTTGAAGTATCGATTTACAATTTTCAGAAATAAACTAATGAATGACTTGTTTCACTTTAGAATTGATATCTCTGCATAGAATAAGTGGAATGGCGTTCTAAAGTGAATCAAGTCCATCAATGTTTATATCCATCTTTTAAGTTATTTAATGTGTAATTTTTTATTTATATTTTTAAGAATGAATCTACTTGGGGAGTTGGTATTTCAATCATTCTCTATTATCCGTGACGTTGTCACATTTTGCGGATATCTCGCCTTCAAACTAGTCTACTTTCAGCACACTAAAACCCAATTAAAATATATTAAAGACCCAATTCTACTTCAAAGTGCAACATCTTTAGCTCACAAAATTCGCACTAAACAAGTAAGTTTAACTCTTCTCTAGACAACATGAGTCTGTTTGATTTTATGTGAATATCTTTCCTGAAAAAAAGTTAAATTTTAATCTCAAAAATGAAAAAAATTTATTATTCTTTTTTTACGTGTTTTAACAGATTTCTAGCGAAGAGGTGGTTCGCACTTTTATAGCCAGAATTAACGACGTAAACAAAGACATCAACGCACTTGTCGCCGACCGATTTGCTTTAGCTATCAAAGAGGCACAGGAAGTCGACCAGTTTTTAAGAGAAACAAGCTTAAACGAGAAAACAATTGCAATTGAGAAACCTTTCCTAGGAGTGCCATTCACTATTAAAGAAAATTTTCAAGTCAAAGGTGACGATTTAATATTTAATAGCAACTTTTTAACTAAATGCAATGTGTTTTTTGATGAATAGGACTGAGACAAACCGTTGGCCTAGTCGCTAGGAAAGACTATGTTTGTGAAGAAGATGCCAGCCTGGTTTTATTAATGAGGGAATCGGGAGCAATTCTCTTGGGAAAAACTAATCTAAGTGAATTATGCACATGGTGGGAATCACGCAACAATGTTTATGGACAGACTAATAATCCTTATGATGTAACAAGGATTGCTGGAGGAAGTTCAGGTAAAGTAAAACTCAAAAAGTTTAAAGTTTTGTCTATACTTACGATTTTTTGGGCAATTTTTCTGTGATTTCACGGTTTTCCATACGTATTGCCAAGAGACTACAAATACAAGAAAAATAAAAGAAAATGCTTATTTAAATTTATTATTTTACTTTTAGGTGGTGAGGGAAGTTTAATTGGTGCTGCTGGATCAGTAATGGGCATCGGGTCAGATATTGGTGGAAGCATTCGCATGCCAGCCTTTTTCAATGGGATATTTGGACACAAGCCAAGTCCAGGTTGGTTCCATCACATTTAGCTAAGCTCAAAAAACATCATATCAAAACAAAAAAAAATAACTACTTTTTGGTGCTAGGGATTGTCACAAATAGTGGTCAATTACCTCGAGCTGATGGGGATCTTGCTGAGTGCTTGGCAACAGGACCAATATGCAGATATGCTTCTGACTTGTTACCAATGTTAAAAGTATTAGCTGGTCCTAATGCTGACATTGCTAATTTAAATAAAGAAGTAATTAAATACTGTCATTTGCCGATCATTTTAACGTTTTAAAAACTTAAATTAATTTTTTTAGGTTGATATTAAAACAGTCAAAATATTTTCAATGGTCGACGACGGTGGATTCCCACTGGTCACTAAAGTGTCATCGGAAGTCAAAAAAATTCAAGAACAAGTAATATAAATTGATTAAAATTGCGATGACACATTATGCCACATTTAAAATGACCACATAGTATATGGACGCAAAGTAAATCCAATGCTCATTGGAAATGCATAGCGCCTCATAGGCTATGTGGTCAGATTCGACGTGGTGCAAAGAATACAATGATTGACAGATAAAATAATTTTCAGGCAATGATGTATTTTGTAAAAACTCACAACGTTAGCGTACAACATGTACATTTTCCCGCCATGGCAAGGTCGCTGGAACTTTGGGCGGGTAAAATGTGCGGTGGTGGAGCTCCCACATTTTGTGAAGAAATGTTACAAAGACAGGTAAGAATACTAAATTTACTACAAGGTGATCATAAGATATGCGTTCACATATACATACTGCTGATAAAGAGACGAGACAAATATCAATTGTAAGCCATGCAATTTATTCTCGTTTCTTTATTGCTGGCTTTTATGTCATAAGTACACATATCTTACGATCACACGGTATGGACCTATTGAAACTATGACAAACTATTTAACTAATGAAATAATAATCTAATTTCTCAGGGAAAAATCAATATTTACACTGAAATTTTCAAATGGATTGTTGGTAAATCTCAGTTCACTCTGCCAGCAATTGGCTTAGGAGTTTTGGAGAAAGTGGACGTTGGTCGCAACAGTAAAGAATATAGTGAACTGCAGGTTGCCTGTAAGCACCTGAAGGAATCCATTCAAAAAGTCATCGGAAATGACGGAGTTTTATTCTACCCAAGTTTCCCAGTAGTTGCACCGTACCATTACCAGCCAATCATTATGCCATTTAACTTTGCTTACACTGCCATTTTCAACATCCTCGGTTTCCCAGTCACACAAGTTCCATTAGGATTAGGAAGTGAAGGTCTTCCACTGGGTGTCCAAGTGGTAGCCAACACTAACAACGACCATCTGTGCTTAGCAGTAGCCAGAGAGTTGGAAAAGGGTTTTAAGGGATGGGTATGTCCCAGTAAGATACCAAATTTCATACTTGATAAACTTAAATAAATAAGCAAAACTGTCTTTCAACTCTCACCCACCTACACAACCCAACCCTTAATAATTTTAACATCCTTTTAAGTTATTATACAAATTTTTTAAACATAGCTTTTTGAAAAATGTATTTATGCAAATGAAGAAAAACACATTTGAAAAGTTCAGGGGAAAAACGCTCAATGTCACACTTAACAAATTTCAGACTAAAATAATGGGATTGGTTATTAAGACGCGTTTTAGTTTCATAAAACAAAAATTAAAAAAGTTAAAGAGCTTGATCGGTTATTTCCTGTACTCTTTTAATTTGTTAGTCTACTAAAATGTATGTACTGCTCCTTATAAATATAATTTTCTTAGATGAAATTGCAAATATTTCACAAAAATAATAATAAAAACGCCTTTTTAGGTAACATTTGGTAAACATTGATTTTGTTTGAACTTTAATAGCGAATTAAATGATGTTTCTCTTAATCAAATGACTTTCTGATCGCCCTTACAGTTAATCATACAGTATTTTCCAACCAAATAAAAACTGAAAAGAAACAGGTCTTATATTTGGTCCATAACCGCGTTCATAATCAAAATCAATATGTTTATTTACCATTGACAAAACTCTTGAAAGTGACTTTTCCAGCAACCCCATACTTGGCCAATTGCTTCAAAAAAGTTGAAAACAAAAACAAAACGTTTTTTTTTTTTATAAATATATCTGCTCTATGTCAGTGCTGTTATGTAAATCATTTTGCAGGCCCATCCAACTACTGTGTATGTTTACACAATTTTCCACCATATCACTCTTCACATCCATTAGTTAGCAGCAAAAAAAAAAAATCGAGGGGGAGGTGTTAGGAGTGAAAGAGATGACGGGGGAAGGTGTGTGTGTGTGGAGAAAATAAATAAAATATACATAAAGCCTTGCAGCGCCATCTACAGTATTACATAAGAATAATAATCATCATAATTCCAGTGTTTTATACGCCGTAGAGCTGAGTGGAAGTCTAAACATTTTTACAACCAAGCATCATCTAAAAATTAAATTAGGATAATAAATTTAGCAGTAAAATTAATCACATTAAGAATGCATTTGGGCAAAAAATAATCAGAATTTTATAAGTGATAAATTAAGGCCAATTGCCTTTTATTGATTTAGATTTATTTTTTCTCTCATTCGCACTCCCTGCTTGCTATTTTTTTGCCTTTTTGTTTTTGGGACATAAACACATGGCTGATAAGGAACTGGAGATAATTTCCAGCCCTTTACTAGCCACTTCATCAAAAATCGCCAAGGAAAACGATTTTGAAGATCATAAATTCGCCATTGGCAGTAGTTGTGAATTTTCGAGATATTTGATTTTAAATTCAATGGATAATGATAACAGATTTGAGAACAATGAGATGAAGGAGAAAACTGTTCCGGTTTTTAGTGAAAACTCCAATAAGTTGAGTTCTGCCACTGCTCAACCGTCGTCGTCCACGATGGTAGTTCCGAAAGACAAAAAACGACGAAAAGTTGTGCTGGTAATTGCAACGGTCACAATTGTACTTTTAATTATGAGTGTTTTATTAATGGTCATCACCATACAAATCACGCCATCAATCGACGAAAAACGTAAGTTTTTTTTTAGTTGAATTTTTGCACTGTTTTTTTTTTTTTTGTAATGGATATAAAGATCAATTTTAAGGTTTTTAAAATGGAAACAAAGAAACGGGAAAAATCGCCATTGAGATAGATAACATTTTGTCTCGTTTCTTTCTAGGAGGAATATTTCATTATTTAAAAAAAAGTAATAAGATTAATCGCTATTGAGACTAATCCGATTTAGTCTCGCTATTTTATTGGCAATGCAAAAGCTGCTGATCCTATCTATAAAATCATCCGGACAATAGTTTTGTGCAACAATATTAATGTTTTGTGCAACAAAACAAACCAAATTTGGTTCTACAACTACAAATTACAAGAACCAAGGTGGAAAAAAAAAATCCCCAGAACTAGATAAAAAAAATCTCAAACATTGGTGGAACTAAATTTAAAGAACAACAGAACCTAAGTTAATTGCATAATATGCCTGGCAACACTTCTGTCAGTTCCTTAATTTTATCTAGAACTTTTGGTGTTTGTTAAAACTTTTTTTCTATTTTACCTTTTAAGCAATACCACACCCCCATGATCCATCTATTCTTCTCTGACGTCAACCCATAACTTAATGTTTACTTTATTTTTTTTCATAAACGCTGACACAATTTCCTGTCATAGCCATTTGACATTTAGAAGTTTGTTTCTGTTTCTGGCCTTTGTTGAAATCACTCTTTTCAACTCCAAAATACATTAAATACTAGGAAATATTAATATTTACTGGCATAGTGCATTATGGGTGCTTGAGATGCAATTACCATACAAGTACTTAAAAATATTTTGTGAATCACAAAAGCGAGTTTCCTTTTGTTATAATCCGGTGCCATTAATTTTCTATTTTGCTTTAAACATTGCGCATCCTTTCAGTGTTGTTTGTTTTCAAAACACAAAGAGAAAATCCCATCTGGGATTAAAACTTTAATGCAGACAACAAAATTTAATTTTAGAAAATATTCGCTGTAATGCTCGATGCTTCGGTGAAAAAGCCAAAGCAACAATAAGCGTTTTTTAAAATTACCGGAACACTAAACAACTATGCTGTACTACTGTACTGTATATAGACACGACAAATATAAAAATATATATATAATAAATTCCCATAGCAAAATGCATTGCGCAGATTTCAAATTTCACCATTGCATCAATTGCAACAGTTGGGAAACTATCACTATTTTTTTGTTGGAGCTTGCATAAACCATGAAACCAGAGCAAAAGCAAATGAACGCAAAAATCAATTATTTCTCACGACATTAATCACTTATGCCATGACATGAAGATGCACTAGATACCCGGGTGATTTTATAAACCGAAACACACTATTTTCTCACCATGGCAGTAAAGAAACGGAAAAAATTGAGTTTGTTTCTTTATTGGTATTTTTTTTATTCATGATAAGAAATAAACTAGACAAATCGCCATTGAAACTAGTAATATTTCGTCTCATTTCTTTATGTGTTCTATAAAAACCAATGTTTCAGTTTATAAAATCAGCCGGTATAATAGAATCAGATTGTAAAACCAAATTGTAAACGTTTTGACACGCACGCACAATCACAGGTAAATTTATTGTGTTTTGTCATGTCATTTGAAAAATAATGTTAGGTAAAAAAAAGAGTTGGATTTGCTAAATTGCTATAGGGACTGCTAATTACGTAAAGCAATCGATAAGAGTTTAATAATTCATGAAGTTCATATTTTTCTCTCCCTCACTCTACTGTAAAACTTGAATTTACGGTCTTTCATACAGTTTGTGAATTATTGTGGTAAATCACCCAATGTATAATTAAAAAAAATAACTCTTGTTATTAACTCATTAAAAAGTGGAGATTAACTGAGACCAAAATCTATTTGAATGTTAATGTGGGAAAAGTTTTTATGAAATACTCTGAATATTTTATGATTGTGCTTTGATAATAGGGTACTCAAGGTGAAGTCAACTGGTGCCATTTGAATTAACTAACAAAAAAGTTTAAAATGACTTGTTTTAATTAAAATAAACACTTTTAAATCTATCTTAAAGAAAAAAGTTATCAAATATTAAAGTAATACACATATCATAGCAAAAATAATAAACTTTTTGGTAAAAAATAATAAAATGTTTTTGGCAAAAAATTAAATAAAAAAATAGTTGCCTTAATAGAATCCTTAATTATGTAACAATTATTTAGTAATGTACAATATAAAAATATTTTTAAAAAATCCAAAAGGTAAAAAAAAAGCTTTTATGTTTGCATAATTAACAATAATGAAAGCCCCATAAAGATCGATAATAACTTGAAAAGCTAAACAAACTAACTCCAATATTGATTATTTAGTTTTTATACAAGTTAATCCTAACACAATTATCATAAAAATCTGCTGTCATGCAGTTTTACGCCATTGGATTATAAATATAAACAAATACTGTACCAATTACGAGCTGCAACAACCAATAACTAATGTACTAATTTCAACAGCAGCAAGAAAATACATCAATGACTTCAACACTTTGCAATGTTTTTCATACAAATATTTAAGCACTAAAAACAATGCAACTGAATATGCAACGCCATTAAAGTTATTGTCGCCCATTATTTTTGAAAAGTGTTTAAAATATACTACACAAAGTAATGTCATTTTTAACCGTTTTCAAGTGCACACTATAGAAGTTTAATACACCAGTACCATTTTTATAACTATTTATTTTTTCAGTTATCATGTGATCATATTTTGTTTATGTTACTTAAAACAAAACTTAAATTTAGAAAAAAAAAATTTGATATTGTATCCATTTGCTATTTTTTACTATTATTATTATTACTACTACATCAATGATGAGATCACTAGAAACATTTTCTCACAAAGTTGAGAGTAGTGAATGTTAAAATGGGAAAGAGATGGGATGGGCATGGTGTTTAATATTTATTTGGAGTCTCTAATCACAATAAACAGAGCTCCTACAATTCTGGTTTCGGTCTCTGTTCGCATGATATACATAATATACCAGTTGATTTTATAAATTGGAGCAAAGTTTTCTCCATGGCAAAGAAAGAAACGGGAAAATTCGTCGTTAGAACTAATAAGATTTAGTCTCATTTCTTTATTTATACTTTTTTCACCATGGAAAGTAAGAAACGGGAAAAATCATCATCTTTATTAGCATATTTTTTATCCATGACAAATTGATGTTGGATATGATGCGATTTAGTCTCGTTTATTTTTTAGCGTATAATTAGGTGCTCCAATTTCGAAAATTACCCGGTGCAACCGTAAATACACTCGTATTCAAAAAAAGATACATGTGCGTCCATGACTCAATAAAATACGACTTTCTTTCATTTTTTTTCTGCTTCAAAGGAAATATTGCTTCGAGTAAAGAAACCATTTATAAAAGTTAGAAATAACAAAAACCCCTTGAATGTCTACAGCTGCAAATTTATATTAGCTGAGGAATAAAAGCTTTCTGTCAAACTCAGTTTATACTACCAATAAAAAATTACCGTTTTTTTATGTATAAAACTATAAATAAATCTTTTTTAAAAAAATAAAAATAAATTCATCCGTTTAAAACATAATTTTTTTTTGTATTTCCAGTTAGAAAAGAGCATCAAGATCTCGTAAATAAGATGAGTGAAGGACTAGTCGTTAAACACCAAAATAATAGCAGAATAATTATAAATGGAACCCAAGAGGATTCAGAGGCTTTGAAAAAGTATGACCATGAAAAAGATCTTCAAAATATCAACATCAACTCTAGTTCTGCTAACGTCACCACATGAAAGTTGTTAAAAATAAGTTAACAAGTGATGAAAAATAACTCAAAAAAATGAAAAAAATTTTAAATTATATTCCTCTTAAGTGTTTCACCAAATGACTTACAAGTAAACGTACTTTGCACAAAAATTATATATGTAAGGTCTTTTAGAAAAAACCATTAGATTAATCATTATAAGCTTCATTCCAAGTTTTAAGTCAATTTCACTAATCATTGCAGTTCTGAACTGCTGGAACTCCACAAAGTTGTACCATGAACGATCAAAACAAGTGATTTATTTTTTTAGTTCACCCAAAAACAAAATCCTTTACTATATTTTTTTGCAATGAAAGAAGCCCCAAAAATAACCGAAATGCACACTCAGGCACGCCATATTTAATAATATAATCTGGATTTCCTAAGACTTATATAGAGATCCCTTTTCTACTGAACTAGTCGAATAATCCTGTCCATTGGCACAAGTACCCGACGTAAAATGACCCTGTATCACCTGAAGATGTTTGCTCTTTCTAAATATCTTTACAAACTGTTTTTAACGTTTTCTAAATTATTTGCTGCCCTTTCATTAACTTTCATACAAACGTTTAATGTTAGAAATTCATTTTCTTCGTTTTCTTGGTATGATGTAAGCACACCTCACAGACACAAAGCTACTTAATTAGCAAGAACAATAAAAACGTATTCTCGACAACAAATTCAAACTAGATAAGGAGATCCACTAGGAAACAAATACTAATCATAAAGACATCGCATTTCATGAAACGTTATTTCGTAAATCGATGCAAATCAATTGTAAACTTACTGAAAGCAATCATTTAATTATACGATTTAACAATAATAAAATTTTTAAAAAAAATCTATTACTTACATGCACACAACTCCAGAGAATCCAGATGTTTCTTCATTTCTCCATAATAATCAAAAAGTCAAGATTTCATCTTCACTATACTGTTGATGTTAATTTTGTCGTAAAGCAGAATTCAAGGAAAAATGCTAACTTCAAAAAGTTAGTAGCAATCAATAACTATATCTTCATCATGATCGCTTTCAATATTTCCCAATAAAATGTCATCTAAAAGAGTTTCAGGATTAATCTCATATAAATCAGTTGTCACAACTCCCTTCGCGGAGACAACTGCCTGAAACCGCCTAAAAAAATCGCTAGGAAGCGCAAAGTCTATTGTCGCTAAAACATCTTCTAAATTTTTAGTTTCATCTTCATCATCTGCAGTTGAAATCATCTTACCTTTCACCACATCAGTGTCAAAAGTATCAAGAACACTTTCGATTACCGACTCACTCATTGGGTTGATTTCGTGGGTGACATTGCTTAATTCTACAGGCTTTGCCGGATCTTGATTTACTGCAGAGTTGTCGGCTGAGTCTTTGTGATCCTCAAAAACTGACGCTGGTAACAGTTTGTCTAACTTTCTCATAAGTTTAGCGACTTCGTTACGAACTGAATTGTCTTCATCGCCAGCCAGAACATAAACAGCTGCACAAAAACCGCAATTAGTCAGAAATTTAAGTGTTTCCTCGGAATTCCCCTGTTCAATGAGCGACAAAACAGTATTCCAGAAATTAACAGCACTTAGCTTGACTTCCCAATCCAAATCACGACAGCAATGAACCATGCATTTGTAAGCCAAATCTAAATTATCACATCTACACAATAAGAAACAGAACAAACGATTAAGAGCTTGGAAACCATATTTTGCATTTTCAGGTAACAAAACATTACTTAAGATATGAACTTGCGATCCAAGACTGAAAATTATGGGCTGCTGCTCGACGTACAATTCCTTCTGAATCAAAGAGCAATATCTGTCCTATGTTTTTCACCAGATCAAACTTTAATTCCGAAGCAATTTCAGGTATTGGTGCCAGTACTCCGATAGCTGAAGCTTTAACGTAATCTTGCTCATCTTTAAACGCCAATATGCATAGTTCAACCAGTTTGGTTTCTTTTAACCAACTTCTCAAAAACTCGTTGTCTTATTGAGTGTTTAAAAAATAAAGTTATTTAACAAAATTTGGAATTAGAAAGCACAAAATTACCTTTTGAAAGTTTAGCAATTCCAGACAATAATTCGAAAGCACTGTCTCTTGTTTCCCACCTTGGATCAGAAAAGTTTAACTCGATTGTTTCTTTCAGCTGGATTCCAACAACATTCCATACTTGAGCCAGGTTTTGGGAGAGTTTGTTTAAAATTGTTACGACAAGTTTGGTTAGTCTTACGGTCATCTGAAATCAAAACAGATTTAAAAGTTAAGCCGTTTACCAGTTACACATAAATATTAATAGAATTTCTTTACCTCAGCCGGCATTGGACGCCTACTTAATAACTTGACACTGCTGATTAATAAACTACTTTGATTATTAGCGGTTAAACTTTGCGCCCAGTTTTCACCTAAAAATGACAAGCGTAACAATAAAGACAACTTAACATGCAAAATTTGATCTCAATGAACTAATGCGACACTTAAGGAACCAAATTTGGCTCACAAAAAAGCAGAATTTATCTCTTAAAGTAAAAATTAAACAAAATCAAGCTTTTGAGTAACAAAGTTTTGCTTTAAGAAACCCAATTTGGTTCCTAAGCACATTAGACTCTACTAACTTACCCCATAATTCAAGTAATCGTATTAAAGTATCCACTGCAACTTGGCAGATTTTCAGTAAGTAAGAAGCCGGTTGAACACTATTCAACACGAAGATTAAAATTTTCGTCAAACGCAGTCTCATCTCCTAGATGACAACACCATTAATCAGCACACAAAATCAAATATTTCTCATATAAAATATTCACTTAAAACTTACGGTGCTTACAAAACACGAGTGAATTATGGTAAACGACGAAATAACGCTGCATAACAGCTTTGTAGTTGAGCGACTACTTTCATAAATGTCTTCCAACTTGACCATTAAATCGTCTGACAAACCGTCAAAATTCCACTGCCACATATCATCGATTGGTTTCCCACAAAACAAATACAGCGGATAAATGGCCATCGACAACAAATTGTGCGATTTCTTTTCACCACGATTCAGACTAATAAATACAAGTTGTTTTTATAATTTTACAACAATAATCAATACTGTTCTCATTACAATCTCAACGATGAAACGATAAATTTTGAGCAGCACAGTATCAAACGTCTTTCGCACAATGTTTTAAAAACGTTAAGCCACATTTCTTCATTTTCCAGCTCAAAACTATATCAAAAAGAATTTTATTTAAATGGAAAATTAAATCAAACAAAAACCTTACTTTAACCATGTTTTGCAGTTAAGAATCAACACGCAGCAGTCATTTATAACTCTTTCGTCATCAGACGTTTGTACGACGTTTAACAACGTTACAATCAGCTCTTTCAGCACTTCTGGTTCCCATAACAGACAAGAATCCACCGACTGTGTTAACTCTAGAAGAACATCTAAAGCCTTTCTTACTTGTTTTGTTTGATTGTTGTTATTCTGAATATCAGAAGCTAACTGTACAATGATCTGCTTCTCAACTTCATTTTTGTGATTTCGGATCAGAAGCTGCACTGCTAATTCTCTAGCAGCTCTAGAAACGTAAATGCTTTCATCGTCAATGCACGAAATACACGAATGCAAACAGTCTAACATCAAAAAAATAACATTAATTACTAATTATCGGTGTCGTAAATAAGTGGGCATGGATATTTCGTTACCTTTTGGAATCAACGTTTCTCCCTCTGAGGGAATCTCGATCAGCTTTAAGAATAACTTCCATAAAGCGCAACTTATAATAGGATTGAGTTGAGTTGTTGAATGAATACTTTTAAGCAAATCTTTAATGACTTCTTGATTTGTTTGTAGAGTCTCTAAGCCAAATGAACACGCAGTCAGTGACCCAATAATGTTTAATCCTAAAGCAACGACTCTTGAATTTAAAGTGTTCCATCTGGAGCCAAAGGATTTCAGCCATGTTTTCGGCTGCATTCCGTCGGCAATAACAGCGATGCTCTCAGCTAATTGAATATAATCAAAGTTAATGCCATTTTTTTTAAGGAAATATTAATTAGAATTCTCATTTTACACCCAAACACAGTTTAGAGCACTGTCATGATTGTCAAAACTTTCAAATTACCGTTACTGCTTTTGAATATCTGATCCAATAATGATGAAAATTTCTCCAGAAGAGTATCGTCACTTACTTGATGATCGTGTTCAAATAATAATTGACAACATCGTCGAATTTTGTTTATGAAAATGTTTTTAACTTCCATTATTGAAAAAGTTTTGTGTTTAAATGCAGCCGGTGTCATCAATGTAAAGTCACGTGATGATCAAATAGAATCAAACATGCGATTATCTACCCTCTTTAACACAATGTATTCCAATGGAAGGCGTGGTGATCTAAATTGTTGTACACTAGCGCTGAGCGCTCCATGGCGGGGAGCACTTCAACTATGTTTTGCCTAGTTTAAAAACTGCAAAAGAAAATTAAGCATAAGCAAGAATAGGCAGAAATAGGCAAATACTGGTACTATGCAGTAATAAAGTGCAATAATAGTAATATTGTAATAACCAGAAACTAATTTTCTAATTTGCATAAATTATTTTTTGTAGCTTTGGAGTTTATGATTATGATATTAAATGATTATTCTTAATTGTAAATTTTGAAATCCATTGATACTGAAAATTAGCTGAAAATTTCTTAACATGATGCGTGACTTTTGAGTTAATAATCATAAATGTAATCGATGGTATCAGAATGAATGTATGTACATTAATCCACTTTATAATATGCATAATAATATATTGTATTCTTTCTTATATCTTCTTGGTATACTGCTAAGAAAAAATCCTAACAAAAAGAAAAGTTTTGGCATTTTTTTTCCCATAACTCCTAAAACGGAAGTTAGCAGCTCTAACTATACAATTAGAACTACTCTTTAGGTAATCTTTTTAACTTTCATTTTTGCATACTAGAACTTCCTTGTGGCTTACTTAGTTTTTGGCAATTTTTTCCATTAAGCGCAAAAATCAAAATATGGATTCGATCTAATTATTATTTATGTATGCTACTGGTTTTGCAATAGCATAATAAATAATGTTTACTTTGATTCTGACAAAAGTAACCAAACAACTTTCTTAACAATAAAATTTTCTTTGTCTCAATTTTATCTATGTAATATGATACCATTAGTTTCTTCAGCTCAACAATAACTTTTGACTTGCAACTGTACAATTAACTTTTAACAAAAGTTACCAAGGTATCCATAGTTAAAAATTGAACAACCAAAACATTAAAGTTTTTTTATATAAGTTGGTTAATCTTATCGAATTGATCAGTGTACTGCAACAGTCATGATTTCTATAGCGTTAATCAAGTTTTTCTTCTTTTGTTTGTCATTTTATGTTCTTATTGGGTGTACCAACTCAGCCATAACAAGCAATGTGTTTACAAAAGTACTCCCAAAATTTAAATTAAACAGTGGAATTTTGAAAAGATATAACTATACCACAATTCAAAAATGCGCCATGAACTGTTTACATAAATCTAATGTCGCGTTTAATTACATTAAGAATGGTACTTGTGAAATATTAGCCAAGCAAGAAAATCTAACTGATGCCAACTTCACTTTTAACAGCAATTACTCTTATTACGTTTCAGTAAGTAACTTACACCAAAGAAAAAATTAAAAAAAAAAAAACAAAATTATCAAAAAAGTTATGAAAGTTCCTCCCGATTAATCAAAAAATGTTTTTTTTTTCTTTTAATGTAAATTAGTGTAGGAAAACCATTAAAATGTTAATATAAAAGAAATGTTACTAACAATTTTACTAATAATTTCTAAAATTTAACCTAAGTCGCTTAACATAAAAATACGGCTTAATTAATTAAAAAAAATTTTATATAATATTTTAGCAAAATTTGAATCCATGCCAACCCAATCCATGTTTGTATGGTAGTTTGTGCACGGTGACAAGAGACCGCATGGATTACAAGTGCATCAATTGCCCTTATCCAACAGATGGAAAAAATTGTGGGGGTAAAATTGGTTCTTTCATTTATTCTTTAACCCTTAACATAATTTAAAATACTAATTTAAAACGACAGAACTAAACTGTGGAACTGTGTGCTTTCGACATAAAGATATGGTTTTCTTCATGTACACCAATAGCAGCACCTGGTTTGACGCTTACAACTATTGCATTAAGCAAAACATGACGTTGGCCATGATCAAAGACGCTGATACTCATCAGACTATACAGTCATTTTTCTTAAACATGTACGCTAATCGGAAGAGTGACCAACAAGCTTTCTGGTTTGGACTGAACCGAACTTCTATAAGTGCTCCTTGGACATGGGTGGATGGGACACTTTTGACCAGCAACGAGTACAGAGGTTGGGCCGCTACAAAACCAAAGGATGAACTCTGTGGCAATATTGCTAATGGCGACAATTTTGCATTCAAGTGGGACGACGACCCATGCAAAAAACTAAGTACTTGGGAATACTACCCATTGTGTCAAAAGCAGTACCCATTTTTCAATCCGCCCTTATTAACTCGGTCGTTTAAGGCAGTTGCAGTCGCAGAGAAATCTGAAACCAACTTGAGTTAATTAAAAGTTGTTACAATGTTTGCAATTCAATTAAATTGATACCAAATGCACAATTAGGATAGAGAAATAACCATCAAGGTCAACTTTTTTTTTAGTTTTATCTTTTTCCATGGCACATTTTCCCATCTGAAAATTTTTTCTTCAATGCCAAGATTATTTGTTCCGATTTCATATTCGTGTAATTTTGTAACGTCAAATACAATAAAAGATGCTGTTTGCCATGTTTAATTTTGCTGAGTTTGTGTTGAGGCCACAGAGGGAAAGTATTTGACAAACACTTGGACAAAATAAATCATTGCTTGTAATTTAACTGAACAACTTAATTAAATTATGTAATGTAGACATTAAAGAACAGTTTGTCTCGTATAAATACTGAACAGAAAAGGTGGTGTAGTCATTTTACTGTATATGAAGATTTGAAATGATGTGGAAGATACTGATTTGCTTGGTTGTTTTGTTGCTTAATGTAGGCTTTCTATGGGCCAATGTAATTTCAACAACTGAGTGCGTTAAAAGTAACAACTCACAAAAAAGTTTTAAAATAACGGTTAATGTCGTAATTGATACCACTGCTGACAATGATGGTCTTTCCTGTCATAAGCCAGAACCGGTAAGTGATTTTAAAATAACTCTTTTTAACATATCACTCATAAACTTAGACGTCAATGTTAAAAATTATTTTATAAACTTTTAAGCTTAATGTTCCTACTGACTGGAATGAGAAACTTTTCAATGTTAAAGTCATCCATAAATTCTCATGCTAAAATCTCTCTTACAGAAATCAATGCTGAATTCCTCAATAATATATTTAATAAATAACTACAACCGTTTTCAAATCATAATTTTTGAATCAACATTATTTTTTAATAGCCACTCAGCCCCTGTAATCCAAATCCATGCCAAAACAACGGTGAATGTCAGTTGACCAAAAATGGGGCCGACTACCACTGTGAATGCATTTCTCCGACTACTGGAAAAAATTGCGAAAGTAACACGATTATAACTTTTAAAATTTATATTCGGTAATCAAACTTTTAAAATTTTCTTAGGTTTATGTGGTGGACTCGATTGTTTTAAACATAAAGACACAATATTTGTGCTTTATGATGCTCCACCTTTTGCCGGAAGTTGGTCTTACGCCTATAGTACGTGTACTGAACACGGCTTGACTTTGGCTATGATAAAAGACCAAGAAACTCACGACGCAGTTAAAACCTATTTTAACCAATTTTACGCTGACCGATTATCCGATCAAGATGCCTTCTGGATTGGACTAAACCGAACTTCAAAATATGATCAATGGAAATGGGTTGATGGGACACCACTAGGATCTTATGGTGGTTGGGTTTCAACTCGTCCAAAATCTGAGCTCTGTGTCTGTATTGCCAATACTCAGTCCTTCCAGTTTAACTGGGATGATGATTCATGCAATGGGGCTAACTCTTGGACGTATTATCCTTTATGTCAGAAAAATCTCTAATTAGATATTGTCTTCAATTTTTTTTGCCAGAACTAAATTAGCTTTTTATTAATTAGTAACTAAATTAGTATTTCACTGTAGTATATAGATTAAGTTCCATCGACTTTCATACTAAAACTTCTCACATAAACTTCTTAAACGCCATGTGAAATTGATTTCAAAACAAACTTTGTTACTAAAACGTTTGCAAAAACATTATCCATTGTTAATTGTTCATTTGAATAAATGATATCTCGTGTTTACTGTTGACTTTGAAACTTTTGCATTAGAAAACATTAAACAGTTTTTTAAACAGTTTTAACTAAACGTGTTTTAATTTGTACAACTGTTAAAATCCACCAAGTTGTTTCAATCAGTGTGTGTGTATAGCAGCACTGAATGCTATTCTTTACAATGACAAAAATCAATGCATTTTCAATATGTCTTTGGCTAATATGCTTTTTAATACTTTTCGACTCAATAGAAGGCCGAGGTCAATTCAGCAGAAGACAAAAAGAAAGGCAAAAACAAAAACAAAGACAAAAAGGTGTCAACTTTAGAGTAAATCCAAACATAGAAGTAATTCCTGTCAACAACGAAGATTCATCTCAACATTTAACTATTAACTTAAAAGTTGGAAGCAGCTGCTGCAATCTTACAGTTTGTATTTTATAAACGTACAGTAGTTGTAACTTTGTAAATGAAATGGGTATTTGTTTTTGTTTTAAAACTTAAGAATCCATGCAATCCTAATCCATGTTTAAACAGTGGAGTTTGTGTCCCATTTGACTTTGGCAGAGACTACTATTGCGACTGTCCATATCCCCTTGGAGGAGACCAATGTGAAAGTAAATGTTTTGTTAACTCTTTAAGTACCGTCTAAATAAAACTCGATATTTGCTCAATATATTAAAATTTCCATTGATTTTAGTAACAAGACTGAGTTACATTAGTTTCAATGAGAATTTGTTACCGGACAACAAGCATTGTCTTGCATCATATATTTTTTATTTTTTGTGTCCAAACTTTCTCATATAAACACAAAATTAAAAATGTTGAAACTAATTGTTTTTTTTTTCTTAACAAAAAAAATAGGTCTACACTGCTCAACGTACACTTTGTGCAATGCCGTGCAACAAACCGTGTATTTCATCTACCGTTACGTAAATGTCAGTTTTTCGGAAGCAGTTGACTATTGCCACAGTTTAAACCAGACTCTAGCCACATTTCCGGATAGCTACTATCTGAAGAAAGTCAGTGAGGACTTGCGAAAAGTATACTACCGAGATCCAAGTGACCGATTTTCAATGTGGATTGGGCTGAACCGAACATCAACTTCCGCCGAATGGAAATGGATAGATGGAACTGAACTTCAATACCGAAATATGTGGGCACCAGATCGACCAAAGAACGCGCTGTGTGCTAGCCTTTCTAATGGCTATGGTCTTGAATTCAAAATGGCGGATGACGATTGCATGGGAAATGCAGACTGGGTTCATTTCCCATACTGCCAACAAACATTTCCTTTCATTCAAACATATTTCGATTAACTACAGCTCATGTTACATTTTCAATAATTACCAAATCGAATCAATAAATTTAATAATTAAGTCCAATTTTGTGACGTCATATTTCATTTTGTTAATTGCAAAAACTCGCTTATAAAAATCAATAATAGATTCAATTTCCATTGACTGAACTAAGTTCATATTAAATTTCTTTTACAAAGTGTTTTTTTACTGTAGTTTCTATCATTGAATGACTCAAACTTTGGTCAAAACAATAACTTGATATTATTAATAATTCAATTGAGATGCATTTGAATAATAATAATATGAACAAACAATGATTTTTGTTTTGTACTTTGAATTGAAATACATAAAACTAAAACCATTTCGTGTATACTACAGTATAAGCATAGCATATAGTTGAAAAGCATTTAAAATCTCAAAAGTTGGAGCTACTGTACGTACTTTTAAAGTATCGATAAAGTTTTCAGCTGTTGAATAATTTTAAATTAGTAATAATGATGAAAAACATTTGGTTAATCACTACTCCTGGGATAATACTTTCCACTTTGTTTATTGCAACTAATCAATATGATTTTATACGAAAAGGAGTCAAAATTAAAGACAGTGTTATTGACTTAGCTTCTGAATCTGTAACTATCAATCTTCAACCAGGATGTTCTCAGGTCAATATTACATTTGTATTTACAGAAGTTTCATTTGTTGCAATGAAAAAATTTAAATTAGCAAAAAAGTATTATTCTTTAGTTTTCAAATTATCACTAATCAATTATCACTTTAAATTTAAAATAATTTATTTTTTTTGGAAATTTAATTTTTTGAACAGTTAAATAATTTTTTGAACGAATAAACTTTCTTGTTCAACTAATTTTCGAAAATCCTGTACAACATTTCCATTTCCCACATTAGGATCGATGTGCTCCCAATCCATGCAGACATGGATCACTTTGTGCCTTAACTCAAGCAATGGACGATTATAAATGCTTCTGCAGTTTTCCTGCTTCCGGCCGAAGATGTGAATGTAAGTCCGTTTTCCCTTTTCCATTAAAAAAACCCCTCATTTTAAAAATCACTTAAATTTTTCTCCAACAGATCTTGGCCTAAGCACTCGATATTACAATACAAACATTCAATACAACGACACAATGTACATGATTGCCCCTCACTACAACGGGTCCATACAAGATGCCATTTACTATTGCAAAAAATACTACATGCATTTGGCTGATTTTCAAAATAAATCTGCCCTCGAGTTTGTAGCTGAAAAACTTAAAAAGCTTTTTTCACCAGCCATTTACAAAAACTATCGTTTTGCTATGTGGATTGCACTGAATCGAACCAACAACTCAGCGCCATGGACATGGAGTGATAATAGCCAATTGAATTACACGGATAAATGGGCCCCAGATCGTCCGACTAATAATACTGATTATCAATTTGCCTCCATAAGACATGATGAAACTTTGCAATATTTAATACACGATGAGCCAGAAGGCGGTGAAATAGGATGGGTTCATTTCCCACTATGCCAATACACAATGGATTTCTACGACGGAAATATTCCCACGCTATCAGTTCCAGATTCAATTAAAAATTTAATTTAAAAAATAATAACTTTTCAGTTTAGAGTGGATTTTGAATCAAAACAAGAAAATTAAAATTACTTCACCATAATTTCTTTTTCTTGACGCACAGTATAGCTTATTTTTATTTGCAAATAAAGAAACGAGACTGTGTCTAACCGTGTCTATTATGGCACTTTTTCATGCCGCAGTAAGTACGAACGCAGCCGGCGCAGCCTCGCATGCAGAAACTAATTTTGACCGAAAGTAAACGCGCCGTACCAGCTGCCGGACGCAACCGGCAGAAAATAGTTTTAGGTCACCGGTAACTTTTTTTTAGATTTTCCTGTAAAACAATCCTGTCTGAATCAACATCGCAAAAGTGATAAAGTGGTTGACATACAAACTCACTTTTCAATCAAAATGTACTGTATACACTTCCTTCATGCTTTTCCCATTAAATTTTAGGGCTGGTAAAATTACAAGTAATTACAGCAACTCTCTGTGACGTAAGGCTAATGCTCTCTAGCCCTCGATGACATAAGAATTCCTCCTTAGAGAAATTCAGACACACAATTCAGTCACAACAATCATTCGTCAGAATTCAGTAAAGCATATGACCTCATTTATATTGATGGGTAAATATATAGGACAAAAAAACGTCAATATTTTCCTTCTCCGTAACGTTATTGTAATAACAGCTACACGGAAGATGGCAACACGATACAATCAAAAATTAATATAGACAATCAAAATAAATTTACAGGGAAGTTAAATTGACGGACAATCGAAATGACATTATATTAATTCAACAACCAATACCGGTACAAGAGTGATTGGCCACACAAATTTCTGACTTTGAGAATGCTAAATGCTCTGCTTTAACAAAAAAAAAAAAACAATTGACCCATATTTCAGTAGGTCAAAAACCTTTCTTTCTTTCCCCTTCCCCATACCTTCCATATTCACTGGGGAGATTTTCTAATTACCACAGTTCACACTCAGTTTTCGACTGACATTTCAACAGTAAGCATCACAAAATCGCTGACATGGGAAATTGAACTTAACAGTAACAAAAGAAAACTTTTAAAAAAATTGGCTGTTTGGCCATGGCAGTGTTGACCATGAAATGGAATATTTTCAACTGCTTTTTATTGATATTGGCCATATATGCACCGACTGCAGTGCATCTCCAATCATCCCTATTACATAGACCATCAGTGTTTAACAAAGGTAACAAAAACTAAATTTTAAAATTTTTCATTTTGAAAGGGTAAATTGAATCATTTTCTGTTGTTGAGTGAAGTCAATATTCGCCCATTGCCATGTCAAAATACACAAGGCGACCAGGGAGTTTGCATGTTTGTATGGGATTGTGTGAAAAATGATGGAGTTCACTTGGGATCATGCATTGACGGATTCTTATTTGGGACGTGTTGTGCAAACAAAACTGACAATTCGACATCGTCTAATTTCACAAATGCGGTAGAAATTAGAAATCATAATAACAGCGCACAAAATGATGACAATGCTAATCAAAATTCAACCGCGGCAAGGCCAAAGTTACTCACTTCGCAAGTTCCATCAAAGATTTTCAAAGGTACAATTGCATCTTTTGCATCATTACATTGTTAAAATATTTTTTCTATTGTTTTTGTGCTTACTGAAGATTGTGGTTTATCTCCAATGATTCCAACAACGAGAATTGTTGGTGGAAAAAACGCAAAAATGGGAGACTGGCCATGGCAGGTTAATAAATCAAAATTATTTTAATTCATTAAGCTAAATACTACTCTAACTACAACTTAATGAAAGAACGATCAAAGTCCAGCATAATTTGTATTTGTCAAATCTAATTCTGGAACTTGGTATTAAGTATAATTTTTAATGTCTATTACTTTAATGAAAAACCCACAGAGATTTAGATGACAAAAAATATAAATGAGACATTGATCGTTCTTCTTCGATTTTCTTCATATGAAACCGATAATTAACGTTTTGGACTTTTTCTCAAAGGTTTCAGTTCGAGTAGTTTCATTTTTTGGTTTTAGCAGCACTCACCGATGTGGCGGTGCTATTTTAAATGAAAGATACATCATAACTGCTGCTCACTGTGTTTCAAGGTAAAAACCACCACAAAAATTCACAATTTGAATTGCTCAATACACGTTAAGTTCTACCAATTTACAATTTAGCTGGAAGGTAAACCAACTTCGAGTTCGAGCTGGTGAATACGATTTTGGCAGCATAAAAGAGCCTCATCCTCATGTTGAACGTGACATTGCGCAGCGAATTCTGCACCCAAAATACAATTCTCGCAACTACGTAAACGACTTAGCTTTGCTACGCCTCTCCAGACCCTTAACCGAAAAGCCAAATATTCTCCCAATTTGCTTACCTGACTTTGACGACAAAGCCGAAACAACTCTCGTCGATCACATGGCCACACTAACCGGCTGGGGGCGGCTGAGTGAAGGCGGAAAATTACCAAACATTCTGCAGCAGGTGAACGTGCCTATCATCGGCATCGGCGAATGTGAGCAAATGTTCAAAACATCCGGCTGGAAAATGAAAATAACGGAATCACAATTGTGTGCTGGTTACGAGAGAGGTGGAAAAGATTCCTGTCAGGTAAAAACAAAACTAAATACAGATAAAATTTAGAAAAACTAACCATAAAATTAATATTAAATTTCCAGGGAGATTCCGGTGGACCACTGCAGTTGCTGGGCGACGATAGCCGGTGGTTTTTAGCTGGTGTAATTTCCTGGGGAGTCAGCTGTGCACAGCCTAATTTGCCAGGAGTTTGTACAAGAATAACGCAATATAAACCGTGGATCATGGAAACCATTACTGCAAATTGACATTGAGTGTTAAAAATTTTAATGATTATTACACAAAATAAAATATTTTACTTACTTTTTTATATTCTTCACAAATCTTTATGCTGTAAAAATTAGTTATTTTTTTCACAACAAATGTTTCAATGAAACAAAATATTTAATATTTATGCTGATATGTTTAAATAGCACAAAGACTAGATTATATAAACCGGATGGACTAGAGACATTTAAAGTTGATTAAACATACACAACTTAAGTAACAGCGCATGGAAAAACAGCTTATAAAATTGGGTAAACAAGTAAAT
The DNA here is from genome assembly GCA_013389785.1 of Helicorthomorpha holstii. Classification (NCBI taxonomy): domain Eukaryota; kingdom Metazoa; phylum Arthropoda; class Diplopoda; order Polydesmida; family Paradoxosomatidae; genus Helicorthomorpha; species Helicorthomorpha holstii. The sequence continues at coordinate 16,653,508 of JAAFCF010005931.1, read as the reverse complement.
AGTTTGAGAGAAAGAACTTTTTCTGTGTATAAGTATAAATAAAACTATAAAATAAAAATAGTATAACTGCACCTTGGAGCTTTTTTGGAATCAGAATACAAAGTTTGGATCCACGGAAACCACTTTGGCGGTAAGAAATGCATGCATACAATATAACAAATCTGGCAAATTACTACTCTCTAATTCCTAAAAAAAATCAAATAAACAAACAAATTAAAAAATTAATATCGGCAATTAATGTTAAGCTTGGTATACTTTGGTTTCAATGTCTTCGGAATCTTCAGGAAGAAAATGTAACTTAAGGCGAGTTTTACCATCATCGGATGAACATTTCATTTGAGAAAATCGATACTGCCACAAATAACTCTGAAATTTATCATACAAAATAAATAATAATGGAGAATTAAATTCAGTACTTTCTCGTCCCGCTTTGCATTTTTTCCGCGATAATTTGTAATTGGTGAATTTTTCATAAATCTATAAATATTTATGCTCTTACTTTTGCGTCTGGGTCATACATGGCAAATCCAATATTCCAATCTAAAGTAAGGGCGGTGATTCGTTGATCCACAGTCACACTAAAAGTTTTACTCTATACACACACAAATAAAACTCAAATTAATAATAAAATTGTGAAGAGTTTAAGCAAAGAACAACTACAACCGTAACATTTGGTTTTTGGTGCTAAAAGCAAGTTAAACCATTGAAATGATACTCAAGTCGTTCTTCCTTTACACTCTTTTATTTGTTTTGTAATAATTGAAACTAAAATGTACACTTAAGTTTGTTACTGCTTCATAAATTGCCCGATGCCAAGCTCCTTCAAGTCGAATTAGTGAAAGTGGAAGTTCAACCGACAAAGTGTAAGCTTTTCCCGAGCTACTTTGAAATATAAAGCAATGATTTCGATGAAGTTCTTCACTTCGCTCCTAATTTTGGACATTCAAAAATATAAAAATTAAAACCAGTTTATAGTCAATATTAACAATAAATTAATATAAGATAAAAATGTCAACCTTTATAACGTTCAAAGCGGTTTGGTAAACTTTAAAAGCAAACTCAACATGTGTCCACAGCTTCACAATGGCATGAGGCTAAAATCATCAAAATTGAACACAAAATTCTCTGCAATTTCTGTGATTTATCAACGTTCAGTTAAGATTTTTACCGGAGGCGATGCCATCATATAGATATCCTCTCCTTTAATAATTAAGTACTTTGACCTCCAAATCAGATTTGAGCTATTTTCCAACTGGTGAGCCTCGTCTACCCATCCCATCCATAGAAAACGTTCTTCTGGACTCAAGTTGTTATTAAAAGCCTTGACCTGAAACATTTTAAAATCCGTTTTAGATGTTATGGATTAAAACTTTACGTGTTTTTAGTTAATTAAACCTGTTGATTAGTTAATTCGGCTATGTTTCCAGCAATAAGTTTCACCCAACCGCACATGTTTCGCTCGTCCTCGCATTGTATAACGGCTTTTCGATCCTGTCCCCGAACTTCAAATGCAAAACTAAGAAAAGCCAAAGCATTAAGAAAATTTCAAAATAAAATCTAAAAAGACAAATTTTATTTACTCAATTTCCTGAGTTAAAGAAGTAGCACGACTTATATTGGCAGTTAAAAGTGGAAATGACATGAAATCCACCCATTTAGTTTCTTGGTTCTCATCGTACGCGTTCTGAATTCGCTTTTTCACTAAAAATATAACTCAAGTTTAAAACACTTTCCCAATGAAACCTTATTAATAAATAAATATATTACAGCAACTCTTCAAGTAAGGAGCAGCTTCACTGTAATGTTTGAGAGTAAGTGTGACTAGTGGTCCCTCAGCCGATTTTAAAATATCTAAAGCCTCATCGTGACTGCATCCTTTAAGACTACAAGAATTGACCTAAAGAGAAAAAAATTCGATCACAATTTCTCGCAGTTTCAATTGATTAATGGATACCTTGTATATGGCGTCTCCTACCAAAAGTTGCCCGGTTGGTTCATTGATACAAGAAATTCTGGAAATTAATATAGGAAGACGATGCTCGGAGCCACCCTAATATAACAAAAACCCCATATATACCGTGTAAAGAATGATTTCTTAAATTAAAACACATTTTAATCAAAAAATAAATGAGACAAAATGCTATTGAAACTGGTCCGATTTAGTCTCGTGTCTTTATTCGGATCCAATTTATCAACAATATAAAGCATACTGAATTTGTTTTCACCTTAATGCTAAATCCCAAACCTCCTGACTTGCTTCTCCTCAAAGTTACGACACGTCTCTTCATTAAATTACACACAAAAATTAATAAAATTTCTGAATTATTTTTCAAACATTTCAAACCGAATTTAAAAGAGCGAAAGGTATGTTTTCTTATACTTAAGCAACAATTCTCTTACGTATCTGAATTGTTACATACCTGCGAATGAGAGGTGTTATTTATTGAAAGATTTTCAGCATTATCTACCGCATTTGTGTTGCTTGATTCATCTTTTTGCAAAAGAAATCTATCCGGAGTAACATGCAGCCTCATACATTGAGCTTTACATTTGCCATCGCTTGCAATTACAAGTCCCTGACGAGACTAAAATAAATAAAAACACAGGGTAATAAGTTAACAACTTAATAAAAATCCTACTAAAACCAAAATTATTATACACACAATCCAGCAAAAACCTACGATATTTTACTGTACTGCATAATTTCATAAATCAAAAAATCGAACACTCACCCTGAACATAACTGCACTTATTTAAGTGTTATATGACGTATAAAACCACTTTCTTATTGTAATAAAACACCGCGGAATTAAGTAAATCGTTTGAAGTTTACATTTTAAGAATATGTGAGCTACAACACCAGTGCGGTCGTAATGGAATTTCTGTAATGGAATTATGGAATCTGTCAGTGAACGAAGAAAAAAAAACACAAACAAACACATCTAATCTAAACAATTAATACATGATCATAAACAACGCCACTTCAACGGTAAAGATCAGATCTTTTAAGCGTTAAATAGACGTATTACATTCAACTGGTGCTGTAGAGTCAAGATGCTACACTTGATATGTGGTCACCGGTAGTGTAAAGTATAGAGAGAGATCATTTCTTAGCTGTATATAACAGACGATTTAACACATGGTTAAGGATTGTAAAGATCAAATTTTAATAACTGAAATGACCTTGATTCGAGTTTTGATTTCATTCATGTGACTTTTTCGTTATCGAATTCTATGATTCTTTCATTACAAAAATGTAAGTTAACGTTTATTATTGTTATTTTAAGATACAGGGCACAATTGTGATTAACTTTTTATAGAGAAGCAACATGGCAACTGAGATTCCATTAGTTACACAACTCTCATCAAGAGTTATTAGAATTTTAGGATGCAATCCTGGACCAATGACTTTACAAGGAACTAATACATATCTTATTGGAACTGGAGCCAAGTACAGTATATACAATTAAATATAAACTCAATTCCTGCTTACTGTTTAAGTTTGACTGTTTGTCGTGCGGTTTTTATTCACTTTAGACGAATTTTGTTGGATACTGGAGAACCAGGAGTTCCAAATTACATTGCTAATCTGCAGAATGTTTTAAAGGAACGCAAAGTGGAACTTGAGCATATAGTTTTAACTCACTGGCATCATGATCACGTCGGTGGAGTCGAAGATATTTTTAAAAATATTAGCCCAGCTGTTAAAAGTTGGTTTGATTACATTTTTGTTTGTTACACAATTATTACATCAAGTTAAAAAGTAATTTGGTTATTGTTTTCCTACCATTTTTTTAAGACTGCGATATAATGAAAATCAAAAGACTATCTGAAACAGATCCAACACCGCCAAATGGCAATTATAAGTTTTTAAAAGATGGAGACCAAATTGTTACTGATGGAGCATCACTGAAAGTTTATCACACTCCAGGACACACAGAGGACCATGCAATTTTGCATTTGGAAGATGAAAATGCTGTCTTTAGTGGAGATTGCATTTTAGGCGAAGGATCTGCTGTAAATTTCCTAATATAATTTGAAAAATTGCTGCATTTGTTTATTTTTGCATGGTTTTACAGGTGTTTGAAGATTTGCACACTTACATGAAGTCTCTATCTTTGATTTTGGGTCTAAATCCAACTGTCATTTATCCAGGTCATGGCCCTGTAGTTACCGATGCAAAGCCAAAAATTGAAGAATACATTGCTCATCGTCTTGCTAGAGAGAACCAAATCTTTGCGACTCTATCAACAACTACTCCATTGACAATCGAGGAAATTGTTAAAATTGTGTACAAAGTAAGTTTAAAGACATTGATAATTTAAAGAGTTTTTTAGTTACCTTTAAAATGTATTTTATCCATTAATGACTTTTTTTTCTTAATTGCTTAAAGGAAACTCCAGAGCATCTTCATCGTGCTGCTGCCTTCAATGTACATCATCATTTGACGAAACTACTGAAAGATGGGAAAGTTGGTAAGCTTATTAATTACATTGATTAATTCGTTCCAATATCTTAATTGTTTTTTTTTATATAGTAAATGATGGCGATAAATGGGCTGTTGAGAAACCCAAAACAGATTCTAGTTTGTAATTAAAAGTTCTAATGAAGAAAGAAAATATCAAGCCAAAATGAAAAATTTGTTAATTATATTTTGGAATTTAGTGCTAAAATCGTTAAATCGTGATTGTCAAATTTGGGGGATTTTGTTTTTGATGCGAGATATAAATTGAATATTTACTTAAAATAAAATCCAACCTTTCTGTTATTTTCTGTGGTATTCAACTTTAAATTTTTTGAGTACTTTGAACTTGTTTGTTACTATGCAGTTCTTTGGTACAAGATGATTGGCCACCATCGAATGCATTGACCACCATAAGACTCTGTGGTTGCCTATAACATGTTCTCGAGTTTTTTTTAAACGATCTTTTCATGTTAAGCGATTTTTCAAGTCAAGCGTTTCCGCGTTAAACTTAATATTTAACTGTAATTCCAAACGACTATGTTTTGTCAAATTGGAATATAGAGCTTAACAAATTTATAGTTTTAGTTATAGTTTTAGCCTATTTTAAAATATACAAATAAATCTTCGGACTCTCACGAATTACCTTTAAACTAAAGTTTTATAATTTTACACTTTTATCTCAAAGAAATCGAAAACGCACGATTATAACATATGCTATTTACGTAATTTACGTAACCATCAAATCTCTAATAAACTGTACATGTCCTTTAAAAATATATTTAAAACATTTCCTAATGAACGCTAAACTTTCTTAACTTAGCCAGTTAGCTACGCCAGTAATGTCTTCAATGACGTTGACGTTGGTCAAAATTTTTGGCAGCACTTCTGGCAAACTAAAAAGGACCAGAATAAGAATTAATTACGTTACTCAAAATTAAAAATCTAAATTCACTAACTCAGCCAGACGAATTAAATTAACACAATCTGGTATGTTTTGTTTACGACTGCTGTTAAAATAACAATAAGAAAAACATTAGACGGGACGTTAAGAAAATTACTGCATCTTAAAAAAACCATGCAACATTGTTATTGTTTACCTATAAATTTCCTCAAATATTCTCGGGTGTTGATGCTGATAAACTTTCATAAATTTAGCCTTTTCACCAACTCCTTCAACCTGATGAAATAATGCAAAGTATTAAAAAGTTTATCAACTTTTTTCTTCAACATTTTGATACCATTTGTTGGAGAAGATCCACTTTGGAAAAAAACCCAGAAATTTGAAAAGTTGGAATGTAGCTGACTCCATCCAAACGGACAACATGTACATCGCCTGAATTAGTGTTGACCCTGTAATAATTTCAAGATTTCTTTAAAAATTTTTAAAAACATTAAAACCATGATTAAACTTTACTTCATGGTTTTTGAGAATTTGTCACAGCTGCTGTTCATCTGCACTTTAATAGGTGTAGCATCACTAAGACAAAAATTCACACAAATAAAATAAGTAAATTTACACACAAAAGAGAAATATTTGGTGATTTGTAAATTGGAACATTGTTTTTTACAGTACTAAAAAAGTAATGAGACTAAATCCTATCGGTTCCAATTTCAATTGTTCCCGTTTCTTTATGAAATGAAAAAATACGTGTCAATAAAGAAACGAGACTAAATCTTGTTAATTGCCATAAAGATTTTTTTTCCCGTTTCTTTCTTGCAATGGAAAAAAAAGTGTTAAGAAATGATATTAAATTTGATCAGTTCTAAAGGTAATTTATCCAGGCTTTTTCTTGCAATGGAGGAACAAAGTGTTTCAATTTACAAAATTACTAGGAACACAGTACAGTATATAAGATGGTTTACCTTGATCTTTTTGAGACATTTGACGTTATACATTGCGTTGTGTTATCGCTAATACACACAAAATAAGAACCACACCAAAATCACTTTCATTTACAGTTTTAAGGTGTATTTCGTAATCTCTACCTGTCACTTGAGCAGTCTAAATTGGTAATTTTCTTTTGGATGTCTTCGTACGAAGAACTGCAGTACAAGACATCCTTACCAAAGCTCTTCGTGTCATAATCTCGCAAACTACTACTATCAATCGGTGAAAAAGAACAGTTGCTTAATTTGATGCTATCTGTTGGTGATGTCGGGCCTGGAACGTCGTCCGATGGCGGTTTTGAGTCCACCCTGTTCAGTAAGTTGGCCTCGACTTCGCTCAATTTCTAAAGCATAAATATTTTTGAAAAAATGTTACATAGTCACAACACAGCCGGATTCAACTTTGTGTGCAGTTTCTGCCGAGTGATTTTCTAAATTGGGACACTTTCCTATACAGTTCCAATAAATAAAAGAGGCTGAATGTTATCAGTTACCGTAGGAAATTTTTCACTTTCTTTCATGCTAAGGAATTTTCGTTTATTTCAGTTCAAATGGCTATTTCTCCCGTATATTCCATGGCAAGATGAAAACAAAACATCGCAGTAAAGAAACTATACTAAAACGTACCAGTTTCTACGGCGAATTCACCTGTTTTTGATACTGTTTTGCACTGAAGAAAAAAGTGCCAACAAAAAAATAAGACTAAAACTCATCGTCTCCAACGGCAAGTTGGAGACGATGTTTGTTATTTTTTGCGATAAAGATAAAATAATTCAATTTAAAAAATCACCCGGATTTGTAGTAAATTGGTACCTAAATGAAAGAAAAATGGAGTTCTAGAGACAGTGTCTGAACTCAAAACCACAGAGTGGTAAATAAAAATTTACAATTCAATTTTGAGGGAATGCTACATTAAAGTCGAGACATAATTGTCAAGTTCTTGGCGAGACCGTGGTTATATTTTACAAAAATAAAAATTTAATAAGTTTCAATATTCCTAAAAATTTTAAAATTCGTTAAAATGGTCGATCAGTTCTTACTGGAATGCGTGTTGCTTTTCCACTAGTAATCAAACTTTCACTGAGACTTTCAGATTCGTCATACAGCTCCAAAAGAAGCGGATTTCCAGCCACTAAGACTTTGGCTTGCAGTGTTTTGAACAACGCTAGTTCAGAAAAGAACACCTTTGATTCAGGTTCCCATCTTCCCTGTATAAATTAAGAAATTTTAATTAATAACAGTAATCATCTTAATGTTTAAAAAAAATCGATTACAAACCTGAAAATTGCTATCGACGTGTGCCAATTTTGCCCTATGACAAAACGCTGGAACATCTAAAAATCTTTTTCTAAAATCACAAAAAGAAAGTAAAAAAAGTCATTAATTACTCCACTGACTACGGATTAAAGTCAAAAATTTAAATCCTACCGTAAAAATCTCAACTGAGCAAGATGAACCGAACCAAAGTTTCCATAATCGTAAAACACAATAACAACATTCCCGTTATCATTTACAGCTGTAATCCACGCTCGGTTCCAGACCTTTAATTCTTTGTAGTAACCAGCACATGGTAATCCAACACAAACTTTTGTCGGATCAATCGTGTAACTATGGGACAATTCCTTGTTTTCGTATAAGGATCTGCATAATAAAACACAACAATGTTAACAAACCGATTCTTGTTATTATTGAGAACTCATCAGATATTACGTCATTTCAGCGTTAAGTTGATCTAACTGTTCAATTTGGTCATCGAGCTGGATTGAAAACTTGTGAGGAGAGACCAGCGAGCTCACAACAACGTCATATGTTTTTCCAACGACAAACATATCCTCCTCGGGATAAACTATACAAGTTTCACTGTTGGTCACTGCGTCAGAAGGAGTGTCAATGATATATGGCAAAGCCTGAAAAATTTAAACAATTGTAGTATGCCCTAAGATTTACATAGCCAGCTCAGTACTTAAGTCTATCTATTACTTATGACTTTATGTCTGGTTTCTATTTTACTTATACACTACGCATTTAGTATAAAATACTCTAAAATATTCCATAGGTTTCCATGCATGAACAAAATTTACTGTACCGTGATTGGATTTTTATACTGCTGCTTTTTTCGCTGTTTAAGCCATTCTTTACCATGTGGTGTGCACTTAATCAAAATATGGCCATCTATAAGATAAAATAAAGTTAAATTTCTTAATTCAAAAAGAAAAAAATCTATATATAATAGTCTTACTTGGACCAACGTAATATAAATTAAAATATTTCGCCAGCCTTGTAAAAATCGCTTCTAAAGTTGTGGCACAAGTTTGATCATTTATAGCAAACTTTTCATTGAAACAATTCTACAACAACAAAAAAAACCAACCAAAATTATGATTATAATTTTGCAAGTAAATCCCGGTTAATACCTCATAAGTCATTTCAAAAACTTTGATATGAACACCACTTGAAACACTATCTACAACTTCAAGCATTTTCTTTAACGTTTCTTCAGTCACAATCTCTTCAAACTGTTTACTTAACAAAGTTTCTAGAAAACAAAACCAAACACAATTAATTCCAATTCAATTTACTCGATTCAAATAAAAGCCAATTTTACGTTTCATTTCATCCAGCGTTGGTTTTGGTGGCGGGTGAGACGCTGGATACAATTTGCCTTCTCGTTTATCCGATTTATCAAAATAAATAACGTCTTGAGAATAGGAGATCAATTCGTAGATGCTTCTGAAATCGTTGCGTCCTCCAAATTTAAGTCGTTCACCTGTGTGGGCTTCGAATTCGGTCGGCAACTCGTACATCGGTAACCCACTCTTAAATTTCAACATCACCTAAATTGTAAAAAATAATAAAAAATATGAAATGGTTAAAAGAAAAAAATTATATTTTTGGGTTTACCTCGTTTAATTGATCTCTGAACCTTGGTTTTAATCTTGAAGATGTTTTAGGCGGAGGTGATTCAGTCACGGTCATTCCCTTAATAAATAAATCAAAATTATTTAACATTTTACCTACTTTTATGTAACGTTTTACCTCCATGCAACTTCCAATCACTGAAAAAGCATCCGTAATTAGACTTTCGTCATCTGTAACAAACAAAAAAACTCAATTAAAATAAAAATTAACGTTTAAACAAAAAACAGAACTTGTTGACTTCATAATAAAACGTGCAACTTTTCTGAATAAAGCAATGAGACATAATTACAATAAAGATTTGCCTCGATTCTTTATCTTGTAAGACACGAGACCAAATTACTATGGGTTCAATCGAGATATGTCTCATTACTTTATTGATCATGTTCATATGAAATAGTAAACATGTTTTGTTACCTCTGGTGCTAGCAGATTGTTTATATGACGACGTAAGTTTCGACTGGGTCTCTTCAGAAATTGTTGAAAGTTCCACGTAACGTCCAGAGTCCGCATTATGATCAGAGTTCTCATAAGTATTAGAGTCCGCATTACGATCCGAGTTCCCATAACCATTAGAGTTTTCATAACGATCAGAATTTCCAAAACGTTCCGAGTTCTCATAACGTTCAGAAACTTCATTTTGAACTCGTTGCTGACTTGATTGTTGATTCCCAGTTACTAATTTCAGTATTTGTTCTCCTGCCGAATCTCTTGGCATCGGATGAATCATTAAACCCGAGTTAGATTGCTGAAGCCTAACATTGTTCTTCATGGCAACCATCATATTTGTCCAACAAATAAAACTAGAGTCTGAACCTTTCACTAATTTGGCACATTCCTGTTCCAATTTTAAGTAGCTAATCCCATCAGGATGATAATAAAGAACTTGCTTAATGATTTTCTCAAGTTCAACCATGGTTAAACTTGGAACTGTATTTAGTGTTTTAGGTGGTTGATCTTGACGATAAGTATTATTAAAACGGGATGCCGCTTGAGACTCATAAGGCTTTTGATAATTGCTTACCGGTGGTAAATTCTGGTTAAAATTGGTTTTAACGTGAGAAGGATAAGGAAGTAAAGGGGTTTTTAATAACGGTTCTCGTTGTACTGGTGGCTGGTTATAATTCCTGACAGTTTGATTGTGAGACAAATAATGAGTTGGTGCCAGATTTGGTCGATTATCATATTTCAGCGGCTTACGATTCGCGTAATTTGGTCTTCCCCGACCTCGACCGTTTGATTTCGTGTTTTGTTGTTTCACGAGGAGATTTATGTGAGCAGAGGCGGACGATTGGTTCTTGACCAGAACCAAAACATCGCCTCGTGGTGATTTCTCAATCCGTACAACATCAGAAATGTTTCGGAAAAACTCCTCGTGGGTTCGGAAACCCAAATCACGAAACGGCAACGCTCGGCACCGAAGTTCCAAATATTCTTTCGGCATATCTCTCATAAGAATGGGATCCTTAGTCGAGTTTAAAATCCCTTTAATCTCATTTTTAGTTTCATTCAACAACTTCTCACGATTCTCCATGATGATTTTGTTCCTCGCTTTTTGACTGTATCGGTTTTAGAATCAGCAGTTTTAATTAAGTTTAAACGATTATTGAATTAAAAGTGCAATGAAACTTACTTAAAAATATATTGTTGATGGTCGATTAAATAATCTTTATCCTTCAAAACAACTGCAAGTTTGAAATTAATCCAACTGATCGCTTCAAATCAAAACACGTTATCTTCGTGCATAAACTTCAAAAGAGTTTTAAAAACAGGTTGTTTACGCATGCGCTTTATTTCTGATACCCAAGCTGACCAATGAGCGGTACGTGAACCCCATTTTTAACTTACAGAAGCTCAGACCAATGTACGCGTCAGCTGACAACAAATTTTATCGTTGTTTTACTACTAACAATAAAAAACCTAGTGACCTTCAGCGCCACCGTAAATGTACAATGCAGCTTTGCTTGAATAAGCGCAGTCCATTGCTAATAAAAGAGCAAAAGGGGAAGTAAAAGTGAGAGATGATTTCACTTTCTCTATTAAATTAATTTATGTTAACGTGAAATAATTAGTAAGATAATTTTCAATTGACTTATTTTAATTTATTGCCATAATGAAAAAAAAAAAGGATTACCGTTTGCTAAGAAGGCAATGATAGTAAAGGTGATTTTAACAGCGGCTGTAATGGTCCTTGTCGTATGGACAATGAAGAACACCTCATGATGGTTTCAACATCAAGAAATGTTGCTTTGGTGTAAGATTTGGTTGAATATCATAACATTGTTAATATTTTTGTGGTCTACAAGTCATATTATTTGGTTTTCCATAGCCTCGACTACCTGGTTTTGTACCTAACTTAAATCATGCAAAGAGTCAACAAAATAATTGTGCAAAGTCCAAATAATTTCTAATTAAAAATAAAGTTGATTGAGGACATTGCTCTATGCTAAAAGCCCAAATACCGTGAAATATATTAATTTTAGTCCTTTGAATTAAGTCGTAGTAATCCAGTAAAAGTACACGATGCATCTTATAAATTAAAAATGAAGTTTTACTATTCTGAATGTAGGCAAATTGTGAATGGTGTAAACTCCGAATAAACTAATCCTTTAATAGAATTTAATATTATGCGTAACCACACACGCACACTACATAATGTATATCAAATATAATAAGATTAAAAGTAATATATAATGTATTCAAAGTGCATACTTTAATAATGGAAACTCAAATATAAAGATATTATCACTATACATTTCTTAATTCACTTTGATATGAGAAAAATTTAATTATACCAACAGGAAAAGTAAAGCCTGTTGTTCATATTTTGTCTTTAAAAAAAAAAAAAAGGCATGAAGATTTTCGCATTGCTTTGGTAAATTTGTTTACTAATTTTTTTTGTTAAATTTATACGTACAGTATATTTTAATTAGGAATGCAACGGATATCCGTATCTGCCTACGTTTTGACATTCACATTCCCAAAATTGAATTTATAAAATTGTATATATTTATATGCAAATTCTATATACCGGTATCTCGTATTTTTTTTAAATATGAATACAGTAAAATTGAATGTTATTTTTTGTTTTTTGAATTTTATAACTCAGGAATGTGGCATTTTCTCTACAGTAACTTTTGACTAAAATTTTTATATGTTCTGAAGTTGTTAAGAAGTTCTTTATTTTACTTTAGATATTGTTTCCTTGAAGTTGTGTATTTTTATCCAAATACATTTGGTCTGGCTAAACTTGGCCAAGAGTAACTAGAAATCTTAGTTCTGGCATAACTTAACAAAAAGTATTTCAAAGTTCCTGTTATTGGCCCTTGTTGTATGGGCAACGATGAATACTTGCTGACAGTTTCAACATCAGGCAAACGTTACTTTGGTGCCAAAGTTGGTCGATTGTCATATACTTTTCTGGTCTACAGTCTCAGATCGTGTTATCAGGTGTTCACTGACCTTAGCCACCCAGATTTGTACCTAAATTGTGCATTTACTCAACAATATAGTCAACAAAATAATTTATAATTAATAGTAAAGTTGATTAAGCACATTTTCATGTGCTGTAAGTCCAAAACCGGCAAATAAAGGAACGAGACTAAATCTTATCAGTTTCAATGGCAGTTTGTCTCGCTATTTTCTTACCATGCGAAGAACAAATGTAAAAAAAAATCGAGACAAAATATCATCAGTTTCAATACTAATATTTCTTGTTTCGTATCTGCTTTAAGCGAAGAAAAGTGACGAAACGAATAAAGAAACGAGACAAAATGCGATCAGTTTCAATGGCTATATTGCCCTTTTTTTTTTCATGATAAAAACTGGTTCCAATATAGAAAATCAACCGGTATACTTTATTGTGAATATAATTACTTGTACAGTATAACATGGGCATATAATACTGTACATGTATACCGTATTAATAGATTGAAATCATTGAAATATTATACTCACGCTAATGTAATGGGGCATTTCCTTTCTTTCTTTTTTTTTATTCGGTAAAATAAATTAGACATATCGTCTACCTAATAAATTGAAATCTTAAGAAAATATTAATATAAAAAGAAATCAATTTGAAAAGAAGCAATTCCTGGTACAATATATATTAATCAAACCTTGAGGCTTAAATGTAGCATGAACAAAAGCACACAATATACAATATTCATTAAGTAATGAAAAAGCAATGAATTTTCAGTCAAAATAAAAAAAAAATAAATCTAAATCAATAAGAAGAAAAGATGAAAACGAAATAATACGCTATTAAAAATTTATGACTTATACGAGTACATATTTTGGTCATTTTTTTAATATTTTGAAATGAAAATCTTTTTTTTTTTGTTTGTCTGTATATTATGATATCTGTAAGTTTTTCTTTTTTTTGTTTCCGATAATTTTATATCTTATTATTTAATGATTACGTCGACATTCTATATAAATCTTCATAAATCTATATACAGTAATAATGTGTTTTACAAATACAACATAAACAGTTGGAAACAACCATAATAACTTTATGTGTATACACAGTTTTTATATCGTTTAGTTGAAAAGATTATAATGTACTTGAGTGGTAACCTACTGTGCCATTAAGTTAACTAATTGGACTTAGAAATAATTATTAATTAATTTTGTTTGTATTCTATACAACGTCTCCTGAAGTCAAAGAACGTTAAAATGTAATAGTATAAAAATTTAATTTGAAATAATATAGAAATTTAAAAAAAAAATAATTATAAAAGCTACGGTATATAAAATAATGTCAAAGACTAAAATGAAATTTAAGAAAATACTGTAATAAAATTTAAAAAAAAATTTAAATTTTAGAAAAGAATATAATTTTTAAAAAATAATGAAATTTTTAGAAAACAACGATTTCTTAATTATCAGTTAATACTCAAAATAATAAAATTAAAAAAGCAATTAAAAGGCTAAAAAAAAATCGAAAATAATTTGAAAAAATGATAAATATTTTAAAAAAATTATTTAAGAAATGATAATTCTGTAATTACCATTATACATTTTCTACTGTAAATATAAAAAGATTATTTTACAGTGTCAATTAATAACTGAGATTAAATCGCATCACTCTTAATGGCGATATTTCCCGTTTCTTTTTTGTCTTTAAAAAAGCACCCGGTATACCAACTGCAATGGTTGCTGAAAAAATAATAAAAAAACCCTTGATCAATAAATTAATTTTTAACCCAATTTATCTAATTAGTTGAATGACTAACGATTTTACGTTAGTCTCAAAGACAATAAGTGGCTCATTATAGTCAAAAAGTTGTCTGAACAGAAACAAAAAAATCTTTGTGCTTTGTCATGAACAACTAATAACAATAATAATCCTTTCATTCTTTAGTTTGGTTTGGTTTTGCGATTGAAAACAGTAGGAGACTACTCAAGTACAAAATTGAATGATACATAAGAAGAACGATCAATGTCTACAAATGCAACCAAATGTGACTCTGATCGTTTTACTTCTGTATTCTTCAATTGAGGATTCTGCTTTGAAATTGAAAACATCCACTTAAAATTTGAAATGCAGCTAAAAAATAAAGAAACAACATGTACAGTATACAATATTTTGTTACCAATATATAATTCTCTAGTTTCTTCTTCTTAAACTTTCTATCGACCACCATCGCAATTCGTCTTTAAGACATTTTTTCTTCAAGTCTAAAAATCTTTTATACAAATCTGATAAGAAACAGCCTTTTAGTTTTTTTTCTTCAACAATTCATGTTTTACAAAATTCAACCCATGTTTTTTGTGTTTTACTTGTTGAAACTTTCAATCCACATATATTTTTTTACCTTCTTTTATTTTAAAAAAAGTCGAATTTAAATTTTTTGTTGTTGTATTTTTCTAAGTAGTTGAGTTGTGTGTGTTTATAAATTTATAAGTTTAATATGTTCACAACGTTGAAATGCTCGGCGTTTCACTTTCCAAGCATAATTGATGATTTAGCACTTCCTCGTTTTCAGTCTGCACTTGCACTTCGGTTCGGTGATGGTCGTCAACGTAAACGGCGACTGTCGGCTGCTTCAGATGATCTTTGTGCGGCAGCGTTGTTGATACGGAAGAAGATCGGTGGCGAGACCGGGAACGAGAGCGGTGTGGTCGTCGACTGTTGGTTCCCAGCAGCAAAATGATTATTGCGGCGTAGAAAACAACCACGACCTTTAAAATGCAATAAACAATAATTAAATTACATACAATAAATATCAAATTTACATGCATGAAATAATTATGTCGATTGGTGCTCCGTGATAATTAATATCAATTGTGGTAATTACTGTGTCATAAATTCAGAAATCGGTTTGTTCATCGTTTCACATTGAATTAAACATTCGAATTTTTAAATTAAACATTCAAATTTTTAAATTAAACATTCGAATTTTTAAATTAAACATTAAAATTTTAAAATAAACATTCGAATTTTTAAATACCGGTAGTAAACTAAACATTCGAATTTTTAAATAGTAAATTACACATTCGAATTTTTAAATAGTAAATTAAACATTCGAATTTTTAAATAGTAAACTAAACATTGGAATTTTTAAATATGAAGTTTTAAATACCGGTATATAGAAAATGTGCATATTAAATTTGTAAATTAAAATACCCATTCGAATTTCTCAATTGGAATTGAAATAAACATCCTGTACACAAATTTCATGCAATAATTATAATTACTACTCTCAAAAGAGACATACCGGTACCGTATGTAATATTATGTGAACTTCCTGAAAGCCCACGTTTTATTCAATTACATTTAATGGATATTATATACATTTAATTTCTTATAATGCACATGTCCATTAACTAAATAGAAAGAGCTCTACACTGTAATGTACTGAACTGTATGATTCAATTTCAAGATTTTATTAAAAAAGAAAAAAAGCAAACATTATAAATATAATAATAATAAAATGCTTAGAAGACATTAGATTTCATCATAAAAGCATTCATTAGAATTTCTTATTTAATTTATACTAAAGACGGAGTGGATAGTAAATTCATAATTCATTATTTTTATTATTGGTATTTTGGTAAATTTATTAATTCAATTTTTCTTTGCCAAGAAATACGAATAATGCACTCGGCATAGCAGAAAGAACATTTCTAACTAACACAAAGGAAGCCGAACAGATAATTAAAACGTGTTTGTAATAAGCTACAATTCGCACACTAATTGCTTTAATTAACATTTTCTATTTAAAAACATCAAAAAAAAAACTCATTGATTAACAATGCACATTACAACTAGTGATATGATTATTTGTATACAAAAGCGCCTGGTTTCCATGGAAACTTAAACTTCTAGTTGCCATGAAAACAATTTCAGGTTGTTATAGATACTGTAAATATCTATTCACTATAGCAAATTAAAACTTTTGGTTGCTATGGAAACAATCATTTATGTACTTTGGTTTCTAAGGAAATTAAACTACTGCAAGTTACTATGAAAGACTAAAACTTTTTGTTGCTAAGAACATTTAAAATTCAGGTTGCTATAGAAACTTAAATTTTTGGTTACTAAGAAAACTTAAATCTTCTGGTTGCTATGGATACTTAAAACTTTTGATTGCTAGAGAAACTCAATCTTCTTGTTGCTATGGTAACTTAAACTTCCAGTTGCTATGAACATTTAAACTTCTGGTTGCTATATAAAATGTGCTTCTGTTTGTAAGAAAACTATTAATCATGAGAATTGGTTACTATGAAAACTGGAAACAAACTTGTAGTTGCCATGGAAACTTAATTGTACAGTATTTGTGTTGATCAGTACAAAAACTTGAACTTCTAAGGATATTGTAACAACAAAAAAAATCTTACCACTAATCTAAAGACTAACAATTAAGCTTATACAATAAGTTATCTTTGCAATTAATAAGAATGTCTTGAGAAACCCACACCCAAAACAACAACAAATAAACGTACAGTGCCCTATTTTGCAATTCTAATAAAAACAAAACTTCGTGCAATTCAACTAGAGGAACTTAAAGGCACATTTACCTACGAACTTGACGGTATAATTATAATAACATCATTATACGGTATTGTAAGTCACTATAAACATACTGTAAGTTATTTAATTTATTACAAGAAAGCTTTGAACTGTTTCTTGTTTGCCAATAGAATAATAATGCAAAGTAAACAACTTTAAGAAACAAGCATTTGCTATGATAAAAGTACACAACTTTAAAAAATAAATAAAAAAAATACATTCCCGGAAGCACCTAATATTTATGGCAGTGCTTTCTTCAATACATAAGAAAGTTGAAACACTTTCTGTTTACTTATTTATTTTTTTTTGTTGACAGAAAAAAATGTTATTTGCATGTTTAAAAATAGAAAATTTCTAAACATGCAAATAACTTGACTGTACAATAATATTGTAGCGCAAACTTTGTTACTTTTGCTACAAAACTACAATTTACTGCTTTATAATTTAACGCCTCACTTGAAGTCGAGTCGAGTGCTTTCAAAGAATTTTGCCCTTTATGAAAAGTTAAACAAAGTAGTCAACATTTTCATATGAAAAAGATAAAAATAAAGTTATGATTTTGCACTTTGCCACTTTTTCCTCTTTTCAGGAAGGAAATGTTGTAGCAACATCTACGGTCTTTTACAAAATGATCTCGGTGAATGGTGACACATACAGCCGTTGTTTATTGCACATTGCAATTTTAGGAAGACCCATATTCGCAACATTTTACTCAAGGATGCTTTGTTGCGTTTAAAATGGCATTAAGTTGATAGCGTGTGTAAAGCAAATTAACCCAAAGATTATTACACCGTATCTTGGAGTTTTAAAGATTAAAGAAAACTTAAGAAAAATTAGCATATTTGAATTCGTAAACCAGTGCATCAGATCTTATGTGATGCAGTTTTAAAAGTTTGTGTTAAAAGTAATAAAAAATTAAATGGAGAAATTTTAATTAACTTATAGCAAATTCTTAGTGCAGTAAAAACAATAAAAAGCAATTTTTAATGATAAAAAAATATCTTTATTTACTTGATCAATTTAAATATGAATTTTTCTAATTTAATTCAGTGTTTCCCAACCTTTTTTGTGTTGTGCTCTACCTAAGCCTTTCTAAACTTTTTATGCCCTTTCCACCCTAACAATTTTTAGTATTCAAAAACTGAATTGTTCACTATAGAAACTTGAATAATAGGTTTTAGGAATAAATCACTTGGAAATTATAAAATAAACACAGTAAGTAAATTTTCAAAACATGTATTGGAGAACTGAAAATCAAACACAAAATAACTTTAATGAAAGACTTTTAGTTAGTCCAATTTAGTTACTTCAATTTTAAATCTCCCTATTTTGTTATATCCAAGCTATTTTTGTTAGCAGAAAAATCATTTATAGCACTAAATTCGCATTCAGATAACATTAGTGCTCTTGCACATTTAGATATTTGATTTCTGATATTTGAGTCCATTTAGAGTTCAATGTTTGACATTTGAGCTCATCTTCAAATTGCCCCCGTGTGGAGCATGAGCTCCACGTTGACAAACACTGATATAATCAAATATAAAATTAATTTAACAACTTTACAAATAAATTTAATAACTTTAAGAAACAAATGCAATAATTTTCAATCAAAGTAAACAATTTGATAAAACTTAAAAGTACTGTAGAATTAAAAACAAAACAAATTAAATAAGTTACCGTAACTTGTTTTTAAAATAAAAAATTAAAATTAAAAGCAGAAAAAAAATTTACCCATCAGTGTAACGTCATAAATGAGCCAAAATGGCCCATTCCCATCGTTAGTTAGTTAGTTGGTACAGTACCAAAAACTGGGAATCTTATCCAATACAGCAATCAAATAATTGATTCGGGTGTTGGCACTGTAAACCCTCCTTTAAAAAAAATATCACTTACTGAAATTAATCAAAATAGTTGATTATTTTATGTCGGAAATGGCCTTCCGTGTATGAAATTACCGTGAAATCAGCAATAATGTTTGGCTTCGTAGTAATAATCATATAATCTAAAGCCTCATAAAAGTACACGCAATATTGTATATGGTAGCCCATACAATATTTTGGGTATAAGATGATTTAATACTTTCGACTTAATCCTACGACATGCTCCAGTAACTTCTTTTTTCTTTCTCATTTTAAGTAAAAGTCTTTGGTCTACACTGTATATTGTACAAAGTACAAGCTTTTCAGGTTTCATCTTCAACATAACACACACACAGTACTGTATAGTCACAACTCACAAAGAAACTTTTTTTATTATGTAATTTCAGTGAAGCGTAAGTAGTGATCTTGCTATATATTTCGCCTGATTAGTACTGCACTGAACTCGTGTACAAAACCACCCAAAAGCTTTACTTAAGTACTACTTGAGAAAGAAAAAAAAATATTAAAGTGTTAAATAAAGAAATTTTAAAAGCAGCTTGATGCCAGAGAAGATTGTAGTTTGAAGTAACTTTTACCCCAAACTTCAATATTCATCACAAATATAACTTAATTCTCCATTGTTACCCAAATTTTGAGCTTATAAGTTGTTTATCCTTCAAACGCATTTTTACATATAATATACCTAAAGTAGAGCTTATGAAGTTATAGAGTGCTTTTTATAAGCTTATATTTGAAATAAAAATGGCAATTTGTATTGTGGTGGCCAATAAAAAAATTATTTTTTTTTATTTTTAAAAGGGGTTCCTGGTTGTTATTTCAACGGAAAGATTTGCAATGCAACTTTTAATTTAGCAATTAAGAAACGGGAATATATTGAGTTGATTCTAGTGAAGTACTGTCTCGATTTTTATTAAAAAATGAAAAAAAGTCTCTGCATAGACCGAAACTACATTTTGAAGTTTAAGAACTACAGTAGATTCGTATTTTAAGAACTACATTTTGTCTTTTAAGAATTTTTTAAGAAGTTTATAATTTAAAAACTTCATTTAGTGTCTTGAAAACAACATTTCATGTATTGAATACTACATTTAGCTATTTAAAACTAAATGATGTCTTAAAAACTACATTTTAGTCATTAGAAACAACATTTTAGTCATTGAAAACCACATTTTAGGTATTGAAAACTACATTTTAAACATTGAAAACTACATTTTAGGAATTAAAAACTACATTTTAGACATTGAAAACTACATTACCTCTTTAAAACTATATTTAGAGTCATGAGACCTACATTTAGTGTCTTAAAAAATCCATTTCGCGCCTTTAAAACTAGAATTTAAATCTCACACAATTTCTCACAAATTCCTTTGCTGTCCACTAACAATTAAGAGACATCAAACATGTACTATTATATCAATAAAGAGTTTTTGGAATGCAGCTATTATTTCACCAATAAAGTAACAGGAAGAAAAAGAGTTTCTTTTAAGTGAAGAATTTCATGTTTCTTAAATGAAAAACAAAACACTTCACTGAATAACTTATCTTCTCATTTGAATAACATATTTCTGCTGTCTACAATGCATAAACAACACTATCAAAACTTTTCTCTAGTTGAAATATAATCTCATCATTATTAAACCATAAGTTCATAATGAAGCACTGCAAAAACTCTACAATACACTGTAATTTGAAATGGAGTTCCCATCGTTATAATACATATGCGGTACAGACCACAGTAAATAAATGATTTCGTGCATTTATCCAATTAGTTGAGACAATTAATTACAGTACCGGTATGCATTCGGTAACATCAGTGCAATTACGCATGGTAACGAAACAACATAATAATTAATCATTAAGTATTGGTTTTAAAGCCCTCGTTTCAAATGGTTAACTAATTTATAAACAAACATGCATAAATAATGGTAAAAAAAAAAGGTTTTGCGTGATTAATTAACTTGATGAAAACTAATGGTTAAATAAATAATAAATAAAGCGTCGTAATTCCAACGAATAACTAAACAAAACATTTTATCTCACAAAAAAATGTTTGCCAATTTAAATTGGCTTTCTACCAGACGTTTTTTAAGTTGGAACATGGGTTTTTATAGTGAAAATATAGAAGCAGAAATAAATGTTATTTAATCCAATGGTAATAAGTCTCGTTTCTTACTTATATTAAAGAGAAGAAAAGTTCAAAAAGAAACGAGACTAAATCTTATCAATTTCAATGACAATTTGTATCATTTCTTTTTGCCTTGAAAAGAAAAAATTGTCAGCAAAGAAATGACATTAAAGGTCATAAGTTACAATGATGATTTATCTGATTTTTATTTTTCATACCGATATAGAAAAATGCCAAATAAGAAATGAGACTAAATATCAGCAGTTTTAATGACTATTTGTCTCGTTTCTTTCTTGACTTAACGAAAAAAAAATTATCCATAAAGAAACGACATTAAATGTCATCAGTTACAATGGTGATTTGTCTATTTTTTATGTGCCATAGCCCACAGGAAAAAAAAGTGTCGAATAAAGGAATTTGTCACAATTTGTAAATGACATTTGTAACATTATTTTCTAGTTACAAATAAAAAAAAAACAAGCTTCAATAAAAAATTGAGACTAAATCATATCAGCTCCAATGGCTATCTGTCTCGTTTCTTTCTTGCTTTGAAAAAAAAAATGCTCTAAATAAGAAAATCAGCCGGAATAGCGTTGAACTCAATCAGAATAGATGATTGATGACATAATATAGATTTTTCAACCGCATTTAGTCATAAATTAAAATAAATTATACATAAAATGTAAGTTTGAAGAAAACTTAGCTTTTCATAAACGTGAATTGCGTGTTAAAAATAAAACTGGTGTTAAATTTTTACCTTTTATTTTTAAATAATACAGAGAAATTTTATAAAAATTTAAAGTAAAGTTATTTTTCTTCTTTTCCTGAATGTTATATATATATTTTAGCAGAAAAGCAGCAAATCAGGAAGTTTATTATAGCAACATCGTATGAATATCAATGTCCAAACTCAAGTGCATGTGTACTGCATTTGGTACTCAATTCCAACTTGAATTTTAAATTACTATTTGACATGGCATATGGCACTTTATTAAAGAAAACTTGAAGTGGAAAGACATAAAAATGTATAAAAAAAAGTTGATCGAAGAAAATAACATGCTATTTCAAATTGTAGGGCTTCAACGCTGAATTGACAATTTTCAAAAAAAAAAAAAAATAGAAATAGTTTGCGATAGAAAATTCAACGCTAAAACAGTTGAGGCAAACATTTATAAAGCAATTAATTATATTTTCTGTTTTATATATACACGAAGTTTGAGCAAAGACATAAAATTAAAGTGCTGAATTTAATCTTAAGTCGTATATTGCAGCAATATAAGTGACAGAAACTCATAACGTTTAATGTAAACAAGTGAAATGATCATTAAGTGAAGGGTCTCTCAAAAAGTTACAAGACTCGCAACAGAAATCCAAGTAGAAAAAGCGAAAATTAAAAGTGACGTATTAACGAAATACTCAGTCAACGAACTTGTTTTTGCAGAAATTAAATAATTTCTATACAAAAATTCGGATAGCGAATGAGGTTTTTTACTTTTAACAACTTCTTGTGCTTTTTTTCGTTTCAACTAGTTAAAATGAGATTAAATTTAAAATAATAAAGCATCATTTTAAGATCCAGTTTCATCACTTTAAGAAAAATAAAGAAACGGGATAAATCTGTATTCAAACCAATGTAAATTAGTCTCATTTCTTTATTGATGAAAAGTGAAGTTGCAAAGTTTCTTATTTAGAAAAATAACTAAATAAACTAATTTAAGAATTCCCTTGTAAAAGAAAAATATTGAAACGATAAAATATATCACGAAATTTCGATTTTATTTATAAATATCGAGTGATATCGAAATTTTCCAATATCGCCCAGCCTCCGTGTTTTAGTAAAGTCCCTACAGAACAAAGCGCAAGTGGTGTCGGGAAAATGTACCATTGTGCAAGTCATTGTCGGACAAGTGAATCAGACCATCAAATTGAATTGCAATTTATTCATGAAACCGAACTATTTGGTAAAAGATCACCATGACTATGTATTTTGCTTTTATCCAATCGTGAAATTAAATACTCGACGAGGCGCCTAAAACCGGAAGCAAATGCTGAAATTAACATAAATATTCAGCATGATGCAGAATCTGAAACTTTAAAGCTAAAAACTTCCATAAACTTTTGAAAAGACCCTTCGCCAGTGCAATTTGTAGGTGGTTCCAGCTTCCAGTAGCACCGCAATATACTGTACATTACGGTATATCCAAAGTAGAGTATTGTTAATTGAGATAAAAGAATGGGCGTTGCATTTGTTTGCTAGTTCAATCAACCACTTAGATACACTTGGCTTCTGTCGCAGCTGTGCATTATGGGCTTGGCGATTTATTGTTATTGGAAACCACTATACAAAGTTTACATTTCAATTACACTTTCGTCCTTTTTACTCTTTTTTTTTCTTTCTTTCTTGCTGTTCTGGCTAAATTAATTTTCTAACAATTAGGCTATCTTCTAACACAATAAGGGTTTCGCTGGCTAATAATGATGATGCAAAAATGTTAATGACATTCAACTTCTCATGCATTTTTGACAGCCAAATTGGAATCTACTATTAGTTCATGCACTTTTAGCAATGACGTTTTTGTTGGCAACGTAAATCAATGTGTAAACAAGTTTTATTATCTGAAGATGAAGGTTATACCACGTTACAGGGTGATTTTATAAAAGGAAAATGTTTACAATGCCAATATAGAAACGAGACTAATTTACATAAGTTTCAATGGCTAGTTCTCCCGTTTCTTTCTTGCAAATAAAATAAGTGCCAATAAATAAATGAGACTAACTCTCATTAATTTAAATGGCAATGTTTCCCATTTCTTTCTTTTCATGACTCAAAGTAATGCCATTAAATAAAAAAGAATAAATATGATTAGTTCTAAGATAAAAGATAAGACTAAATGCCATTAGTTTCAATGCCATTTTGTCTTACCTTAAAAAAAAAACAGTTGCCATTTAGAAAATGACCTAATTATATTGTGCAGTAAATAGTAGCTAAAAGACACACAGGATAAACACATTAAGTGTTTGGCTAATAATTTATCCATCCACTCCTCCCTCTATCACCCTCCACCCCCACCTGACTCCCACAGTCCCACCCATTCATCTACATACCATTATACTTGATTACATCCAATGATAATGGTAAACACTAAACTAAATAAACACTTTCAGACAAGCTGCTATCAAATTACACTACATGTTTCAAACATACTTAAAAAGTAATTATTATAATTTATCTTCAGTTTAACTATGTACCAAAACAAAAAAAAAATAATAAAAAAAAAACTATGTTGGGCGTCAAAAAAAATAAAATAAAAGTAAGAGCGTCATTTAACGCAAATCCGTGACAGATTTTCCGTAAAAGAATTTCAAGGGAAACGCATTTCCCCAGAAGGCACCAAATTTGCATAGTTTATGCAAATTTCGTTTTGTCAAATATCAACACGTTATTTTGCATTATATTTATAGTACATTAGCAACACCGCTTACTACTTCATACTTGTACAGTACTGGTAATAGCAAGTGCTTATAGGCATGTTATTAAATGGGAATAAATTGGTACACAGTACAGTATGCCAGGGTGATTGAAATGTAAATGTGTCCATGTTAATTTCAGTGCAAAATGGCATAAAAATCGATAGTAAAACCGTTTTTAATTTACAAAAAGTACTTAGAAAAACAGTAGATTAATTTTCAATTTTTTCGTACGTTTTTGTTGTTTTTTGACGGCAGCGTTTGTATTTTTGCCAATAAAGAAACGGGAATAAATATCATTAGTTATAATAGATATTTGTCTCGTTTCTTAATTGATAAGGGTCGCCGTGATAGATACGAACGCAATCGGCAGAAAAAATATAAAATGATAGTCGAAAAAAAAACGTGTAATTTTTAATAGTAAATATTTATGTAAAACAACATCAAAAAACTATTGGTGAAAAGAATTATAGTTTATGAGCAAAAATAAATTAGTTTTAAAAAAATAACTGCTAAAAAAACCGCCGGTTAATTTTTGACCGTATATATTTATTTTTCGCATGCCGGCTGCGTTCGTACCCATCGCGGCAATAAAGAAACGGGAATAAATTGCTTGATTTACATTTGATATTTGTCTCGTTTCTTTAAAGGAAAAATATAGATACGAGCATAATCGGCATTTAGCAGATAGTTGATAGATGTTTTTAAAAGATCAGACATTTCAAAAACGTCAAATGACGTCAGAAGACCAAAATACCACGTTAAAAACACAACGTAAATTAACGCAAAACCATTAAAAACTTTCTTTAATTTTGAAAACTAAACAAGTTAACTACCTAGTGAAAAAATACCTTAGTTGACATGAATCGAATTTCTAATTACTCACTTTCAAACCAAAAACCAAAAAAAAAGTAAGTTGCTTTGAGTTCATAGTGATTAATGTAACGGAATTGACGTAATTAACCTTTAATGGCATATTTTAGTGACTAAATAATTGCTGCTCTGATTAATTTGAACTCATTACAGCTGAAAACCGAGAAGAGAGATTGATGTAAGTTAATTAATGTTATCAATCATCAATTATATTGCATTTATTTTTTTATAAACTTGAAATAAATTCTTTTTGTTTATGTTTACATATGAAAAACTTTAAAATGGCTGAGCTACAGTACAGTATGTGTATGTTATACTGAATAAGTTACATACACAGTACAGTATATATAGACACAATTCCCTTAAGGAATTTGGGAGCTGGAATTGGAATGAAGGATACAGTACAGTATACCACTCGCTTTTGTTTTATAATCCAATTAAACGCATGCGCAGTACTTGAATTGTAAATTTTCTTCTTTTCCAGCAGAAATTTTCCGTCTTTGAGAAAATAGTTTTGAGGGGGAAAAGGATTTCCACACACAGGTGTACCAATATATCAAGAGTGATCTTCAAAGTTAGAACAATTTAACCCAATAGCAAGAAATAAATGAGACAAAACGCCATTGGAACTGATAACACTTAGTCTCGTTTCTTTATTAATACTTTTTTTCCCCAGTAGCAAAAAAGAAATGAGACAAATTACTACTGCAATTAATATAATTTAATCTCGTTTCTTTATTTACACTTTCTTCTCCAAAATCAAGAAAGAAACAGAAGAAATCGCCATTGCAACTGACAAACTTTATTAAAAACCCGTGTTCCAATTTCGAAAATCACCCGTTATTTCGTGAAGGTAACGCAAATACTATATAGATGATTTTAATACTACATATATATGTATACTGTAGGTAAAAAAAGAAACAACAGTCTGCAACTCCACCTGACGCCATTTTATTACGTCAATCAATCCCAGCAGCCATAAAACTGTATGCAACAACTGAGGCGTTTCCAAAGTACAGAGACTTTAATTCAATACTAAACTCCATTAAAATTGGTCTTAAAATTTTTCAAACGCATATTATATTCTATATATCTCTTATAAAACTTAATCAAAAGCTTTTCCACTGTTGGAACTTGGAATCGGATTGAATTTAAGATGCAAAAGGGGAGGGGAGGGGGAAGAAGGCAAAGGAGGTGAGCGAATTTAGTAGTTTACGCGCACCTTCTGAGCTGTCACACAATACACCAAATAACATTCATGCGCATGCGTGCCAAAGTTTTTTCTTTCTTTTTTTTTTTTAATATTTTCTTAAATAAAGTAGAGAGCATTGTCAATATTAAATCTCATGTGTGTTATTTAAACGAAGAAAAGAAAAAAAAATTGCGACTATATATCAAAGTCACAGACTGATAATGTTGTATCTCACACGCATGCGCAGTGATAAACACTGAAAAATAAAAATGTTTTAATGCTCGCAAAAAGTTTTATTAAAAAGTTTGCACTTCTGTTTTGATAATGAGAATCAATAAGATGAAGATAATAATTACAAAGTCATAAATAAACGCACTCATTAGACAGGATAAGTCAAATAGGTCAATTTGAGCCTAAAATTTCCCATTTTCTTACACTTTTTATATTTTCTCGTTTCTTTGTTAAAAAATCTACCAATAAAAAATGAGAATAAATTGAATACCTAACAAAAGATATTTTTATAATTTTCTTAAATGTGAACACACAAATGTGTCATACAATAACCCGTTTTGACAGAACCCGAGCAAAGCCGGACAGTTTATTGTAGCTAGTGAAAGATATGAGTGTAATTAGCAATTAGTAGGGTACTTACCGCCACATATATGATGGCGCTTTCAGTCTGATCGGTGACCCGGAAGCGAACCGTGTGATTACGGTGGTTGGTTGGAATAGAGTTAAACATGGAGGTGAACACAGCTTTGTTAATACAATCGGCTTCACTAAAACAAAAACACAATTAAAAAAAAAAATTAATAAAAAAATTAACAACTTTTTATTTTTATTATTATAATTATTTAATTTAATAAAAACTTTAAGAGCACATTAAAACATAAAAAGTTAATCCCAGTGACTTTAAAATTTTCTTTTAAAAAAGTAATTATAAAATGTTTAATCATCAGGACGCATGCGCCGAATGCCATTATTGTTATCTGGTCTTAACAATAGCCAGAATGATGAATGATTGTTAGCGTTGAATGGAGACAAAAAGACAAGCGCTTCTCTCGTAAATAAATAGCCTAAAAGTCTAAAATTAAAATATAAAAAGGAATGCGCATTTTTCTATCTCTTTTTCCATCTCCATCATTCTGGCTGGTTTATCTTAGCCATTTCAAGCTCTTCTGTGACTAAATTTCCCTAGACGACCATGGATTACCACAGCTGGACAACCATACATTCCACGCCTCTTGGATTAATTTACACTCGGCATAATAATCAGCTCATACGTCACACAAAGTCACACTACTTTTGTCATTAAAATGCAACAACACAATTGTCAGACCATACATCAAAATCGTAATACTTTATAATCCTCAAGCGCCAAATAATCCTCATACACCTTTTTATTATTATTTTTAGAAGCGGATTTATTTAAATCAAAAACTTTTTTCACTCTAACTCACACACCCCATCCACTTCCACCTACAAAATAAATAAAAAAAAATTTAAATTTTATTTTGTTTTTTTCTTCTTTCAAATTACAATTTCAAATGTTAGGAAATTAGCATCTTATTTAGTTTTTTTTTTGTTTGTTTCTTTAAGAAACATCACTGGAAAAACAATTCCCAACTTGATAATGCAGTACAAACAAATTAGACACTGTAAACAGCTGATTAGGAACTTAGGGATAGAAGGATATGAGTGAAAATAAGGAGGAAACAGACCTTAAGCTTAAAACATTTTTTTTTGTTAATTTATCCAAATGATATTAGGTTGACTGAAGCGAAATGGTGTGGAAAAGGATTCAGCAGACTGATCGTCAAAACTCTGCTAATAATAGTAAGCTCTATGACAAATTCAACCATGCAATTACGTTTGTACTTTGCATAAAGTGACTTATACAGTAGACTATGCCGACGGGAAGCACAAACTAGGAAAGCCCGAAAGCCATTATTTGAAACTTATGTGCTATCCAGAGTGATTTTCTAAATTAGAACGCAAATATTTACAGTGATCATTAAGAAAACAAGACCAAATCATTAGTTACAATAACGTTTTGTCCCATTTTGTTACTTTTAATTGAGAAAGAAAGTTCTAATAAAGAAACGAGACTAAATTGCATGCGTTCCAATGACTATTTGTCCCGTTACTTTCTAAATTGTATGTGAACAAGCAATAAACAATTGATTTTCGATTAAAAATAAATAAAACTACATTTGTAATAGTACAGTACTGAGTCTCAACATATTCTGCCATCTCATTCATTAACTTACATAACCTAACCCAGTTATCATGATAACATTTCTTCCATTTCCCCCAAGTGACCCACCACATTGAACCCCCCAACCCAGCTGGAAGATTAATTTTATCAGCGTTTCACAGTAACACATGTTCTCATGTAACTACGCAACGCGTTACACGAAATCAATCCTCATCCATCCAGATTATAACAAAAATTCCCCAATACCTAAGTTAAACTGCTTGTACTTAAATTGTCGGCTTATGAAGACATTTTCCTTTAAAACTAGGTCAAAAAGCAGTGTCTTAATAATGCGATTTAGATTTGGAAATTCCAACTAAAAAACCGGAAAAAACGTCTGGCATGGTAATTTATGGACATCCCTTAATTGAAGAAAGTTCTTTGATGACCCAGAAGTAGCTATCTAACTGCAATTGAGCGCTGAGAATAAAGTAAGGGTTACTTTAATAACATTGTGAAGACAAGACAATTACGTAACTCAACGGCTTAGTGCGCCCTCTATGTAACCTAACCAAGTGCACAAAATGCCCCAAATTACTGGATTTAAAAAACAAGTCGACTTTGGTCTTCGTCATTTGATTGGATGCATGACTTGCTTCTTCATTCAAATCCCCCTTTCAGAATGGGAGTCAACGAGGCCGCAATAGCTTTGCTGCCTCGTAAAACGTAATCGTGACGTAATGTAGCAAAAACGCATAACACGTCAACTTACGATCGCTTCGACGATAATTCAATTATATCGATAGTTTAAACTTTTAGGACTTTTTGACATTTCGGTGGAAAACCTCGCAACTCTTTTATTATAAGTCAATTACAAAACGAGAGACAAATCGCCATTCAAATCAAAGCCGTTTTGTCTCGTTTATTTTAAAAGTATAAAGAAAAGAGACAAATGCTCATTTAAGTCAATGCAATGCAGTCTCGTTTCTTTATTGGTGAAAATAAAGTTACGAGGTTTCATTATTTCGACTACTTTTTTTCATTTTTTAAAAAATATTTTTCACTTGACTGAACGCTAAAAACTTTATTTTTTTAGAAACGACTTTACAGCGGTTATGACGTAGTAATTTCTTTTTATGGTAAGAAAAACGCTTAAATTAAAAAAATAAATTTTTTTTTAAAGAAATTTTTTAAAAAGTATTTTTTTTTTTGGGTTGAAATTGTTGTAATTTTTCGTGCACACACAAGAAAAGACATTAATACTTGACATCTTTTTGACGTCATCCAGTCGAATGTGTAAGAGGTTAATCTAAAAGAAATATAAGAAACAAGTCATGGTACTTTTTAGTTGACAGCTGTGACCATTTCATTCAATTCCTTTAAGTTGATGGTTTCGTAAAGGAAGGAGACTTTGTGCGCGCATGATTGCATTCAATGTAACATCCGAAAACGTTAATTGCTTGTACATGGATCAAAATGGGCACGTAAGAAAAAAAAAACAAGTAAAATATTAAAAGATATCAAAATGGATTACTGTACAGGGTGATTCTATAAATTAGAACACCTTTCTGCCTTCATAGCTACAAAGAAACAAGAAAAAATCACTTATATTTATTGGAACAATTTTACTCCATGGCAGAGAATAAACGAGACAAATCGCCATTGGAATTGATAATATTTAGTCTCATTTTTTATTGGGGTATTTTGTACTTCATGGTAGAAAAGAAACTGGAACAATTGTCATTGGAACTAATGATAATTCGTCTCACTAACTTATTGGCATTTTTCCTTGGACAAAAAAAAAAACAACAATAACTAGACAATTTGTCATTGAGACTGACAACACTTTATCTAATTCCTAAAATAGCACAATAAAACACTGTTCCAAATTAGAAAATCACCCGTTATATGTTATGTAAGATTCAATAAAGAAATTGGTAGATGTAAGTTACGGTGGCTCATAAAACTTATTTATAAGTTCTAATAAAAGAGTTTTATACTATAAAAATGTTATTAAATTACAACTACACTAAATGGCATATCGTAATAATTGTCAACTTAAAATCATAAACAATAGAAAAGCTGAAGTACAATGTCATGGAAAAAGAAAATCCGACACTGGTAAGTCATTTGTTTTCCACCATTAAAGTCAACTGACACTTCCGACAACCATTTTTTATTAAAAAAAAAATCTGCCCATTTTTTCCAACAATTTTTAAGATCTTTCTTCCATTACCATCTACATTTCATACAATCCATTTCTAGAAATGTTTGAACAGAAAAGAAATATTAAAATGCTAAATTTTCTTACAAACATTTGACAGGGGCAGCAACTCTATTATAATTCAACGGGAAGCTTTACAGTGCAACGATTATTTTAAAAATAAAGTAACGGGAATATATTACATTAGTTCTAGTGTGAGTTTGTCTCAATTCTTTACGGAAAACCTTTTTATCTACACAGATCAAAACTACAATTTATACCTCTGACAACTATAATTCATGTCTTGAAAACTACATTTCATGTCTTGAAAACTACATTTCATGTCTTGAAAACTACATTTTATGTCTTGAAAGCTATTTTTCATGTCTTTAAAACTACATTTTATGACTTTAAAAACTAGATCTTATACCTCAAAACTACATTCTGTGCCTTAAACCTACATTTCGTGTCTTAAAAACTATTAGGTGACTTAGAAATTACATTTCATGGCTTAAAAATAAGATTTTATGCCTAAAAAATGAGATTTTATGCCATAAAACTACATTTCGTCTCTTTAAAACTACATTTCGTCTCTTTAAAACTACATTACGTGTCTTGAAAACTTCATTTAGTGTAACGGGAGTAAAGCCCATTGGTTGCAATTGATAATATTCTCGTTTCTTTATTTTAAAAAAATAAAAAAAACCCAAAATGCTTGACTACATAGCTTCCCATTGGAATTGCATGCGTTTGCTGTTCTTGTAAATAGCTACTTTTCTTTAAAGAAGTAAATTCAGGCCAAACTTAGTTGCTTTGACTGTCAGTGTATGTTTTTGCGGCTGTTTTTGATGTAGTAAATAATTAAAATGTCGTTGGGTGACGTCACACCCATAAACGAAATCCAATAAGCTAGTGTAGGTGAGTACTAAGGTAATCTAAAGTGACATTCAACCGCTATTTGTTAAGTGTTTTACTTTCAGAGCTGCCATTTACTAATAAAAAATCAAATAATGAAAAACAACAAGAAGCCACAATGACGTTGATGATCATGACGACGATGAGAAGATACAGAGCATGACGTCATTGAGAGTCTATTTATACATAATCACGACAGAGCAAATTTGACGCCTAATTAATTGATTTACAAGCCAAAAAATATAAAATAAATAATAAAACGAAAGTGAGTGCAGCTTTTAATTAACAATGCTCTCATATGTTTCTCCATCATTAATTACACCAAAAATAGTCATTAATTAATAATGGTAGTACGATGATTATGTAAATTAACAATAGTTAAAATATATACGTCTGCTAACAAGAAAAAAACTAATTAAGTTCGTCGCATAATCTATTTTTCAGGGAATTTAAATTTCTACGATAATATAATATTAATTTCGTTAAATCTGTGTGGGGAAAATACAGGGTGATTTCTTACATTGGAACATTTAATTTTCACAATGTCATAAAAAACGAGACTAAATCCCATTAGTTCCAATAGCAATATTTCCCGTTTATTTATTGTATAAAAAAATAAAAATTAATAATAAAGAAATGAGACTGAATTTCATTATCTCCAATAACAATTTGTCCCGTTCCATTTCTCACTTTAAACTAACTTTTATGAGTCCTAAATTCAATTTGTCCCATAAACACAGTTCCAATGAATAAAATCACCTGGTAAAATAATGCCTGCGCATATTTTATAATATACCACTTGTTGACGTCACAGTTGGCATTCCAGAATGATGCTCGTGTCAAAATTTCTCTCTCTATGATTTATCACATAAAAAGAGAAAAATTTGATGGTTAACGGCGCTATAGCTGTATTGTGGCATGTGTATGCGTGGCTATGAGCTGTGGCAGAGTGTGGCAAGGGGAATGCGAATGTTAAAATTTGATATGTCGTTGAGAACTTTTAATTTTCATGCTTTCTCATCGATTTTTTAATATTTCGTTTTTTATTTATCATTGCCATTGCCACTAGTGTACCACTGCAACTGCAACTCCTCCGCTGCTGCTGCTGTTGTTGTTTGAGATATTGATGACGTAATAAACGTCAGCAACGGAGGGCACTTTCAATCATTGAGTAAAACAAATTAAATTGAGATAAAAATATTGATGCGTATTAGTGATGATGAAAGTTATATATGTCGCCAGCTGACAATTGTGATCGACATATGTATACTAAAATGCATGATGGGGAATTTCATTAATTTCTATGGAAATAACGTCAGAATAATCGAATTCCGCAAATGGTAGACGTGCCATTCATCTAAACGCCTCCACCAATATAAAACTTAACATTCTGGGTGGTTTTAGGATTTGGATCACTTCATTTCTCCCATAACAAAAAATAAACGAGACAAATCGCTATTAGAACTGATGAAATTTAGTCTCGTCTATTTATTAGCACTGTTATAAGCGCATCAATTTATCAAATCACCCTGAACACTGTTTGTGTACATGGGGGCCTAATGTGTTGAAGTTATAAGAAACCAGCAAGGTCTGTGGATTGCAGTGGACCTTCCCTCTTCGTTCCCGCATGAAACGACCATGATTGATAGCTGTTCAAATATCTATTGCAAATTGCTTAGTGAAGAAACTGCGATTTGAATGAATCTTATTATGAAATCGTGCTGCTTCTTTTTAGATGCCTTTCTCGAGAGTTTGTGGAATTCTTGATAGGGTGGGAGATAGAAAACAGTGGGTGAGTGGGCATGAAAATGTGTGCAGCAGGAAGTCCATTTTATTGACAACCACTACAGAATTAAACCCCAAAACCAATCCCACCCTTCACATTGTTAGCTGTTATTTATAACTCAACTCAAAAAGAGTTTCTTACATGTTTCAAGCATAGTCATGTACTTCATTTATCTAAATATACATAAAAGATTGTTTGCGCAAAATAATAATAAAAAAAAGTAGAAAGTTGAAAATAAAGTAAAATGTAATACAAGGCTTCATGTTGCGCAATTTGTAGAGCAAACAAACTTTCGTGGATTAAATGTGTTTTCAACGTTTTAAGTTAACTGGTATTTAATTTTTGAAAATTATGTTAATGAACTTACGTGATCAATAAACATTAAATAGGGTGATTTTATAAATTGGAACACAATGTAACGAGACTATGTTTCATTAGGCCAACTGGGGAAGTTTCCCGTTTCTTTTTATTTTTTAGATTTGAGGAGAAAAAAAACGTTTTTTTATTTCCTGAATAGAAAAAAATGCTAATAAAGAAACGAGACAAACTCCTATCAGTTTCAATAGCGATTTTTCCCGTTTCTTTATTGTCATGTTAGAAAAAAAAATCAATTAAACAACGCGACTAAATCTTATCAGTTGCAATGGCTATGTTTCGAGTTTCTTTCTTGCCAAAATAGAAAAAAAAGTGTAAATAAAGAAACGAGACTAAATTCTATCAGTTCTAATGACCATTTGTTGTCCTTGAAGAAAAAAATTGTTTCAATATATAAAATCAGCCGGTACTGTATAATGTGTTACACTTGTTGTTGTGGTTGTTCGAGACACCGTGAATGTTGTAAATTACACGCTTATATACACATAAAGTGCATATACAGTACACATATACACATGTGTAGTAAATGTGCACTGGACCAATATGTTACAGTACAAGTCATGCTGTGTGAGTTATGATTTTGCTGTTGTTTTAGAGACTCAGACATGTAACAGCTTACCACCTGCCTGTTTGTGTTTGTATGTTGGCTTTTATACGTATATATATATATTTCTTTTATTACAATTATTATTAGGATTTCACATTGTCATAGGAAAATGTCATTTATCACCAGCTAACCAGAAACTCATTATGTAAATTAGCTTCATTATTATTTTGGGGGAGCTTCCTGGCTTCTGCTTTATGTCTGCAAAATTCTCTTCGTTTTTTATAGATAAAACTTACATAAACACACACAGACACAAATAGACAGCCGACCCAACTAATTGTTGATTGTAATTACACAGCATTTAGTGCAAATGTATCCCCAAAAGTAAAGCCACGCCCTTTCTGATTTAATTATTCCCATAGTCAGACAGTTAATTACAATTCCGCTTAAAACTTTTATAATTATTTTACCAAACTTGTGTAAATTCCCCTCTCTTCCCTCCCCACCTTGTTCAACCTTTTACTAGTTTAAATTTTAATGCAAATCACAATTACCCCTCACTCACCCATTCACCCACTCCATCCCTCAAGACAGTTTCAACTTTTTCGTGGAATCGCATTATTTTCATTATGCAGGGTGTTTACTCCATTATGCATTAGTTTCACCCGTTTAAAAAAATAGTTTAGTAGGAAAAGTAATAAAAGACTAACATTGAAAGTCAGATTAATGCTTGGAAAATTCAAAGAAGCTTTTTCTTGGTGAATCAAGCGTACATTTTTTTTAGATGATTGATAAATGGGGCAAAGAAACTTGGAAAATCCGCTATATGTGATTACATAATTCGCCATAGCGTATTTGTTTGTCTGCAAAATGTGGTAATTGTCCATTGGAAACGCACAGCGTTTCGTTGCAACGCCTTTTTAGATCGACCATTTTATCTGACATAGTCATGGACCGCAGTAAGTTAAATTTTGATGGTTTTCTTACTGGATAAGGCATCAGTAATGCTTCAGTAACTAAATGCAACTTGGAAATACTGTACAGTGTTTCTCATTTCTTTATTGGTTTTAAAAAAACGAGACAAAAATGCACTGATTACAATAAAGATTTTTCTCATTTATTTATTAGTTTTAAGGGGGGAAAAAATGTACTGGTCAAAACAAAAAATTGTCTCATTTCTTTATTGGATTTAAGGAAACAAGAAGAAAATGCACTAGTAGTAATTAAGATCGGCCTCATTTCTTTATTGCTCCTTAAGAAACATTTTTCAAGAAACTGGTTCCAATTGGGTTTTTTATACATTATTTAAGCTAACTTGATGTTCTTTTCTTTACTTAAAATCTTTTTTTTCCTTAAAGAAAAATCATTAAAACACAGTGATTTTCTGTCAGCTTGTTTAGATGGGTAGATGCTTTTTAATCTGGGGACTTAAAACGAGCTCAACCTTTCTTAAAAAATGCAAAAAGAGAAAAAAAAAACTGCCTTAAAAAAACTAAAAATCTTTACGTTTCCTATCTGCCCGAAATAAATAATAAAAACAATCACAACAAACTAAAAAAAACTGTTGTAAAAGCACCGTGCTTACTCAGTAATCATTCAACAAACTCTTCATCACCTAAAATTTAATCCCTGACATTTAACCACCACGCCACCGCCCCTTTTTATCACCTAATGCGTCCGTTAAGCACCAATGACACTCGACTTTTGGTCACTTTACCATTAAATCACTTATAAACCAAAACTAATTAAACTGCTCAGTGATAATTAGTCGTGTGATTATATGAGGCGTGATTAACTGTGAGATGAAAAGTGATAAATGTACTTTGTGTCGGACTAAACCCTCATCGATCCAACCTAAGACTAGAGACCATGAAGACATTTGAAATGTAAAAGAAATTAATGTCATTACTTAAAAATTTAATTGATCATTAATTATAATAGATAATGATTAATGAGTGATTATTAGCATTGTGTTTGAATACCTGGAAACAATGCCGAATTCCATGTTAATTGAATAATAGGAAATAGATGGAAAATCTGATTTGTACATTTGATCCTTGACAACGTATTGCACATAACAAACGAGCATATTTGACTGAGTTTATAAATGCTTCTTAAGAAAGAAAAAATGTAAAGAAAAATACAAGATTTTGCCATTAGAGAAAATGAAAGTCAAATTCCGTTAGGCAATTGTTTGTATTATTTCAGAAGGTGCACAAGCCATTTGCTTTTGTACTGTATGGGTATACTGTATGTGTAAATATAATCTAAAACAAAAAGTTAATTTTCTTCTTAAAGATAGACGTCTTAAGGCTGTTTGATTAGTGACTTAAATTTTAATTTAATGTCGAGTGCATCTTAGAATTTATTAACTCTTAAGAATTAAGACATAAAAAGAGAAAAGTAGCAATAAAATATAGTTAAAGCAAATACAACGGTGATTGGCTAAGTTAGAACCTTGTTTTATAAGTTACATGAAAATGATGAGACTAAATCTCATCAGAACCAATGGCTAAGTTTCCCGTTTCTTTTTTTGTCCCAATCAGAAAAAAGTGTACCATTTCATAAAATCACCCGTTATAATAAATGATAATGTTTAAAAGTGTGTTTTCTATAAACTTCTACATCTTACAAACTGAATATAAATATAATTGAATATAATAAGTTATAAAGTATAGGAATTATTTACTCTGAAAAATCAACTTGAAACTTTGATCTACAGTATATTTACTCTCAATTACAAGCCTAATTTATATTTCTGCCTCTGCCAATATTTATTTTGTTATCTGCTGTACTATTTACTATTTTCCTTTTTTTTTTTATTTTTGCTCCCCCTTACGGCAGAAATGGCAACCTTATATCTAACCAATCGATGGAAAGCAGACGACAAAACCTGTCTTTCATCTAATGTGTACACTTATACCGGTACAGTTTACTGTATACAGACTCTGTGTGTACAATTATCTATCTCAATTAATGATTTTCGTTTCCGCTTTAACTCGACAAAATCAAACTCGATACACAGACAATTTCTTTCCACCAATTTCCGGTGTAACAATTAACAGTATTAGGTAACAACTAACAGGAAATTTCAGCCGTAACATCGCACACACTGATTGGTGTATCTGTTACGTTGACAAATGTACTGTGGCAACCAATCAAAACTAAATTAGTAATTAATTAAACCAGCTCTCTATATTCATGCACTAATTCCCCTCACTTTTACGTCAATAACGAAATACAGTTTAATTAATTCTCTTGAGGAAAAACGATCAAAGTTACACAATTTTACATCAAAATAACTTCAAAAAAATAAGTAATCCTTAAGATATTCTTTCTTAGTTAATGTTAGATACTGTATGTTCACACAGATAAAAAAAACTGGCATAAAAATAGTTATAAAATTCAAGGGAATTAATTTCATCGGTATAAATACATATAAATCTCGTTTCTTTATTCTAATTAAAGTGTTGAGACTGAGTTACATTGATTTCAATAAATATTTGTCTCATTACTTAGTTGATAATATAACAGAGCAGTATTTATCCATCTGCACTTTCAACAAACACCTTGTCAGCTAATATTTGGTATTTTTAAGAATAAAAAAACATAAACTAAAATGATTGACAGCTAAAAGTGCAAATTAAAGACCTTTTAATTTATTTTTAGATGTAAAGTTTATCATGTATTGTACGTGTGTACAATCAATGAGAAATTAATGATGATGACGATGAAAGTAAAAATGTATATCTGTGTCAATAAATTTGCCTTAGTAATAACAGCCACCATTAACATGAATGACACTGCAAATTTTGCCCATTGCTCACACATTCAAGCATTAAATCTCAACAAAATTGGCCTAAAACATAAAAAATACAAATACCGAGTCCGTTTTTTAAGATATCCTAATTTTAAAAAATATCCATCATATTTAAAATCAAATTAAGGTCAGAAAAATATCGTTACTACTTTATTTGTGTGAATTATATTTAAATTGGGCATAAAGAGCCTTAATATGACATCGAGCTTTATAATAAGACTACTGTCAACTTAAATATTTATCTAGTATGTCAGTGTAAAAAAGTACAAATACATTAAAACCCGGTTATAACGACAATAAAATGTTCACAAAAATAGAGTCGTTATAAACGGATGTCGCTATCAAAACATTAAGTACTGTAACAAAACAGTAGTCGATTTTAATTGAAAAATTGAGTCATATATTTCTTCATTATACTTGTACAAACTATAAATAACCTAATATTTGGCTAAAAATGACAAATAATGCCAAAATAATAGCTAAAAATGATCTAAAACTGCTAAAAATTACATAAAATAGTCAAATAATAGCTGAAAATAATTTAGAGCTGTTTATAATGTCCTTATAATAGCATAAATAGTCCTAAAATGTTCTTACAATGGCTTAAAATAGTCAAGAAATTGATAAATAGTCTTAAAATGCAGTTATATTAGCTTAATACAGCCAAGAACTGCTTAAAATGTCCTATTCTTAGCTAGAATGACCTCTAAATGTCCTTATAAAAATGTAGGACGGTCTATAATTGCCTAAAACGTAATATTAAGAGTAGAATATTGTCTAAGAGGACACAAAATGCCCTAATAAGAGTTTGAAAGTAAGTTAAAATGACTTAAAATTGTCTTTACATGCAGTTAACGATTTATATGCGCCTGAAAATAAACCAAAAAGTTGACTTTATAACCAAAATAGGTGCTCATGAGCTGTCATAACTAATTAAGCAATCTGTAATACTATTATAACAACGCAGTTCCTATGGGAAATGTGGAGAGATCGTCATTGCTCAATTTTTCGACGTTATAAGCGAATTTTTTTCTACCCTACTGCACAATAGATGTCGTTATAAGCAGGGATTCTCTACTATGTGCACTGTTACATACAATTTTGACTCGTCACTTTTCTAAATCCCAAATTGTTTATGACAAAGCTGACAAAAGCACACAACACACATGACATAAGCAATTGACGCATAAATTCCAAGGGCGTGTTGCATAAGTCTGGGCTTCTTTTCTTCCAATAGGGAAATTCGAAATTTCAATAGGGAGAAAAAAAAACTTAAAGCGACAACTCTGTATTGTACACAATATAATGCTTTTGTGCTGCGGTTGCTATGGCAACAGGCACCAAATGACACGCATCTTTTTCTTTTTTTTTTATTCTAATAAATATTCGCTTACACGTTTGATTTATATCAACTTTTCATGGGAGCTTTAGTACGCATGCGTGAAAAGTTATGGGGGGAGGGAGAGGGTTTTATTCAACCCAGTCAGAAAAGTTGAAAGATTTTTGAGATTTAAAGGGCACATATACACGGGTGATCATAACTTATGTGTCCACATATTCTTTCTGGTAACAAAGAAACGGGAAAATATTGTATTGCTAGTAACTTATATTTGTCTCGTTTCTTTAGTAACGAAATGATAATAGTGACGCCTACAGGAAATATTTCAAAAAGCCATACTTTGTAAAGGGAGCAATACATATTTTATAGCAGAAAATATCGATATTTTGTTATCAACAAGAGCATAAAATCTTTTAAATAAATCAAAATTTGAAATCCAGAAGAAAAATCCCTCCTGTGGGCATCCATGGACAAAATTGCCATTAAATACACAAAAATAAATGGCATTGCATACAATAGTTATTGGTCTCTTTCCTTATTGGCAAAACACAACAATAAATAAACGGGAATAAGTTGTATAGTCTACAATTGATTTTTGTCTCGTTTCTTTATTACTAACAAATAACCAAAAAATAAACGGGAATAAATTGCATTGCTAACAATTGATATTTGTCTCATTTCTACGTAAGTTATGTAACTGAACAGTTATATTGTGACCACCCTGTATGACGGTTAAAGAGCAATCGTAAAAGAAGCCCTTCGCAAGATCTACAGTCAAAAATGATGGACAATCACAGAAGAGCAAAAAGCTACAACAGCGCCCCCTTCCATACAATAAAAACATGATTGCAATTTCAATGAATGAATTTAAAGGCACTGCACATATACAAGTACATGCTCAAGTGCCACCTGTACAAGAAATAACAAGGAAAAGTACTTTTTAAAGATAAAACTTATTTTGCTTTCTCATTTATAAAGAGAAATAACAAAAATAAAAATGTTTTTAATATTTCTGTGCATTCAATTGGAAATTCTGAACTTTTTGAAGTGAATGAATGAATTTTAATCAGTTTTATACAAGATTTAATCGATGTGAATGTCAGTCAACAATCTTTACTAGGCAGCAAGAAAATGGAAACAAAGATTAGATAGCTATTCAACTTAGATGTCAATAAGATTTATTTTTCTAAGATCATTTTACCAAAAAGATTTATTTACCAAAAATTAATTGCTTCTTGAGTTTAACTAGGATATACAATAATATTAATGAGTAAAATAGACTTTTATTTAAAGTTTAAAGTGGCTCTGAAGTTATTGAAAGCAAAAGTTGGTAAATAAATTACATTAAAAATTGTCAACAAGGTAAAAAAATAGTATATTGTGAAATTCACTGAAATGCATTGGAGAAGATTTATTTAACGATATTGTAATTGGGAAAAATTTAGTAAAAATGTATGGATAACTGACAATACGGAAACAGCAATAAAATAAATTGCATTAAGCAAAAATATAACTAAAATAGTAAAAGCTACATTGCTGATAGGCAAAAATAAGATACAATACATTACGAAAGGACAAGGATGTATTTCAATTGAACAGAAATGGATTTAAATGCATCAAAAATAGGCAAAAATGTACTAAACAAATTTGCAAATGGGCAAAAAAGCATTGCAAATAAGCAAAAATGCCTTTCGAATGAGCAAAAATATACTAAAATACATTAAAAATAGGTAAACATTTACTTTAAGATTCTGCAAACAAGCACTAAAAATATAAAGCAAAAATGCACTAAAAATAAGCATTGTTTTCTCCGAGATCAATAAAATATAGTTATGATTACATAATAATATAAATGTAAACAACATTTCTAAATTAAAAAAAGCTAGTTTCTTTTTTCAATTACTAAAAACTAATTAGTTTTTGCATTACATTGAAACTACAGTGTTATGGAAATGAAATGCAAAATAAAAAATTATACTGTATAAATAAATAAATCATAAATATTATATACATTTCTTCAAATAAAATGAAGAGATTAATTTGAGGCATTTTAGTATAATATAATATACCGGTAAATTACATAGTATACCGGTATAAGCACATAAAAGAAGAAACTCAAATTATAATTATACGAAAGCTACTTAAATGTTGCTCATTGCAATTTCAATAAAATGCTAATATACAGTACATCATAATACAATATTAATAATAACATATTCAAATTCAGACCAGGGCTTTAAAACTACAGGGCCCGGTTTGCAAGCGCAGATTTCACTAAGATAATTACACTAAATTTAAATTCACAATGGGACAGATTTAGTCAAATTTAATAAACATTTTTATGACATGTTATCGTTTAATTTAATCTCGTTTAACTACAATTTTAGTACACTATTCAAATTTAAACAATAGGGGCCTATCTTACATCATTTTAAGACAATTTTGGCTTATTATTCATTTTAGGATTACTATAGCTTAATTTATTTCATTTTAAAATCATCCTAGCTTAATTCACTTCAGTCTAAGACCATTACAGCTCATTTTCCTTAATTTGATGACCATACTAGCATATTTAACTTCATTTGAAGACCATTATAGCTTAATTCACTTAAGTTTAGGACCATAATACCTCATTTCACTTCATTTTAAGACCATTACAGAGCATTAATGTTCATTTTAGGACCATTGCGTAACACATAAGCTTCTTTTTAAGACCATTGTGTAACATCTAAGTTCATTTTAGGACAATTTTGACAATTGAAGGTCATTTTACGACATTTTAAACCCATTTAAGATAATTTTAACCCATTAAAATAATTCATTTAAAACAAATTTAGCTCACTTTTAAAAAATTAAATTTTTATAAAACTTCTGCAGTACTTTTTCTACCCAAATAAGGCCCATGACAGTCCTATCTTGAACCTAGCAGCCCTATAATATGTCCTTAATTACCAAAGCTAAGCTAAGTTATATACCGTTTCCATGTAGCAATTAAACTGATAAATCCCACAGCTGCCATTACAATTACAATCCACATTTCGCAATCTAAATTGGAAAAGTTTAACATTTCATTTAATCGCTTTTTCTTTCATTTCATATTTTCATGTCTACAATATATTTTTCCCGTATATTTAATGTAAGTTATATCACGTATATTCTGATCAGATACAATATAGAAATTAGTTATAAGTGTTTATTTGCTTTCTGCCGCCATTATTTCTCATTTATGATTCATTTACTACAGCAAATAATAAGGTAAAATAGCATGCATTGTTAGATAATACTGAGCCTCAAATTGAAGAGTATGCAAAAAGGGATGATTTTAAATGCTGGCGCATGCGCAGATAAAGCACAGGGCTAAATTATCCCTTCATCTCCATAAAAGTACCCTGTAATGATAGCTCATCATCTACAACACTTTTATACACATCATCTCTATCATTTATTTTTTTCTTCTTTCTCAATGCATTATAATAACCCTTTACATACCGGGTGTAATTCTAACCTGGAAAAACCCACGTTTCTCCAAAGAAATTTTACATAAAAAATAAAGTTATATGTAAAAATTGGACTGTTGATGAAAGGGACGGTCAAATCTTTTGCTCAGTAAGAAAATCTTGTAATGCTAAGACTAAATTACATTGATTTCAACCGCTATTTATCTCAATTATTTATCATTTTAAAGTAACAAAATAAACTACATCAATTTGAACATCGATTTGTTTCGTTTATTTATTGTTTCCAAACCAGAGTAAATAACAACGAATTAAATGCAGACTTGTCTATTTTCTTCATTGTTTTTAAAACCATCCGACTAAAATTAAAGTACATTAGTTTCAAACAAAATTGGTTTAGTTTTTTTTTTACTCTTTTTAAAAAACAAGATTATGTTCAATTGATTTCAACTGTAATTTGTCTCACATCCGTTTGAACAGCGATTTGTCTTGTTTACTTATTATTTTTTAGAGAAACAAAAGTAAATTTCATTGGTAACAATGATTTGTGTCGTTTATTTAAACAAA
Source organism: Helicorthomorpha holstii (assembly GCA_013389785.1). NCBI lineage: Eukaryota > Metazoa > Arthropoda > Diplopoda > Polydesmida > Paradoxosomatidae > Helicorthomorpha > Helicorthomorpha holstii. Next base: position 16,609,481 of record JAAFCF010005931.1, on the reverse strand, counting down.
AACGAGACAATATTGCATCGGTTTAAAATACGATTTGCCTCTTTTACATTTTATTTTAAAGTAACAAAAGTAAACTACATTTGTTTAAACAGCGATTTGTCTTGTTTACAAAAGAATAAAACTAAATTACATTGGTTTCAACAACTATTTGTCTCGTTTACTTATTGTTTCAAAAAAAAAAAAAAAAAACAAGAGTAAATAACATCAGTTTTAATGCAAATTGGTCTAGTTTCTTCATTGTTTTTAAAACCATTAAATTAAAATTACATTCATTTAAAACTAAAATTTGTCTCGTATGTTAATTGATTTTTTTAAAGAAACGAGACAAACGACATTAGTTTCAACAGCGATTTGTCTCATTCAAGTATTTATAATTTTAAAAATAATCAAACTAAATCACCTTGGTTTTCACAAAATATAATTTCGTTTCTTAAATAAAGTTTAAAGCCGACAACATATAATTTAATTATATTTAATGATAAATTAAAATAATTTAATTTTTATATAAAAGCAACCCCTTAATGGAGCTTCACTGCAATACAGCTTTATAACCAATAAATGAGCAGCAAGTATCAAAAACTAAAATTTCTCTAAAAAGATTAAAAACTAAGAAATGTGCAATTGACCATCGCATGTCCTCCATCAACATCTACAACTTCCGTATTTAACATTTTTTTCCATCTATTTCCGTTTATGCAAAAAATGCGTTTCCCCTTCCACATTAAAATTACACCCGGTATTACCCCAATGCTATATATTTAACGGTTGTAAAACTATATAGCTGCTTGCATGCAATCATACACTGTATTTATAGGTAAAAGTTTATGATAGTCTATAACTGTGTGTAGTATACATGATATAAGCCCAGAAGTAGTGTATAAGTAATATAAGATGACGGTGATGGCCTGTGTTTTCGTGGAAAATTTTCATACGTTTTTCTTTCTATTTCTTCTCCCACAACGTTGCTTTCAAAATACAAAGAATGAATCGATTTTAAAAACCACAAAATGTCAAGCAAAGTTTTATATGACTTTTACTAGGGAAACTCACCAACCCGTATAACTGTATAACTATAAGAAACAATAATCGATGATGGGTCACTGGAATTTTTCACTCGAAGAAAAAAAAAAAGGTTTGGTAATGACATACCACACTTTATAAAGAAAATCATGGAGGAAATGTCGTATCTATAAAACGTAAAACATACTGTGTGTGCCTCATGTATATGGAGAATATACACCGAGTGATTTTCTAAGTTGGAGCACTGTTTTTTACATTACTAATAAAATAAACGAGACTAAATTACATCTGTTACAATGGAGAATGTTCCCGTTTTGTTTTGCTATGGGAAAAAAGTTAATAAAAACACCCTGTATAACTTAACAATAACTTTTGTAACATAATGTTTTCCACAGAAATGGATTATTTATTTTTAAAAAATGTACTCTGCTAAAAAAGACTATAGTTTTATTTATTATGCTTACTTTGAATAGAATTGTTATTCGTCTAATTTTTTCTCCAAAGTAATTTTGTTATTTATTTATAAAGTAAATATTGTTTTGCCTGACATTTACTAAAATACGACTTTAATAATAAAAACAATGCCAAATATTACAAGAATTTGTGATTGAAAGAAGAATTACTATTTTATCAAATTAAATAATTTGTTGCTTATTTTTTTGGTATTTAAGTTTTAGACAGGAATTTATTTTCTTTCAATAACTTAAGTTTAAGAAAGATACTCTAAGAATTGTCATTTTAGTTACAATATATTTTGTTTTTGTATGCTCCGCTTAAGACGAAATTCTTTTACCATTTCTTGTTAAACGGGGTCCACTGTACTATGTTTTGCTAGTTTTGAATTGCTGCGCATCAGAACAAAATATAGTTTTTAAATGCACATGTGTGCGTATGACGAAATAAATAACAATTCCACAAAAAATAATTACTTTTCTTTGTTTTCAGTTTCTTTACAATCGCAAAACATAATTGACATTAAAAAAAACAGTAATCAAAAATATTCTTAAAAGTTAAAAATGTTCCAGCAATTAATTTTACCATGAAAACCAAAAATTAGAAATGTTTCAAAAAATTACTATTAAAAAAGTGAAGTTTAATAAGTTCAGTAACTATGGTAACTAAACATTTATAATGTTTACTAAAAATTAAAAAAAAATTAGAATGTTTACATTGCCAGCAATTAAAAACTTTGAAAACATTGTACGAGTAAAATTTCAATTAAAAAATCAATAAAGTTATTAAGGTAATTAAATATTTGCCTTTCCAAAAATTAGAAATGATTGAAAACATTTAAACACTGGGATTAATAAAATAATTCAAACGCGTGCCTTTTCAGTTTCCATAGCAACTGAACGATGCTGAGTAAATATTTGGTCTTGTATTAATCTTTAATATTAATAAGAATCGCATAATAAATAAAATTATCAACTGAATAAAAAACTAGTATTTTTAAAAAATATTAAAATAAGCCTTCAATATTACATTTAATCTGTCAAATTGCAGTTAAAAAAAACATGAACTGTAAAGCTCAATCAAACTAATCGGATTTAACACAACTAAAACATCAAATAATATAAAAAACAGTTTAATTAAAAATGCTTACTAAATGCAAACTAAAAGACGAAATGAAAACAAAATCAAACTCAAGGATAATCGTATTTATGAAAATTGTAATTGAAATTACAAAATAAACAAAAAATATTGATTTTGCTTTTGCTATCGGTAATACCATTTTGCGGAACTTTCAAAAAGGTCCAATATTAAATTTATTAATATTTGATTAACTCTTGTAAATAAAGAGAGTGCGCAAATATGTTTGTGATATATTAAGATTGACTGAAGATTTCGATGCCACGCCCATTACATAAACTAATACACTACAACGTCTCAGAAACACAAATAATATTTTGGTATTTGGGCTGGAAAAAAACCAGGTACATCTACACTGCAAACCGCCTGGTTTTCCTCATTAGAACACACTGGTTACTACACCGTCAATAAAAAAGTGAGACGAAATTTCATCAGTTCCAATAGCGAATTTTCCCGTTTCTTTCTTGCCAAGATAAAAATGCTCCAATAGATCAAATCAGCCGGTAAACTGTATGTATTTGAACAACTCGGATCTCAAATTTAATGAACTTTCATCATTATTTTGCTGGCGATGATCCCAAATATCACACAGAACCACGCCCATTCACACTAAATTGGTCTCAAAACAACAACAATGGACAATTAGTTTTCCACGTTGCTATGTAACTTTTTAAACAAAAAAATAATAAAAAAAAGAAGCCCAAATTGAATGGTAAGGGAAGTAAAAGAAAGTTTGACGTCAAAATATTTTCCAAGGATAAATTGGCAACCAATAAAAAAGAAGAATAAAAATGGTCTGTGACGTTAGTGACGGTGTCATGTGACCCAAAGCTTTAATAAGTGTGACAGTAAACGAGATTAGCAGCCATGGGGAAATATACTTTGGCTGGGTACAGTACAGTATTTGTAGAGAGCGGCCATGAAAGCAGATTACAATCGTCATCTTTATTTTCAAGCAACTTTTTCAAGATTAACTGCTATTGCGATATAATCCATAAGAGGGATAGGGGAAAGTGGATACGTAAAGGACGTAAAAGTAACAACGTAACAAAGTTAGGTTAGTTTACTAATTACGTGTAGATGGGTGTGTGTATTTGAGGGGGACAGTCTCATATACCGTGGGTATAGATTACGAAAATTACGAGACCCAATACTCTTCTTCTATTGGTTGTGTTAATAAACAGTACACCGGGGGATGTTCTGCATTGAAACCCATGATTTTCACAGTGCCAACCAAATAACAACTCTAAATATCATCAGTTGCAATAGCTATTTGTCTCAGTTATTTTTCTGCTATGAAGAAATAACTGCAAATAAAGAAACGAGACTAAATATTATCAGTTCCAATGGCAGTTTGTCTCGGTGTTTTTTTATACTAAAAGAAAAAAAAACTGTTCTTATTAATAAAATCACCCGGGTATATTATGTTTCACCCCATCCCCTTCTTTCCCATATCCTCTACCCAAATCTAATCCACTCTCGTATGCCCTTGTGTGAGAGAAAGGAAATGCCACGTTTATAGCTATGTTTTCCACATTATCTGTCCATATAAATAAGTTTATCTCGACTAAAGGCCATATTGACTTATATTTATATGGTATATTGATTAACAATAATTTCTTGATTTACCAGAAGCTACAAACATAATACACTATCAGTTCTCTAATGTAGACAACATTATTGGAAACAATGAAGAAAAAAAAAAAAAAACAAACCAGATCCAATAACATTAATCAACTTTTGTAACGTTAAAACCTTGTAACATTTTTTTTACTTAATTAATACCAATAAATTAATTAAAAATATGCGAAATTCATGTTGTAATTATTGATAAACACTGATAAATAAAAATAAAAGGTTTTATGCAGGTTATTAGATTAAACCGGAACAACTTTCTTTTCATAAGATTATTGAATTAGGGACTACTTAAGGTTAGAACTTACAAAAGATAAATGGATCATCATTATAAGTACGGTAATCATGTTTCTTTGATGAAAATGAAGGACATCCTCAAAGTATCGATATTGTCTTCTATTGACAGCTACATTATCGAAACTATCGAATGTATGCAGCAAAACTAAAAACCGAGGTCTGTGTAAGGGTCCAGGAGCCAAAGCCCTTGGTAGGGAGCCCGGGAAACAAGGGTCCTTTAAAACCAAGCAATTTATCTTTCTAGAAAGTATAAACTAATAAAAAAAATCCAAAATATTGTTGGTTTTATTTAGGCGTCTCAAGTCTGAAACCAATGAAACGTAATGCGTGGCTCACATGAGGTCGTGTGACACACGTTGAGAACCTTTGGTAAATACTTTAACTAAAACAAGAAACTCGTCATATTGCAGTATCAAGCTACTGTATATGTCCTAAACAATACTGTAATAAAAAAGCTATTTTGTCTTTTGTTACTCTATTAACACTGGATTAAAGGACTTAAGACTAAGTAATTGAAAAGCTAAAAAAAAAGATAAAAAGCAGTTTTGAAAGAAAAACTAAATCCAAAGGACAAGACTCTAAAAAAAGGATTGGCCCCTAAAAGAAACGACATCGGGTCACCATAATTATAAGGAAAACTGTGCCTTTTTAAGGAGAAAAATACGTAGTTACGGTATAAGAAAAAACAAGACAGACAAGTTAACATCTATCTTAAGAAATTATTTATCAGTTGATTTTTCTGTTGAAAAAAGTAAAAGTACTGTAATTAAATTTTAAAATAAAAATCGATATCAACTATTTAACTATTAATAATTTCTTACAATGTAAATACCTGTACAATGTACAGGGCTACCTTATACAAACATTGTGTTTTTTTTTAATCTTAACTAATTTATAAGCTTAAAAAATTATTATTTTGAACAGCAAATATAAGGTAGAGTGTTAGACGAGCAGTTTGATGTACTTTGAAATTTCTTAATTAAGAAGAAGAAAAAATAGTTGTCAAGATGACAAACATTAATTTGTAAATTATGTACAGCATAATGTTTACCTAAAGGATAATTGGATAACATTTAAAAATAAAAAGCAAACATACTTTTTTGCTTAATAAATTGCTAACAACGTATCACTCAATACGTTAATTAAAAAATATTTTCATAATTAACCAGCAGTCGTGCAAATAACCAGGTTAAACAAAGAGGTAAAGTACGTCGTCTGCAAGAGGCCATTTCAAAAGAGTAATTTAAAAATAAATAAAATGTTTGATATAGAAACTGAGTTAGCGAATAAGAAGCCATAGAGTTATCAGTTTCTACTGTTTGGCCATTCGACCACTGAATCATTGAACATTTATTAAGTCTAAATTGACGACAGGGCAAGTTGTCAGAACTCATGAGTTGTTTACGACTGAAAAGTGCTGTGCACTTGATGATTTATGCATAGAAAGCCATCGTAAAATTGATTTTATATGCAACCTTTCAAGTTCAATACGTAGGGGCTTTTACCATAGCCATTCATGTAGGCGGAAAACAGCAGACCATACAACGATAAGCTTATAGTGCTTACAGTGTCCACTTCAATTGGCAGGAGTCAAAGTACATGCAGTATACTTAGATATTATATCGTATTGCATGTCATTCATAACAAACAAAAAAAAAAATTAAAGCCATTGTAAGACTTCCTTTTGACGTCTTAAGTCACTGCTCAGTTCCACATAAACATCAAAAATAATAATAAAAAAAATTATTGCAAGCTAAAGTTCTTCAGGATTTTCCGCTAACTTAATTTTATGCATTCTAGGTTACTATGGTAACTCCAGTTTTAAATTTTACAATGTTTTTACGTATCCCCAAACTCCTGGTTACCATGGAAACAAAAAATTATAATAATTTTGTTTTATTTGTTTTAATTTAAAATTTAGAATGTTTTCAGATGCTACTAAACTCTTAGTTACCATGGAAACCGAACATAAATTTACAGTCCTTTCTGTTGAGTAATCGCAGTTTGAATTTTAGAATGTTTTAAAAGCGATTTAAAGTCCAATGATGGAATAAAAGGGACGTCAGTGTGTGGGACGTTTTAAAAAAATGGTTTAGTGTGCAGAATGCAAATGCGCAGTAAAGATTACCATATTACACATGCGCAGTAAAGCTTAAATAGTTTCCATAACAATTTCATGCCGTTTTCGGTTATTATTATAACTTTATGAGACTTAGTTTCAATCTTCTCCTAATAAAAAAAAAAGACAACGCCTACATCACTCATAGTATTAGATTATTTTTTTATGGATAAAAAAATGAAAAATAAAACGAACTAATCAGATTAAGACGGTTGATTCTACTAAAACTTGAGAAGTATTTATAACTAACAAAGTTGTTTACCAAAAAAAAACTGAATTCAAGACAATTTTTTTTATTTTGAATTTTTTTTTTGATATAAAATAAAAAAAACTCAAGATTTGTTTGTTTAAACTGAAGTGAAAATCCATTTTTATTCGTATAAAGTCATTTTAAATCTTATTCACAAGTTTAAAATAACTTCGCTAAATAAATTGACAGGTTAAAACAAAAATCTAATGGTTTTTCAATAAAAACATCAACTTTTATCAACATTTTTAAATCGCTTTTATTTTTTCCAAAGTTATTTTTAGCATTATTTTTTTAAAGTAATCTCCTACAATATTTAATCATAGCTTATGGTTACAGGTATACTGTACATATCCACAAGTCAAAAAAAAATAAAAAAAGATAAGAATTTTGTTTAGCAAAATAAAATGGTTGCTATTTGAAAAATGAAAACGACACTATTTTTATGTCAGTTTTCAGCAACTATTTTCTCTATACTCCTATACATTTCTTTATATATTTATTTATTTCTTATCTCTGAAATCAGCTTTTACTCGGTTGCTAAATATCAAAGAAAAAGAAAGATAAAACGTAAGAGAAAGACACATGGAATCAATATCATTCCCTGTCGAGACATTTTAAAGAAATAAAAAAAAGTCTTAGGAAAAAAAAAAAAGTTGAATAGATGGCGTCATTTTGAATGAAGTCTTACAAAAGTGTGTAACTTTAAGGAATGATTAGCCTGGGTATAGAAAAAGTTAAAAGACATTTATATAACAGGTGATTTTCTAAGTTGGAACTGGGTTGGAAGTACGTAAACTAAAAGAAATGGGACAAATTGTCATTGTAACTGATTGAATTTAGTCTCGTTACTTTATTAGCCATTTTTCTTCATAGCAAGAAATACACGAGATAAAACACTATTGGAACTCGCTATGCTGTATTTAGTATCATATTCTTTATCAAAAGTATAAAAAAATAGTGTTTCAATGTGTAAAATCAGCCGGAATGTATCTCCAGTAAGCGCACAAGTGGTTTCACCATTTTACAACTCTTTTGGGCATTCAAACAGATTGAGCCGGCGTTTTAATCGATTGAATCGATATCAAAAGACGATTTATATAGTGTTGTTTGGAATTTCACAACTAACTTTTCATCACAATTCGCACTTTATTGCTTTTAAGTAACTAAAGCAGCATAAATAAAAATAAGCAAAAGACGGAAGAAAAAACAACTTTCTTAAAGTCTAAACAACACTTTTGACTTAGCCAGCACTAAAGCCGATTTAAACGACAGTCATCTATACTGTATGACTACACAGTTTAAGCTTTGAAAATGAAAATTTCACAAATCTTTAAAGTGCTGCTGTGACGTCATTTTTAAATAAAAATAAGCAACATTTTATAAACTCACAAAATGGCTAAAAACTGTACTAAACACAAAATGCACTTAAACTGGACGCAAAATGTAAAGTAACTTACAAAATAAAGTACATCAAACACTGTAATAGTCTTAAAAATCAAAAATAAAATTAGAAATACACTGAAACTGGACTAAATTGCACTAAAAATAGGCCTAAAAGCATTAAAATACATTGAAAATAGATGTAGAAAAACAAAAATGAGCGTAAAATGTACTAAAAATTGTTGATAATGAGCACAAATACACAAAATCGTAATAAAAAAACCCATAAAAATTTACTGAAAATAGCAAAAGTACTCTAAAACTTACATTAACGTAATAATAAAATAGTATCCAATATTTTTACTAAAATTTAAAGTGCTCTGACGTCACGTACGAGACAAGACAACATGCACTTTGCACAGACCACTCGTATTCACAGTGCCATTATTACATCAAGCATTTCCATAGAGAAAGATTGCATTATTTATGATTTTTGCTAATAAATTAAATTTATAGTCGAAATTATAATAACAATAGGATGAAAAATTGAAAGACAATGTGGAAATAAATGCTCGCTAAATACATTATAATGAAATCAACGAGACAATAATAATTTGGGTGAAAATCTCAAGCTGAGATACAGTACATTTTCCTCTCCAAAAGGCTTTAGCTAAAGTTATGCAATTTTTTATATTTTTGCATAAATAATAAGTTATGTAAACTCATTATGTTACCAACCATTAATAAATGTCCCTTCAATTGTCTGGCAATCTTTGCCACTTTCAATCAAAATGCAACTACCATTATTCTTCCTATAAAGCATCACAACGCTTGACATTGCATTAACATACAATATTATCTACATGTATACAAGCCTAATATACACGGTGTATAATTTATATTGAAGTTTTTAAAACTGTAATAAATTACATGTAGTGTTTGACGTCCACAATACACGGTTTGTACAGGGAGATCTTAGAAATTGGAACACTTTTTTACAGTAGAAAGAAATACACGGCAAAAATCGACATTGGAACTGATGAGATTTAGTCTCGTTTCTTTATTGACTCTCATTTTCCTTGGCAAGAAATAAACAAGACAAATTGTCATTAAAACTAATAAGATTTAGTCACGTTTCTTATTCCGAAATAAAATGGCATTTGTGTTCCAATTTAGAAAATCAGTCGGTCTACCAATTAGCGCCTTATCAACATGGCAAAAATAAAAGCGCCATGACAGCTTAAAACTTAAAAACTGACACCGAAATCAGTCATTTACATAAAATAAAACAGCACTACAGAGTATAAGAATCATATTTCACACGTTTTTTATGACGTTATAAATCAAATGAGATATTTCCAACACCTTTTGTTATTTAGCATTTAAAATAAAAGTTAAAAAAAATAAATAAACAAAATAAAATTAGAAATTTGTTCATAATTACAATCAGAAGAACAGTCCCATTTACATTTTCCAAGAAAAAAGCTAATTTAATAACCTAAAAATATAAATCAAAATTGTAAACCGGATGATTTTATCCATTGAGTACACTTTTCGTCAAAAGCCAATGTTCCAATTTAGAAAATCACCCAGTATACCTAGTATGCGCCATGCCTTTTATTATGGCTTTATAGTGCTACAATAACTTTGCTTTTTTTACAGAGAATTTTTCCAGTGAAGAGGATATCCAATTAGACATAAAAATAAATCGAAGGTTAATCACGAACTTGTGTCACGATTTTTTATTGCTATTTTATGGTACTGTAGACAACGTGTTTTTTTACTAGACAAGTTTTCCTACAATCAAACACAGGAAACAAAAAAACTAAACTACGTTAATACTAATTCATGTCTCGCATAATTATAATTACTGCGCACATACTGTAAAAATGACTTAATTTTTCAAAACGCGCATGTACAAAATATAAAGCGCTACTTGTGACGTATAAAGTACCAAACAACGTCGCGATTGCACAACCCTTATTAAAATTCTTCCCATTTAAAAATTAAATACTTTTCAAACTGTCAATTAAAATGCAAGAAAACTAACAAAAAACGGAAATGAAATTTTGAACACCAGAAAACATTCTAAAATTCAAATAAATCACGTGCTTCTTACAAAAATTTTAAAAACATGTATATCAGTTTCCATAGCAATACCAAATTAACTTATGTATATATTTAGAACATCCGGAATTAACTTGATTATAATAAACATCAACTGTTTTATTTTTTTGGTTTCTCCTAGGCAATTTTATCAACAAAAACTTTTCCTTTAATAACCACAGCTATTTTTTCAATCGACTCAACATAAAAAGAAACACTCAAAAAAAGTCCATAAATGAATCAACCGTCTACAGTACAGTACATGTGTGTTTGCATATCAATTATTTTACCTTGACTTTGCAAGTGGATTGCGTACTTGTACACTAAGTTATATCGATATTAATTGGGGTATTTTGTATGCTAATCCTGCTTAACGACATCTATGGCTGCTATGACTCATTTATTCATATGACAACCCTCTTAAAAACACACTATAAATATAAATACACCATTAAACAGGTACAACCCCCACCCCACCCCACACAACCTCAACTCCCCATTACTTCTCTATAACAAGTTTTCTCATCGAAATAAATCGATAATTTTATTTCATATCTTAAATTATTTATAGATTGCTTTCACTTACATTGACAACTCCACACAAACTCAACGATAAACTTGTACGTTTTTCTTCAATGATATTTAGCCAATAAAAACTTTACATTTCCTTATATTTTTTTTTATTTTAAATTAAATAAAAAAAATTTTAAAAAAAGTCAAATAAAATTGACATGTTTTTCCATTCAACAAAGTTTTCTTTTTCCTTTAAAACATCTCTCAAATCAAATATACAAACTTTAAAGAAAGAAAAAAAAAATATATTGATTTTGTTTGGTATTGGTAAAGTCACCCAAAAAAAAAAATATATATATATATATATAAAAAATCTAATCAAGAGGATGTGGATATATTGGATTTAGTGTGTATGTTTATTTACCTTGCACACGGCTGTTGATTTTGATGTCCCATGTGATTTTGAAATTTGATATTTTGCAGACTAACGATCATAATAAATATAACTTCATCTCCTTCTCAGTTTAAGTCCGATTATCACAAATCACTGTCATCATTTTATTTAATCTTTCTTTGAAAATAATTGAGTTTATAACTTAAACGTTTCTTTCTATTCTTTCAAAAACAATTTTTATGATGAGTTAATTACTTTTATTTTTTAAGAATAAAAAAATTTTGATCTGAAGAAATGAAATATTCAGCAGCAACTTGTAGTGACGAGGATTTTAGCAATTCAGTAATGATATTCTCGCAAGTAAGAAAAGGCTGTTGGAAATTGGGAATTGAAGTATTTGGCTGTTGCTCTGAAGCTGATGATGGTGAATAAGCGAGTGATGACAATTTCCAACCCCCTTACGCGCTCACATACTCTGTACACATATCTATATGGAGAGAGAGAAAAGCCGAGGGAGTTTTGAGTTTTCTCCGCTCCATCATTCTGCCACGCTATCTCAACACGCTACCCAATTTCCTAGCCATAGCTGCATCTACAAAGACTAACACGCGGTTGTTGAAGCTTAAAGCTCAACAAATGAGACATGAACAAGTATTTTTCCATTGCACAAGAATATACAGTACTGCACTTCAAACACATGTGTATGCAAGGTGATTTTCTTAACTGGAACTTATCTTTTTTTTCTAATGGCAAAAAGAAATAAGAACTGATAAGATTTCGTTTCGTTTCTTTACTGGAAATTGTTTTACTCACGACAAAATAGAAACTGGAAAAACCACTAATGGAACTTATAAGATTTTGTCTCGTTTCTTTTTTTTTTTTTTGGCCATTTCTTTTCTCCATAAGACAAACCGGAACAAATCGTCATTGTAACTGTTGAGATTTAGTATTGTTACTGTGAATGTGTGTTCCATTTTCGAAAATCACCCGTTATACAAAACCCTATGAAACTCGTGACAGCAATTTGTCTTTTCCGGTTTAGTAAAAAGCCGGTTAACACTTCTCTGAACAACAACATTCTGCTGAACCCTTTGACAAATTGGTTATTCAATAACTAACTTATTTTTATCCCAATTATTTTATCAATTTCTATTAAAGTTTAATAGTCACAAATACATTCAATAACCAGTGCTGTAATCTCACTTGGACACATTATTTTCTTATTGAAACATGATAAACCATCCTTCAATGTTATTCAATCTTCAGAAACAACAGTTCACATTCACATTTTAGTCAGTTGAAGAAAACAAAAAAAGTGAAGTGACAGTGACATATAGTAACTTTTGAATGTCAATACAAAAAAATCTTTTCATCAAAGATATCAATTACATAGCAGGAAAAAGTTATACAAATAATTCCTTTATACAAAAAAATAAGTTGAATTAATGTTCGAATGTTAAAAATTATTTTCTTAATTTTTAAAAATTTAAAATAATTTTTAATTGTGTTTTTAATAAACACAATTGGGAATTAAATTATTTGGCAATTAGAGTCCAACAGACTCGTACGTTTGGATTATGTAAAGAAAAGGATAAAGAAGTAATCATTAAGAAGTGGATAAAACGCACTGTATGTTAACAACTGTTAATTTCAGATAACATTTTTTCAGTCACCATGCTAAAGTGGTTTATTTACTTAATCCGTTCCGGAACTGATTTTTCTTAAAATGTCGTAAACTGAAACCAATTTGAACGTAGACTTCCATATTAAAGTGGCTACTTCGTTCCTTACTTATCTGGCCAAATAAAAAAAATTCCAAGAAGTTGGATTTTACTGGTTTAGTTTTTTTTTTAAAAAGATGGGAATGAAGAAGAAAGGATGAGATGGCATAAACTGGAATAAGATGTTTATATGCTTTAACGTTTAGTTAAAATTTCACTGTTTTTTATACCAGAAGTCAGTCAAAAAGCCATTAGGCACATGACAAAAAGGGTTGAAATACGTCAAAAACATAAGTAGTATACGCCCTAAAACAAACAGGGCATGTTTAACATACTGTAGCTAAAACAAAACCTAACAATGTAAATGACGCAAAAAATAAAGAAGATAAAACAAACACGAAACATCTAACGCACTTTTTTATACAGCTAAAAACACGTCCAAAATAACTAAAGCACCATTATGATACATCAAAAACACATCGAAAATTCAATGTGAGATATCTAAAACACGTTCAATGTAGCTCAAACAACCTGAAACACCAACCCCACAAAGTGAAACATCGAAAACACAACTTGAAACATCAAAATCACAAACTAAAATATGTAAAACACGTCCAAAATATTTCAAACTCGACCTGAAACACCCACAACACATCCTGAAACATGAAAAACACAACCTGAAACATTGATAACAGAACTTAATATATCTGAAACACGCTAAAAATATCTAAAATTCAACTTAAAATATCTAAAACACACCCTAAAACTCCTATTAAACGCCCACAAATAATGAAAACACTTAAAATATAACTGAATTAAAATTTCGTGCCTAAAACCATAAACTAAGCCCAAGAATTATCCCAATTTCTATGGTTTCTAATTTATTACACAATGCAGACGCACCCATCCATTAAATAGAGCTTGAAAAGGGGCGTTCGGAAAGTCAATTGATAAATAAAAATAATATTCAAATTAAGATTTCAGCAAAACAAACAAATTAACACATTTAATATTATTGTTTATGAATTTCATTTGACACGTCAAATCAACATAAAATTATATGCAAATGAAAAAATAAATAATTAATGTAAATGTGTTGAAACAATATGACTACAACCTGATTAATTCAACTGATTTTTAAATTAAAAAAAGCAACCAACGTTGAATTTACATAACAAAAAGTTCATCATCAAGAAAAAGATAATCATAGTGCAAATAAATCTTTTAAAACTTAAGAAAAGACGTTTTAAGATAAAATCTTACAATAAACAGTAAAATATCTATTGTATTTTAAAATGTTGCTTACAATAAAAACTAAGTAACTCAAATAAAGCTTAGCAAGATTAATAATAAAATTTTAAATAATTTATCGTTTTAAAAATTCCCTGAGCAAAATGTTGCAATTATACTTTTAAAATTTTTATTATAATCCATAAAAACTTGTATTTTATTGTAATGTTGACGTTTAAGGCAACATATGCAATGCTAAAATCAATATAAGCTGTAACATATAAAACCAGACATAAAAAAAATTATTGTTCAATATATTATGCATAGTTCACCGGCTGATTTGATCATTTAGAACACCTTTTTACCACTTTAAGAAACAAACGAGACGAATAACCATTGAATCCAATAGCATTTAGTCTCATTTCTTTATTGCCAATTTTTTTCTCCTAAGATCACAACAGAAAATGAAGTAAACATGACTAAAAAACAAACGGGAAATTTTCATTAGAATTAATAAGATTTAGTCTCATTTCTTTGCTTAAATATTTTTCTTTGTAACAAAATCTAAGACGAGACAAATCACCATTTTAGCTAATATGAATAAGTCTCGTTTCTTTATTGGCGTTGAAGAGCTATGTGTTCTAAATTAGAAAATCACCTGATACCGGATATGGATTTGGTTGCCGTTAAGGCTGCTGGGCATTTCAACAAAAATGAATGCTACAAAAAAATATAACAAAAATTTAATCAAATGCAATACGTCAAGCAATTTGATAAATGAAATTTTTATATGTACTTTAACTAAAAAAAAAATAAATAAAAATATAAAGATGGCTGCTGTCAACCACTTAAGTTCATTTTATAAGAAAGAGTGATCTTAAACTGTCAAAACTAATTCCAATACAATCAACTTCAAAAAAAAAGTTAAAACCAGTCTCAATACTTTTGGATTAACCGTCGACACTTTTGCTCACTCAATTTTAGTTATTGAAATAAATTGGACACTTTTTATTGAGAAATGACGTCACACATCATCGTCATAAAAAAACACAGTAGATATAAGTCATCATCTTCATCATCCTGGTATCATTTTAAAAAAAAAGTGTGTAAAAAAAAGATGGTCAATACAAAATTTTATTATTTTTCGTCGACAATGTTTGACGACTCAATTTCAACTGCGCAATTTACAAAAAACGCTCAGCGTCAAAGTGGCATAGTTGCCGGCGTAATTCATCAAATTCTCCGACCACTTTTATTCCCAGTTTTATTTTTTTGGGAAGGATTAAGCTTATTTCCTTTTATAGGTCACAATAACACCAACAATTTTGCCACCAGCGACAAAATAAACGTCGCTAACAACAACTGCAAATACGTCGTCGGTTTAATTCGCCAACTACTTTGCATTCTGACTACTTTTTTGCTGCTGGCATTACAGGCGTATAATTTATACAAATCTGCATTTGCGCTATATACTGTCTACAAACATGTGGCCAGTCCTGACCACAAAAAGAGCTGGGATATCGTGGCTTTCACGGTTCGCCCTTTGCTGGACAGCGTTTTTGCAGTTATATACATTGTTATAGCTCACTTAAAGGCCAAGCAATTCGCCAATCATTTTGAACGATGGACAACATTCGATCAGATGATTGGAGAAAATCGATCGCAACTGCAAAAACATTGCTGGAAAACAATAGTCGTGTTTTGGCTGTCCTATACAGTTTATATGGCGATTTTATTTCTGTATGTAATGGCGGCTACTCCACCATGGCAGTGGAAGAAAATATACGAAATGAATCCAGCAGCAACCATTTTTGAAGGTAAAAATAAATTTGGTAGTTTTTTGTTGTTGCTAAATAATGTAAGACAAGCTGTGAAAGGCCCAAAAACCATTAATAATACAGTAACAGCTAAATTTCTCTAACACTAAATAGCTTTTAATGGCTGACTTTGACGTAAAATGACGTCAGAAGACAAGTTTTCAATTGACATTGAGTTAGTTTCTGTTAAAAAATAAATTGCAACAACTTTTTTTTAAAACAAATGGCGGTCCAAAATGATAAGGACCTTGTCTTGCATGAGTCATCTACTTCGAACACTGTTTTTCCCACAACAATAAAGAAACGGGAGAAATCGCCATTGGAATTGATGAGATTTAGTCTCGTTTCTTTATGAACACTCTGAAAAACCGCGTTCCAAGTTAGAAAATCAACCGGTATATCATTTTACTAACATAATAAGTAATTAATAAATTAATTTAAATTTTGGTCCCAGGTGTCCAGCTGCTGGGCATTTCCATTAATTTCTTCGCTTCAACTCTATTTTTAAGCGTGTTACACGTAATAGGCAAGTGCGCATGCGTGGTATACATTGGCTTATGCACTGAACTTGAACAGTTGCTCGAACGTCGACGTAATCGACGACGTAAGAGTGAACGTGACGTGAGTAATAAACTGCAACTAATTCGTCAACGTCACTTGTATTTGTGTGAATTATTGTCCGACGCCGGACAGACATTTTCGCCGATTCTTCTGCTAGATTTATGCCTAACAATCATTGCTTTATGTTCATGTGGTTATAATTTGTTAGTAACCGTGGAAGAATTGAACAAAAGCCCTTTGAATCTATATGGACTTTTGGCTACGTCATTGGCAATCGCTGTGAGAATTATAAGTCTGTGGCTCACATGTTGCAGCTGGGAAAAACTACAAGAAAACGTAATGGACAAAATAAATACAATACAAATCGGGTGATTTTACCAATTGGATCACTTCTTTTCTCTATAGCAAAAAAAAATGGTCTTAAGAGTTGCTGAGATTTAGTTTCTTTATTGAGCATTTGCTTTTCTTCATTCCAAGAAAGAAACGGGAAACATAGCCATTGGAACTCATAAGATTTAGTCTCATCACTTTATTGAAATTGTAAAACAAAAAGTACCAATTGATCATATCACCCGGTGTGTGTATATATATATATAATATTAGTTTATATATATAAAAACAATTTTCTGTTTAAGAAATCCTATTATAAGGAATTATATCGATACCTATACACTAAATCACTCAGATAAAAAAAGCCATACGTAATAATCAATAATAATGAAATATAATACATTAAAGTCGATATTATAGTGATATCAATCATTAAAATAAGGAAAACCAATGGCGAGCATTCTACATTACTATTCTAGATGTAAAACAGACATGAATAATTCATAACTGAATGGATTTTGATTTTTTTACCTATAAAATCCATATAACTTATTCAAAATTAGTATTTTTGGAAATCGTTTGGCATGTCATTAATAACCAAGAAACTAAAAGTGGGCAACAGTACAACATTACAAATGTACAAATATATTGAATATCTGAAGCAAATATAATAGAAATAATAAAAAATGTAGCAGCAAGTAGCCATAATGCAACTAAAATACTTTTAAGAATTTGCAAACAAGCATTCAAATCAAATAAAGTTGCACTAAAATGCAACAGAAATTCCTAAAATGATCTTAAAAAATATGAAGACGTTGCTAACTTAAATGCACTGAAAAAACACATAATCACTCAAATGTAGCAAAAATCACTAAATGTAAAATTCACTAAAATGTAGAAAACTCTGTCGACTCTAGTGTGCACGGTATTGTGTCACAAACTGAAATCAACAATAAAAAAATGCTAGATAAACAGTAAAGTATGCGCAAAAATAAACTAACACATCATTAAAATGTGCATAATAAGCATTTAAAAAACTATAAAATAAAAAAGCCTTAAAACACACTCATCTTTAAAAAATTTATCTTAAAAATGATTTAACATTATTCGATTGACTTGACAACACATCCTGAATACCTAAAACAATTGCAACATGTCACATGGCTTTTTCGACATTTCCTACTACAAATCCGTCGTGTACAAGTTCAGTACAATTGAGTGCATTCAAACAGAGTAACTACTGTACAATATATGGTATATGGTACTGTATACACTGTATAGATATCTGTACGTGTACGAGTGTGTGTGCATCGATTACAATTACCATCAGTCGGAATTTCACGTTCAAGAAAAAATGCTGTCTTAGGAAGAAAAAGACTTTTCTACTTCACTTTATCAGTTGTTTCACATATAAAAAAGAAAATAAAAACTTCTCCACACATACTAACCGATTCACCCATTTACGTTTGCATGTTTTTATGTGTATACACAGCACTTCAATGCTTTTTATTGTTATTATTACAGTGCTGCGAAATGGCTGACGTGGTTTACCGCAGTCACACCAAATTGCTAACCATTGCTCAAAGACTTCAAGTAAAAATATGCCTTTTTTCATTCATTTAAATTAACATAAAAAAGTGATTATTTTTGTTATCTAGATGCAATTTATCGAGTCAGAAGTAACCGGAAATTCAGCCAGAATATCGGTTTTTGGGATGTTTGATTTGACACGACAACTATTTATTACGGTAATAAAAAATAACCTAATTTGGCAATAATCACTAATTTTGAAAAAATTTGACCAAAATTACTAAATTCGATAAAAATGAGAAAATTTGACCAGAATTACTAAATTTGATAAAAATGAAAAAATTTGACCAAAATCCCTAAATTTGCTAAAACAAAATCTTAAGAAAAATGCATTAAAGTGTAAAACAAAATCACTAAAATTTAAAGAAATTTACTAAATTTGTAATAAATGATGAAAAATTGGTTAAAATTATTAAAAATTTCATTAATTTTGATTTTGAATTAATAGATTATTGGAATTATTGCTACTTATGTGGTAATCATGGTTGAAGTCAGAGACATTTCTTAAAGTCCTCCGAATGGGTCTCCAATAGAAAATGTTTGAGAATCAACCGAAATAACCCAAATCCACCAAAACCAATTACTAAAAAACATTTCCGCTGCTTTTAAACGCCTTAACTATTTAATCGATCACTAATTTGCTATTGTGTGTGACTCGACCTCAAAACATTATAATTGCATTTCGTTAACCTATAAACTCTTAAAATAAATATTAAATGTGACGTAACTGCTGCCGGAAAATAAAATAATTGACACTTGAAACTAAAGTACCAGCTAGTATCGAATTTAAATTGTCTGAATCGATGTTTTAGAAAAGTGATGGGTATAGAATTACTTAATGGAAATAGTGTACACTACAGTACAGTACATGGCGTGACCAATGTAACCAGATATGCTTTACCGGAAGTCAAATTACAATATTATTTTTATTTGATAAACAAAATGAAAACACGATAATGATTTTTTTACAGTTGAACTCCACAAAATTAAAATAAAATCAACCACAAGACTCAAAGAACATAACCGGAAGTTGGCATACAATAGTTACTATGACAACGGAAATGAAAAATTCACGCACACGTAATTATTTTTCTTTTAAAGTTTTCTATAAGACTTTCAGACATTCGTAACCATAGCAACTGCATCTTAAAAAAACTTATTAGTAATTTAAATTGTTCAAATAATTTTAAACGTTCCAATAACCATTTTTAATGATTAGGACGTCAACGTTTGGGACGGGAAACACAGTTACGAGCCTATAAAAGTATTTTAAATTTTTAATGCTTTTTTCTTAACGTTAGATAACGTAACTTATAAGTCTACGGCAATCTTACATGCAAATTTGATGTAATTTGACAAGAACTGTATTGAAAGTAAAGAATGATGGATTACCACAATGGTCCCTTATGGGAGCACAAACCGATCCAGTGGCGGATACAACCAGCAATAAACAAGTAGCAAAAATTTAAAGAGGGTTCAATGTCTTTACAGCAAATGCATAACAATAGACAACATTACTGCAAAATAATGTATAGTCTATGTAAAAAGAGAGATTTGATAAATGACAGTACCACATGGTATCCGATGGACACGGAAACCCAGCAAATGGACATTGAAGTGCACGTAACACCCTCCAAAGTACACTGAATATGTGAAAAGCCTCAATAAAAAACTAAGAGTTTAGATTAAAAAAAAGATACTATTGACAATCAAATTAATAATTCATTTGAAAATAAAATTGATAAATGAATGCAAAATGTTTATTAAAAATTTGCATGTATAGTATCATTATTCATAGTATCATAATTAATGATTCGTTAAAATGTCGCTGGTTTTATAAGAAAACCTCGCAACTCCTTTGCATTAGTACTTAAGAGACAAGTATTCATTGAAACCTATGCAATTTAGTATTGTTATTTTAGAACCAGTAAAGAAACGAGACAAATCGTCATTGAAACAAATGTAATGCAGTCTCTACACATTAAAAATAAAATATTAACGAGATAAATCTCCATTAAAACCATCGAAGCTTCGTCTCGTTTCTTTAAAAACAATAAAGTGAAAGAGACAAATCTTTATTAGTGAATATTGAAGAGTTACGAGGTTATATCTCATGAAACCGACCATATATTTCAATGTCAGCTGCTTTTTCATTTATTTTTTTTGTTGGTAAAATATTTTCAACTCAAATTGAAACAGCACTTCAAAGATCCAGAGAAAGTTATTTTTTGAAGTACACGTTATTTACAATGTACTTAAAAAATACTCTGGAGCACTCATCATATCAACTTAAAAACATCTCATATGACACTTCATTAATAATTTTAACTAAATGAATACGTCATCGATAACACCGAGAACCAATATTGATCCAGGGACTTGATGAAAAGGCAACACAGCTGCGAGGACTTTCCATTATTATTTATACAATATAAACAAAAAGGTTGACCTGCAATTTAACTCATTCAAAAAACCACAGAACTAGACAAAACCACAGAAAAAACAATAAAAAAGCAAACGAGAAATATGGCAACAACAAGAAACGTGGTTGTAACAGTCAAATCGTCGTCATCGTCACCAAAAGGCGCCAAATCCGACAAGATTCCCGCCTACGTTTGGAACGAAAATTTGAAAAGCAGCAGCGTTGAATGTCGCGGGATTTACTACACTTTGCGTCCCACTGTTTTATTCGCCAACATTTTCGCCGTTTCAACCATGATTAACGTCACCACAGCCTCCACGCAGCGGCTGAAATTTAAGTGGCTAACATTGAGGTCAATTTACAGCCTTTTCGTCTTGCTAGTAATGAGTATTACAGCAGCAATTGCCTTCGTTCACTTTTCTAACGGTTTCCGGTATAACAGCGGAAATATCGCCAATATTGCAAGTAGCCTCGGCGCTCCATGCTTTTACCTTTCAGCCTCCCTATCATTCGCTTTTACACTCAATCTCACCACAAAATTACCAAAAATTCTCACAAATTGGGACAAAGTTGCCTGTCGTTTAACGAAATACGTCCGAAAAACGACTAAGGAACCGCAAAACGATTGGACAATTGACGGCAGAGGATGCGGAATGTCGCTCATGCTAACGACATTGGTGACGTCATTGTTCATGACTTCTGCCATTGTCGAGCATATTTTGCACGACCTTTACTTTTTCTCGGCCACAAATTGCTCGGCCACCAATAGTGGTCGTGTGAGCGTTATTACGTGCAATTTGGACGCCATTAACGAATTTGTGGGTGACGTGTTTGGTCCAGGCCAAACTTTCTGCGTGGTAGCCGCTTACATCATCAACAAGTACGCCAATTTCGCTTGGAATTACCACGACCTCATTATCATTCAGATAAGTTTGCACTTGGCGTTTAATTTTAAAACAATCAGTGGATACTTGAGAAGTCATTCGGGCAAAATGCCAGCAAAAGACGCCCATGGCATTGAAATCGAATGGAAAGTTGTGAGAGAGGACCATAATAGCCTGTGTCATTTGGCCAAGGAATTAGACGACCATCTATCAGTGCTAGTGCTGCTGTCGTATGGAATCAACGTGTTTTTCTTGGCAAAGCAAATCCACATGGGAGTCAAGTAAGATATATAGATAGATGGATATATGTACATGAATGGAGCCAAAACAGCTCCATTTGTGTACTTACTCCAAGTGTATACATAGATAGAGCTAGAGGGAGAGGGAAAGAGAAATGCCTCAAATAAATTAATTGAATTCTCTGGGGTTATCAAGATTGAATGTTTACACAGCTTTGGAAATCGGCTATTTTATTACGTCATTTGCACATTTGGTTGGACGAGTAATCGCCGTCACTTTTTCAGCCTCTGCGTTTTATGATCAAGTAAATATTTTTATAACTTTATCAGATATGAGGGAAGATTAAAATTAAAATAGATTTATAAAAATATGTATTTGCTTAATATTGTAGGCACTGGATCCAATGAGCTGCTTACTCAACTGCCCATCGGAATCTTACAACACAGAAGTATACAAAAAATTACACGTATTTTGGTCCCAAACACTGCTTGGCGTCCCATTAAATCTAAAGCTCTCAATTTACAAATTATCACTGAAATGCCCAAAAACATTCTAAAATTCAAATAGAGATTAATTTAAAAAAAAAACAACCTATACAATAAATCAGTTACAATAGTAACCAATTTTAAAATTTGGCACGTAACTTCCTTAACTCTCCAACATATCCTTGCTAATTAAGAAAACAAATGGCTAATTTTAATCCTTTTTAAAGGTGCAAAGATTTATTGATCAGCTAAATTACAGTGACATTGGATTCACCGGATGGAAAATGTTTGTTATTAACCGACGCTTCTTTTTAGCAGTAATTTTGCAAATATTTTAAATTAATGTTAAACAAATCAATGCTAACTTTACTAAAAACTAATTTCAGATAATCAGCGTCCTAATCACCTATGAACTGCTGCTTTTAGGTGTTAACTAAACAGAACTTCGACAAAGAAAGAAACTATTACAAGCACATTTATTTACTTAAAACAATCTCAACTATTCCTTTATCTACGTCACTCCAAGTTCACTCATTTCACCCACTCCCACCCACTAAAGAAAAAATCGATAAAAATTAGGGCTCGCTAACGTTAGAAATAGCGCTTAGTGCAGATCACTCCCCCCAGCTACGTCACTAAGTTCAATTAACCAAAAAAAAAAAAAAATGTCCAATATAGTAACTACAAAAATATTAGAGAAAAAACGCTCAATGTCACATTAAAGAAAGTCAAACTCAATTTTGGACCTTGATCGTTTTTATCCTTTACTATTGAAATTCCCTCCCTCCTCCCCTTAAAAAATACACGATGATTCATAAAGCGGATATCCTCATTTATTTGTTTTTTTTTTTAAACTTTGCAACATTTAAAAAAAATTTCATGTAATTGCTGTTCAGTGTCGTCACTTTGTATAAATAATCCAAATTTCAATCAATTTTTTTTACTGTAATTAAACTTTGAACTCTATGATTTCATTCTTACTGTATTTATTTTATTGTTTTATTTTTAAAAAACACGAGAAACTCATTTTGGCATTTGGTACGGTAGGACATACAGATGATTTGCACTTTGATTATCAACTTAACAAGTTCGGGGCTAATCTTAGTAAAAAAAAAAATCATTTTGTGAATTTAAAGATTAAGATTTTAAAGCCTTTTAAAAATACTAAGTTTTGAAAAAGTTTAGGGTTTGTGCGCAGTTAGTTGATCACACAACTTCGTAGTTTGTTTACATTTTGCTGCAGTGAACAAGGTAAAAACATATAGTATTACGGATGCAATTTTGAACTATTTTGTTGATTGACCTTTTGCATTTTAGTTATAACTGGTCATTTGACATTTATTGTCACTACAGTTGTTAACAATGGACACCGATCTAGACCAATTAATTCACCGTAAAGTAGTCAATGGTTTCATTACGGATCTATCCATAACGTGGGAAGATTCTTGGATTCAATTGCTGCAATACAATCAAAATGGCAACGGATATCATAGCAGATTGATGTTTTCACATTTGAAAAAGCTGGAAATAAATGTGCAAGTTAATAATAGGAACAATTTGCTGGACATCACGAGACTCGGATTTCGCTATTGTAAGAGGCTCGAATCGTTAAAATTAACAGGACAAACGTTGGGTAAAGAACACAGCGAAGATTTACCACAAATTGCCAAATGTAAGTTAAAAATAATAAAATTAATTATCAATTAACCCTTAATAAAAGTCAACCAAAATAAAATTCTGGATTTGACCTTTAACAAAAATGTTGACGTCAACAAAAAAATCATTAACAATGACTTAAGATAAATTAATTAACAATCATAAACATTTAGTAAATAATCACAATGTTGTCCTCATTTTAGCCATTAACAATGATTAGGTCAATGCCCAATTTTCCCATTAACGTTTATGAGATATTTTAAACGTGGATGTTTATGATAGTTTTTTTAATACAAACGTCTACGGCAATTTTTTGCATCAAATTCCTATGAGAGACATTGTTAACATGAAAGTCTATCTATCAAACTTTTTTTTTTTAACTTTAAAGTCAACGTGAGTTTTTGCTTGTAAAATGAGACTCTGTGCGAGAATTTTTTAATGTGGTTGTCTACGGGATTTTTTAGTTTTATAATAGAAGTGCATGGACAATTTTATCATTAAAGTCTATGAGTAAAAATGTTAACGTTAAAGTCTGTAACTAATTAAATTTTAGCATTAAAGTTTATAAGAATCATTTATAACAAGGAAATCTATAGGATACACTTTTAACATGAGAGATTTGAACATGAAAATCGATTGACTATTTTTTAATGTGGAAGTCAATCGAATATTTTTAACACTTAGCACAGGGGAAATCTAAGCAGTCTATGGGGAGAGTCTAGCATAGAGATTTCTTAACATGAAAGTCTTAGGGGGAAAAAACTAATCTACTCGTCTCCACGAGATACTGTATAAATCCCCAATTACCCTCTCCCCATCAATTTTTTAATATTATACTTTCATTGTAACTTTAATTTTATTGTGTAAAATTATCACCAAATTTGCAGCATGTGTAAAACACCAGGTGATCATAAAATACGTGATCACACTTCACATACACATACTGGCAACAAATAAATGAGACAACTATCAATTGGAAACCAAGTAATGCAATCCCATTTCTTTATTGCCAAAATGTGTATCATGTGAGTACATATTTCATGACCATGTATTAGTGTATGTTTCAAAAATTGGTAAAGAAACGAAAATAAACTTGTAAATTGTGTGAATCCCGATTTACCACAAATTTCCAAAACTTCTCAAAAGATTTTCTGATCACCTGTCTATAATAACTCTTCAGTGTTAATTTTCTTAAATCCAATAGTGGTAAAATATACCGTTTTTCTCTCTAATTGCAGACAGAAATTTATTTCCAAAGCTACAAAGCCTTCACGTTGACTTTGATTGCATTTCTTCAGCTTTACAAACGGCTGGCGAGTGGCTGAAAGCAATTTTTACCAATAGGCAAACCAAATTGAACGAAATTCATCTGGGAAATCTATCTTACACTTTTCTAGGTAACAATACCAATACTACATTACCTAACACTGCCTATTACATCCTATTTTAAATATCTTTATTTTACTTTTCTTTTTGTATTATTATTTTTGTTAGAAGATAACGAAGAAATAGCTAATTTGATTTTTTCACGTTGGTCCATTGACAAAACTCCTTCCATTTGCCTGGCAGTGCCCAACTGGTAATATACTATTAACCGTAACGATAGTATACCATCTGATTTTATCAATGGGAACACATTATGGGAGAAAAATGGCAAATTTCCTAAATTTTTAATGCCAAAACAAACCGTGTTCCAATTTATAAAATCACCCTAAACACACAAACCTAATTATAATTAATTGCCTAAAAATTGCGTGATATTAACAGCGGTTGCAAAATGACACAAGACGGCCATAAACAGATTTTAGCCGTTACACCGAGATTATGGAAAGCCAGAAAGACCCCCAAATGTGAAAGTTTAACACTGCAAAATCTGCACTTGAAATACATGAATAAAACTACAACTATTATAACGTCCGACATTGGCTACAAGCTTCAGAAGCTCAATTTCCGGAACTGTAAAGTCGTCATAAGCGATGTAAAAGTCTACCACTATTTTACCATAGAACTTTTTCCCATAACCCACTAAAACCGGTATATTGTCTTTAAAAAACAGATGGCAATCGAGTTAGAAAAAATTGCCAAAACCTGCTCAAGAATATCAGAATTAAACTTGGCATTGGATCACTCAAAATGCAGGAGAAAACGTGGCGATTATCAAAACTTTATGACTGCGATTACAAAATTTAAAAATCTCAGAAAGCTAACACTATCATCGTATATATTAGCCAGTTCTAAAAAAATAAATGAAAACTCTGAATTCGAAGAAGAAATTTCGGTAAATACACATGACCCAACATTGTAAAACCCATTAAACTCAATGTATTTTTCTTAGGAAAATTCAATGCAAAAAACGTTAATATGGACGCTAACGCAACACTGCAAAAACTTGGAAAGTTTAACTATTGAAGATGACAGATTAAACAGGTACACACAGCCATTAACCACATCAAATGTAATCACTGAATCTATGCATCGCCACGCATTTTCAATGCAAATTTAAATAACACTAGACACCATCGACTCTGTGGTTAGCTCTAACCTGGCATACACAAAAAAATAGAAAAAATGGGTGCTTTTTTGTAAATATTGAGTGTGTCATACCAAATCTAACCATAGAATCGATGGATCGCCACGCATTTCCAATGCACATTTGAATAACATTGAATATCACAGTCTTTGTAGTCAGCACAAACGTGGCACACACAGTATAAATAAAGGAAATAATTACTGTACTTTTGCAACAACAAAAGGTTAAAACTACAAACATTGTTTTGTTTTTGTTATTGTTTTTATTTTTTTTAGATTAAGCAGTGAAAATGCCATGGCCTGTATATCAAAGTTTACAAATCTTAGCGAATTGAACTTGCAAATAATTCGCACAACGGGTCGAGGAGATTTCTTAACCTTAATCTTAAGTAACTGCAACAAAATCAAAGCAGTTTACTTGAAATTTGATGAAACTCACAAAAATGCAGTCTACGAGGCGTCGTTATTGGAAGCCCTGAAACACGCTAGAAACATCAGACATTTACAGTAAATAAAATTCTAGCCATTTTACATATAAAGATATCCTCTTATAATATTATAACTTTATAGCATAAAGCAGCAGCTCAAACTGTCTGAATATCTCTGTGATCGACTTATAAACTGTGAGAGATTGGAGAAACTGTATCTAAATTGTGTTGAAATTGGTCCCAAACTTTATGAATGCTTTTCGCGTTTATTAACCGAAGTAATTAATATTCAATCAATCAATCAGTTAAATGCAAGTTCAATTAAATTAAATTTCAATATTTTACAGTCACCAAAATTAGATGACGTGCTTATTGTGACGAAAGATCACTACTACGGAAGTATTTTTAAGAAAACATTGACGAAAGACGCAGAACGGTATAAATTGAGTTATACAGGGTGATCATAAAATACATGTTTACATCTACACACTGACAATAAAGAAACGAGAAAAATATCCATTGTAAGCAATACAATTTATTCCAGCTTCTTCATTGCCAGTATTTATATCTGAGCACGTATCTTTTGATCACTCTGTGCAAAAAACCAAGTTCCCAGCGTTGCTCAGGTTCAAAAAAATTATCAAGTGTAAAATTACAAATCTTATTTACACTTGCAAGTAAACTGAGAATGTTTGGAAATAGTAAAAGGCCCTTTGGTTAATGCTCTTTCTATGAAAGTGATAGTTACGTAATGTGCACATGCCACTTTGAGACCAAATTCCTTCCTGTGAAACTACTGTAACTTTATGCAACCCACTTTTGAGGCACGCATCCCTAGCTTTGAGAAACCCAATTTAAGATTCTCAATAGCGTCTAATTAGTGTTTATATTTTTCAGCGTGAAAACAGTAAAACCGAACTTTATACACAAAACCGTGTTTGAAAATGACGATTTTGGAGTGGAACTTTGCGAGAAATTCTGGTGGAATCGAGCTCTGTCCAAATCCCTCAATGATCCCTCAATATGGCAGCTAATTAGCAAGTAAATTTGGATGCAATTCAAAGCAAATAACATTACCAAACATTATCCACAAAAATAATTTTAAATATTGTACAATTAAGTTTTATTATTTTCTGACTTAAAATTAAAAGTTTTGAATTTTGAAATATTTGTTTACTGCTTAATGCAAAAATATTAAAGAGCCTTGGCTTGCGAAATTATCATTACAAAGTAATTTAAAAACTAAAATATAAAAAATAAAATAAAAAAAAATCACGTGATATTGTCAAATAAGATTAAATGTCGCTCTGTTCAAAGGTTAAAATTCCACTGTGTCACAAATTAGTTATCAATAAGATTACACATTTTGTTTATTCAAAGTTAAATATTTGTACGAGACTCAACGAGAAAATAAAACTAGCTCTCTCTATAATTCTAGAAATAATGTATTTAAATACATTTTGTTTACTGTGTACTGTGCTTTTGTTACAAAATGGAGCTGAGTTTGTGACTGGAAGTTCCAAGAAGAAGCAGGAAGAAGCGGCCATTGCTATTAGCACCACAGTGGCCGATCCAACATGGACTCTTCAACTGGCGCAAATTGTTAAGTACAGTATACATATCATATTACAGAAAAACTTATAAATTGATCACGTAGCCCTCACCAAATAAATACTCAAGGTTGGATTTCTTACTCTTGTTATGTACAACTACTAATTTAGATTATCACCAATAATGAAGCAACTCCGGAAACCACATTCCCTAAGGATCCAAACATAGGGCTAATAAAACAACTGGGATTTGGCCAGCTTACAAATGTGACTAAGTATATTTAAAATATTTATTAAGATTTTGTATATTATATGCTATATATAAGAACTTATATGCTAGGACATGTCAATTACAAACACATAGTTTTAAGTAGCCCATTTAGTGGGTCGACATGGATAAGTGAACACGTTGCACGTATCTTATGATCCTTAAACACAATAATTAAAAAAACCCATACGTCGATTACTTTAGCTTCAATTTTCAATTTTATATAACTTAGATTGATAAACACTAGTAAAAAAATCAGATACAGAATCTGAAAACTTTTTGAACGACCCTTTATTCCATACACATAAGGACAAAACACTGCCAATACTCGTTAGATT
This sequence comes from Helicorthomorpha holstii, assembly GCA_013389785.1. NCBI lineage: Eukaryota > Metazoa > Arthropoda > Diplopoda > Polydesmida > Paradoxosomatidae > Helicorthomorpha > Helicorthomorpha holstii. Next base: position 16,580,128 of record JAAFCF010005931.1, on the reverse strand, counting down.
AATAACCAACACTGAAATTAAATATATGGAAACTCCCAAAATATATTGACCCTCAGAATCGCCTTAAAAAAATCAATCAAATAAGTTGCGATTGTGCAATCAATAATTCAAATCACTTATTAAAAATCGATTATTGATAGTTAAAACACAGTCCACAGTTCAGATACAGTACATATTGAAATGTTTAACAATTTTAATTGAAAAAAAATCCATATAATTAAAAAGCTTATCAAATCAATAATTTCAGGCTGGGAAACAGGATTCCTTAAAAAGCGGGAAATTCCTTCGGGAACACTTGGGGGTCAAAGGTTACAACTTTATCGACGACTATTATCGACCTGAGCAACTAAAAGTTCGATCAGCTGATTACGACTCTCGGTTGACAACCGTACTGACCCTGCTAGCCGGCCTTTACCCCCCAAAAGGATACCAAGTTTGGGATTCAAAGCTAAAATGGCAGCCAATTCCCGTTCACTCAGTGCCTACTCACACTGACATCTTATTAGCACCCGAAAACGCCATAGCCAACTATTCAAACATAATCAACACGTCAAAAAGAAAGGTGTTCAACAAACTAAACAAGGTAACTTTTTTGAAACCGGAAATAGACACTTTTTAAAGTTTCATCGAGTGTTTTTTTTTTAACAGGAACTGTATAAAAATTTGACGCGTTTAAGTGGCCTGGAAGTTAAAGATGGCCAGCAAGTCTCAATAATTAACTCATCATTACATTTTGCAGTTGAGTAAATAAGCCCAGAGAGTTTCTCAAACTCGCGACCCTAGTTTTGGTCAACAAAAAACCCCCTATCGATTTTTCCTTAATTAGTTTGAGAGAAGCCCTGGCATCGATCAGAAACGTTTCTCAATTTAATTATGATGAAAACTAAATTATCTCAAAATTTCTACGTGTATATATATATAGGAGCAGAACAAATTGCCACTTCCGGTCTGGGCAAGCGATCCTCAGCTACGAGCAGCAATCAACAACGTTACAAATGCCGAATTCAATTTACGCATCGATAGCTTGGATTTGCAGTACTTAACTGCAGGTACAGTAAATAAACTACTACAACTCAATATAACCAATCAAAAAGCAATTGGCAAGTTCTTACACTAATCACTGCACTCATTCAGGAGCTCTATTTCATGAATTAATCAACAATATGGACAACAAAACAAAATATAAAGAAGTGGACTTGAGAAAAATCAATATTTATAGCACGGTAACTTCAAGTAATTATAAGTATTAAACCATTCAGTTTTAACGACTCAGTTATTCCGTAGAATGATATAGTAATGGCTGGTTTACTGTCATTGTTAAATATTTACGATGGAAAAAGGCCGCAGCCTGGATATACACTTGCGGTCAAGTTTGCTCAACATAACCAAAATCAGCAAACTAAAATTACGGTAAGTACGAAAAAATCGTGAATTTGCGAGGGCTGATCATAAAACATGATAAATGATAAACAAATGGCTGACATTAGAATGTCAGAATCGGTTCTAGAAGTAAAATTGACCAACAATAATCGCAACATTCAATTATAACAACCATAATCACAAAATTCAGTTATCAAAGCAACCTTAACCACAAAATTCAGTTATCATAGCAACCATAACCACAAAATTCAGTTACCTTAGCAACCATAAAGCATGAAATTCAGTTATCATAGCTACTAAAATCATAAAATCAATTTACAATGGAAATCACAAACTCGCAAAGTTCAGTTACTTTAGCAATTAATTACCATAGCAACCAATTTACCACAATTACAGAGTCAAATAGATGACCATATCAATTAAAAACACACAAAGTTAAGTGACTGTAGTAACTAAATAAACCAAATAGAATTCAAGCTACTTTACGTATAGGAACAAACGTCCTAAATTGTCTTGTAACTAAAGTTTCCAACTTAACATTTTCTAGGTGACTTATAGGGATATTTCCGGTGAAATTGTTACCATTCCTTTACCCTTCTGTGATAGTCACGACTGCTCTCTAGAAAAGCTGACATATTTTGCCACTCAAAGCTTTACGGACCACAACAGGGCTGGAAAAACACTGAATTTAAACTTGATGGCCTTCGACCACAGCAACCAAAACAAAGATCAAAGTAAAATACACAATTACTTTTTCTCTTAAATCTTATTATTTCGAATGGCGATTTGTCTCGTTTCTTAATTGCCACATAAAAAGTGTTTCAACTTACAAAATTACCAGATACCGGTACATTGTTTTATCTTATAAGTAACTTCTTAAATTGCATGAAGTACACTTACATTTTATTCTCACTTTAAAGTAAAATAATTTTCTTATTATTTTATAGTCGTGACTTTAACGGTGACAGTAAGCATCACAACCATTCTTATAATTGGAGGAGTCCTTCTCGTTTGCCTGGCATTTGGTGCCTGTGCCTGGGCCTATTACAGCAAAAGACGATCATACGAGTACATTCGCATTTAAATTAAATGCCCCGCATTTTTATACTATTGTTTTTTTGTATTTTAACCAAAACAAAAACAACTTTTCCTCATACAGTATTATAATAATCTTTAAAAAAAACCACAAATAAAAAAAACTGCATTTTTTTTATAAATAAAACTTTTTAAAGTTTCAATGGAGTTCGTAATCAATAATAAACTTAATTATGTCTATAAACAACCCTTCTCCTCCTCCTCTTCCCACCCAATAAAAAATTAGGTGAAAGCTAAAAATCTGTGCTCAATAGGCTGATGAATAATGATGATGAATCGAAGAATTCAAAATTCAGGTTAACATCAAAAAATTTCAAGATGCTCTACAAAAGAGCATAATTAAATTGTTTCTTTTCCTATCCAGACACCCACCCACCCCATACTCCCACCCCTTTATAAAATATTCACAAAAACTCTTCAGATTTTACCAATAGTAAATGTAGCCATGCATGTGTAAAGTTTCCAGCAAAAATAACAATAATAATAAAATGATGCTTTTATCATTTATTTCAATGGATGGCCAATTTGTATTATAAAAAGAAGAAGAAGAAAATATTCGATTATATTTATCTGTCATTATTATTTAATGTTTATCTTTTTTTTACTTCCTTTCCAACCTCCACCCACTTTAAGAAATAACAAGAAATCATACTAGTTTTTGTTATTGAAAAATGCAAAAAAAAAAGTTTGACGTCAACAATATGCCGTCCTACAATTCCTATTCCGGATTATATTTAGTATATAAACCCTAAGGGTAAGGCAAAATACTTCATATCATCTGGGATCACCTCTCCACTACAACATCGTCTCAACCATTTCATTCAGATTTTTCAATAGAAACTTAAATTTTGATAGGAAAAAGCATCATGATGAAAGTAAGTATAATCAACAGTAGAAAAAAGCTCAAAATAAATGTTGTAAGAATACATAGTGATTATAAGATATGTCTGTCAAAAAAGAAACGGGAATAAGTTGCATTATAAACGATATATATTTGTCTCGTTTCTTTATTGGAAAAATTTATCAGTAAAGTAACGGGAATAAATTGTAGTCTCTCTTAAACGTTCACACAATTGCCATTATTTACGTTTCAGATAACAGTGAGAAGTTTAGTTTTGTTGGCACTGCTGTGCTCGTTCAGGTGTCAAGCTGGTGGCTACGGAGGATCAAGTGGGGGCGGTTATAGCAGTGGCAGTAATAGCAGAACCGGTACTACTGGTACTGGCTACGGAGCTGCCTCAAGTGGAAGCTACACTGGAGGAAGTTCAGGTGGTAGTGCTTACAGTTCTGGTCCTCAAAGCAGTGCTGCAGATGCCTTAAAATCATTTTACAATACCCAAGAGGTAATAAAACCTCCGATTTTATGACACAATAATCTCACCATTTTTCACAAAACCAATTTCAACAGGGTGACAACTACAACTTCGGTTACAACGTTGAGGATTCTGTTTATAATAACTACCAATCTAGACAAGAAAGTGGCAACCCTAAAGGCCAAGTTACTGGCAGTTACACAGTGGTGGAGCCAGACGGTTCTCAGAGAACCGTCGAGTATGTGGCAGACTGGATTAACGGATTTAGAGCCACTGTAAGAGATCGAAATGGCGTTACTCAACATGGATATAACACTGGCAGTGATGATGGAAGCTATTCTGAGGGCAACTCTGCTGCCTATGGATCTGGTGGTTCTGCTAACCCAAGTGGAGCCCCAGTGTATAACGCAGGTAGCTCAGCAACCGGAGGCTACGGTGGATCCGCCAGACAATATTAAATAAACAAATTGATGGGCAAAATACTTGTTAAACTACTAGCTGTAATTAATTTAAAACACTGTAAATATGTGATAGATTTATAAAGATTAAAACCTAATAAAACTTTTTTTGAGTTTCATTATTGTAATTCTCTCATCGAGTCATTACAGTAGTTTCATTTAGTAACCGAAAATCGACATTGTGGTTACATTTCTTACAAATCTTAAACATTTTCATGATAAATACTTAGTCAAGTAACTCTACAATCCATGTTTATGGTCCTGGGAAACCAAATTGTTGGGATTTTTGATTCTGTACAAAATCTAGAAATCCATAACTTTGCAGGGAAACGCACATCTTTTGGGAAATCGACCTAGGCTATATATTTAAGTGCACAACACGAGCTTTTCACATACCCAAAAGTCTATAATTCACATTGACAGAAGAAAAAGAAAACAACTTTCTTATTGTAGTTGGTTAACTTACGTTATGTGTGGTGTTACTGAGCGATCTGTAATTCACTTTTTATCACTTGTACTGTATCACCGAATATTTCCATAGTTTCTTCAATACTTGCACTGACCTAAACTTTGAGAATTAGTTACGAAACGTAGTCTTAAATTAATCAGAGATACAACTATACCCATATCAGACACTTTAATCGTTATTATGGGTCCACATAATAAAAGTTGACGTGCACAATACTCATAATGCACATACTGTATGGAGAGCGTTTTTCACGTAATCTTAATAATACTAATTACGTAACTTCATTTAACTCACGATTGTGTATTATAAAACACCAACAAAAAAACTTAACCGATATGTTGCACTTACAAATTATGCCGTATACTGTATTAAATATTACTGTCATTCTTTCATTCCATTCCAACTTTTGTAACTGTTTACAAACTCTAGAGACAAAGGAAACATGGCGACTTACAAGGTTATAAGCGATAGGTTTTTAATATACGCACAAATAGATTGGTGACGAGCACGTACGTATACAGCCCACACGTCATTAACGACATTGGCTCCAGAATCCAAGCTAAAAACGTCTTAATGTCATATTTTTTCTTTAAAAGTTTAAATTTTATTAATTTAAATAATTTTTACAAATAATTTCTTTATTGTACTTGTTTTTGATATTCATTGAAAGTGATTTTGACAATTTATTATTATGATTAAAATTATTTTAGATTTTTCGAAACCAATTTTGTTACTAATTTTTTTTATTTATTATGTCTTTTTAAAATATAAAAGTGGTTATTGACTTAAAACTCAAGCCTAATGACCAAGATTCATATTTTATCCATTTATTTTTAATTATTTACCACTTTTATTTGTTTTTTTTATTATTTGTGTTATTGTAAAAAATAAAAAGTTATCAGTGATACATTAAATTTGATTATTTGAGTACCAAATAAATTAAGAGTCATATCTATAATACAGTACCGCATATAATAAAATTTTAAATTAAATTCAAAAAAAAAAATAAAGTGGCCTACGCAGGGATCGAACCTACGACCTTCGCGTTATTAGCACGACGCTCTAACCAACTGAGCTAGTAGGCCTCACATTGAATCCACTCTCGTTTAAGCTACATACAGTATGTAACATTAGTTACCGTATATGAAATAACATTCGTTTATTAATTTCATTAAAGCTGGGCTGATACTTAAAAAGTTTGTTATAACTCGATATTTTCATTTTCAATATTCTGAGTATTTTCTATTTTTTATTTCTAAACGGGGATTGTTAAATTAGTTTAATGATATGACTTTTTAATACCGGTTGATGCCATGAAACGGTATTAAAACGTCATAAATTATCATGAAATTTTCGTAAACGAAAGTCACATTTTCCAGTAGTCAAATTTGTAAATCACACAGTAAATAAATTATTCAAAGAAACAATAATAAAATTTTTCTTTGCAATTTTTTAAGCAATTTCTATCAAATGCATTGCTGAATTAAAATTCATTTAATTATTTTTAAATTATTTGTACGATTGCTAATAAAGTGACACAACTCAAAATGTGACTTGATTCACTATAGAAATCGACGTACATAGAAAACGCTGAAACAGTCAGTTCTAAACCGGATCAAGTCACATTTTCAGTTATGTTACGACTGTCATTTCTCAGTTTAGTTTATGCATTAATTCAACTTTACACCATGAATACTAAACCACACAATTATAGTGTAAAACAAAGAGTTTCCTGTTGACATAAATTACATGGCATAAACATTGTACAAGTTCATTGTTTCGACTGCAGTATCATTTAGTTTGATATAAGCCGCAAAACTTCATTTTTTTATATAACTCAAATGCAAAGCCGCTCTTTCTTATTATTTTTTTAGAAGAAATATAAAGAAGAAAGAAAATATAAATCCACTTCACTTCAACACACATTGAGACTCCCAAGTCCACCCGCACCGACGCACCAACCCCCTTCACCCTGAAGAACTTAAGAAGCAAAAACAAAAATCAACCAATAGGAAAGTGAGCTTTTTGGTGAACAAATCAAAACCTTAAATACTGCGTGTGTGTATCTTTATGTGTGTGTGTGCAGCTCTTATACTTAAAGTTACTTAAGATTTGAGCAGGGAACCAGGGTTTCAGATTATGACTCCCTAAAGCTAAAGCAAAAATAAAAGAAAAAGATACAAAGAATTTAAAAAAGAAAAGGAGACGTTTAGTTTCTTCCCTTAAAAAATATATTTTAAAATCGTGATAAAATTTCCAAGCATATACATCAAGTTTGCTGGTGGTGTATAATAATCGTATTATTGTAATGGGCAAAGTTAGGGAACGACGGTTGTGCTTTGGATACAGATGGTGGGCACCGCTACTTCATAGTCATGTGGGGGTGAGTGCACTCCTGCTTTTGTGGACGGCGACCGGTATCACTCAATCATTTAAAATCGCACCTTCATCTCATCAACCCACGCAATACAATACCCAGTCAACGCCTCAGGTAAAGATAAATAAATTGTATTGCTAAAAGTTCATTTCAAAATTTAAATAATTTAACAAAAAACAGCTAAACTATTATGAGATTTTTAAGTGATGGAGCACACAGTATCATGATTTTTGCATAGAAATAAAACGAATTTTTAATTTGAAGTAATATTTTAGTTTTCAAACAAATACTGGTATATTCAAATTTAGAAATGAAAATATTTCCAATTTTGAAAAAAAAAATATTCCAATTTTGAAAAACAAAATATTCCAATTTTGAAAAACAAAATATTCCAATTTTAAAAAAAAAAAATACTCCAATTTTGAAAAAAAAATATTCCAATTTTGAAAAAAAAAATGTTTCCATTTTGAAATAAAAATGTTTCCATTTTGAAATAAAATTATTCTAATTTTGAGAAAACTTTTTAAGTCGTCGTTTTACAACTAATTTGAGCATCCTGTAATCATAGTATAATTGACCTGCTACTAGGTATGAAAGTTTCAGGTGAAAAAACCTGAAAAATTAAAGTGTTTATTCACACTCACGGCTATTGAGAATAACATTAAGTTATAAATTACAAGTTTTGTAGATTAGATTAAACTTAAACTGAAAATATGTTGTTTAAAATGATGAAAACAGGTGTAAGAAACCTACAGTACAATTACGTTGAGTTAACTTTCACTAAATTGAATTAGATAAATGACGTTAATGCTAGGATTTGTTACTAGTTAAATTAAAATTAGTTTGATAAATAAATCAAAGTTGTTTATTATTATTAGTCAAGTTAGCTTAATGGCTGTTTTGACAACATACAAGTTATATAAAAATATCTTTTAGGTAAAAAAAAAATAAAAATTATTCTAAAGGTAAAAAAAATATATTTTTAATAAAATAATATAATTTATAATTAAATAATAAAAAAACTCAAACAATTATAACTAACTAAATTAAAAATTCAAACACTTAAAATTAAATAACAAAAAATTGAAATAATATAAATTCCAATATTCAAATTTAAAGAACGAAATATTAGAATATTAGTTTGGTGGCACGTGCAAATATTGGCAGGGTAAACTATTTTAATGAAAAGTATTTCAACTCCATAAATATTAATTACTAATCCTGTATAATTCGATAGTGTATACGTGTGTTAAATACGAAATTAGCGTTAATTGCTTAGCGATGAAAAATATTGCTCTATTTTTAACGTACGCTCAACTTCTTAATTGCTGAAAGATGAATTGGAAATTCTAGTTAACAAGAAACACGATATAGCTCAAGGAAATATGCTTAATTTTATGCATATAAAGTTACTGTCAAACTAAGAAAGATTAATTCAAAGCAAAATGACAGTTAAAGATATCAAATTTTAATCACAAGAAGAAAAAGAAACTTTAGCTCAATATCTTAAATTTACCAAACGATTTTAGTATTAGAATTTAAGATAAAGAGATTTCCCAAGGCAAAAATAATAATTGAAATTGTTATACCGGAAGATGTCCTAAATTGGAACAAAGTTAGTGACTGTGGCAAATCACCCGGTAAAGAAGCAAAATTAATGGCAGGTTCGTTACCCTCAGGACAGGACAGGAAGATAGGAAATAGATTAAAAGCTTTATTGATGAGGATGTACATGTGTGTATACGGATTTAAAGACTTGTTCAAGTGGATTAGCTAATTTAGCATTGTGTGTTAAGATAAATTAGCACTAACGTTGAAACCAATGGCACATTTAACACTTAACACACATTGTAAAAATAGACATTTTAAATGCTTTGCATTTGCAAAAGAAAAACAAGGTTAACTGTAAATGCATTTTATCCTCTTAGTGCTTTGCAGGAAATAAAAATTAAAAAAAAAAAAATATTCAAATATAAATAAATAAAATAAAAAAAAATACAAGAGAAATATTTTCACAGTTGCAATAAATAGACTTTTCCCGCCGTCTTTACCTTTCACTTTTTTGTCTTAATTATTTTGGCTAGACGTTTTGCCTTTGCTTAAAATATCTTAAAACTCAGGAGAAATTATAAAAATCACGCACGAAATTTTTATACCGGGTTAATTTCGAAATAGGTACAGGTTTTAAACCTCCAAAGTAGAAAAATAAAGAAACGAGACAAATCCTCATTGAAACTTATGCGATTTAGTCTCGTTTCTTTATTGGCATTGTTTAAAAAACAAATAGTTTGTTTTCCAATTTAGAAAACCAACCTGTAAACAAAAATATAAATCTAAATAAATAAAACTCGGATTTGTTTTACTGTTGCATTGTTTCCAACCAGGGAAATGGGACCAAGGACTGAAAAAATATTTTACAAAAAAATATAACTTAAAAATCATGGCTAAAAAATACACAGCCCAGCAAATAACTTAAATAATAATAAAAATAATTTTTAATAAATACATTATACAGGGTTCTACAACTTTTATGACACATATAATGATATCACCACTTTAAGTTATTAATTTTCAGAGCACCCTGTTGGCAATTTTATTTCTTATTTATCATTGCAGAAGGTAGTCAACATAAATGTCCGTGTCAAACAACATTCAATTCAATTATCATAATTATTATACAGATTTATTTCATTAAAGTGACCACATACTAAAACCAATGTGTGACTCACCCATGTATTTATCACGTGTTGAGTTTCTTAAATACAGTAACATCTCCATAAAAAAATAATAAAAATAAAATAACAGTTTTTTTCTTCTCCCCCATTAACTTTAATGTTTATTTTAGTTGTGAAAAGAAGTAGGGAAAATCGTGTGAAGCAGTTGTTTGACTAATAGTATACCGGGTGATTATCTAAATTGAAAAGTCTCTTTTTTTATCTCCATAGCAAGAAAGAAACGGGAAACATTGCCATTGGAACTTATGCGATTTTGTCTCGTTTCTTTATTGACATGATAAAGAATACGGTGTTACAATTTAGAAAACTACCCGTTAAGTGTATTGGTGACAGTAAAAAAAGCTAGCAAACAATGCCAAACGATATTAGGTGAATTTTATGGCGACCTTAACCTTAAAATCTTAAAGAAAAAAACCATTAAAAGAAACAAAGTAGATTTTACCTGTCATGTTGTCGTTAACTATAATCAACATGGTAAAATAAGCTTACATGTGATGTTAGCTTTTTTGTTACAACATTTTACTGGTTTTCACTGTTGAATTGTGGGCAACAAATCATTTTAAAAATGTTTACGAGTGACACCCTGTATATCATTTATTAATAATGACAATTATACAGGGTGTTAGTTCTGCCAAATGTCATTTATATTGTATTTTCGTCAATTACAATCGAATTAAACCGTATATTGACTTCTTTCAAATTAATTTAAACTTAATAAGCTATTTAACTATAATAGGTTCAATTAATAGATATATCAGTGTCAATATTATGTTATCATACAACTTATATTTAAGATGTCAGTAATATCGTAAATTATAAGCTTAATAAATTTAAAAAATCATAACTAAATTTTACAGTTAAATGATTTAAAAGGCGGTTTAACTAATTGATAAAAATAATAAGATAATGATTGCAAATGATGTGTGACAGTATCAAGTGCTTGTCTAGACATTAATAAAAAAAAGTACACTTTTAAATGCAAACTAGGCCATTAAATTTGAAGGACAATTACTACAAATTTACAAATAAAAAGATAAAAAACAAAGATGCTAAAAAAATATTAAAATTTATAGATTGATAGACATTTAAAAAATATTCGAGAACGTTCTAAAATTACAATTTCAGTACTGAAAAAGAATAATAAAAAATAATAAAACACGTGCATTTTGTAAATTAGACTTGGAATACCTGACAAAAATCTAAAATTGATAAAAAAAAAGTCATAAAAAAACAATCAATAAATAAGCGAAACTAAATGTCACCAGTTTCAATAGTAATTTTTTCTGTTTCTTTAGTTTTCTTGTCTTGGAAAAAAAAGTTCCAGTTTAAAAATCACCCGGTAGAGTTGAATTCGACATTTCCAAGCCGTTTGTTTTGATTTAAAACAAAAAACTGTCCTTGTCAAGTTGTCAAATTGTCAAACACAATTTTCTTTTAGTATTATAGCCTTTGCCACACATACAGTAACTACCCGTGACTATTTAAATAAATCGTCTAATTACTTAGTAAACCATCTTAAAAAATAGTGGTTGACCACAAAATGAATAATGGGCCATACATTTCAATATATAATTTATATTTTTTTTCACTACAGAACATAAAAATGTCGCCTCCATGTCCTTCAACAAATGTTACAGACGAGGAAAGTAGCAATTTGTGCGGAAATTCAACACCCCCAGTGGGTAAGCACTGTATAATCATTGCTTTGGTCAATATAATAAGAAGGATGTTCATGAAGTCAGTAGATCCCTTCCATATTTTAAAATTCATTTTAATTTTCCCATCAACTCTTATTTTGAATTTTTTAATAAATTTTAAACATTTTTTAAAAGTGATTAATGAACACCCCTTCATTATAAAAAAGAAGTTCGTTGTACTTAATAAAATGGATAATTATTAAGTTAATGAGCATCCTTATCAACATAATATCTAATGCAAAAAAGTAATAAAAGATTACATTTAAGCATGTCAATCATTTTTACTTTTTTTTAAATTAAAGACTACAGGGAAGAAACTTACAAGGTCACTTTGAAAAATACCATAGGATCTTTAAAGATGATTGTAAAAAGTCGTAAAATGATTAAAGAAGTTAATAAAGTTAATTTAAGAAGTGTTGGACCTTAACCGTTCTTCTTCTGATCACAATAATAATGATATTAATTGTTTTTTTTTATCAATTATAGCTTTGGATTTCATTGATCCTGCAACAGGTAAACTGAAATTAATAATTAGAAATGCATGGAGCGTTCATAAAATCTTAAGAAAACTTTAAATATTTATCTGTTATTTTCTAAAATAATTGTTTAAAAAATATCTCAAGATTTTATTGATGAAATTAAAAAAAATGACACTATTTATTACTTATTTCGATGTGTTTCCTAGTTTCCAATAATAGCACAGAAGAGTCTGAAGACGGCTGTAAGTACTTTCTTTTTGCTTTCTTGTCGTTTGCAATTAAGAATAATTAATGCTAATGATTAATTTTGCATAATTATTTGAAGTTTTGTCTTGTAGTACAACCATCCGAGCTTTTCCCACCAAAATACGAGGCTGTCCAGACGGTTTCAGCTGTCACATTTACGAGTCAGGAGATCCAGTGACAGGAACGCCCAACAGAGGAATGTGCATCGGTGACGTCAAAACATCACATGGTTATTATATATATTGATTATTAAATTATTCATCGTATTAATAAGCAATAACTAATAATACTCAACAGATGATTCGAGTGAAGATCCACTGAATGGTTCAACGGATCAGAGTCAGTCATTCAAGGAAGTTGGCACAGGTGACTTTCATAAACAATTTAAGTAATAAACAAACAGTTATGTAATCAATTATCATTATTATTTAGTTTACTTGCCTGGTGGATGTCTTTTGACATCAAGTGAATACGCCGACTTGGAAAGCTTTTTAAAAGGAGGTCATTACTCAAGTTGGTAAGTTGGTTAAGGCTTGGACATCTCTTAGTACACATTTTCTTCTGAAACATTTATATTTTATTTTGAGATATTTGGTTTTTTCGATTTAATTTTCATTATAAGCTTATGTTATGTCATCGTCATTATAACATTTGTCTGATTTTGTTTGTTTTAGCAAATGTGAAGAAGGATTAATTGTGTGTAAAGTTCCTTTCAATAAAAACCTAATGTGACGAAACTATGTTTAGTTCAGCTGGGAAACATTTTGAAACCAAGTGCCAAGGAATTTTTTCCAATCATTTTTAACCTTGTTTTTTATTTTTATACATTTACATAAATTCATCTGTCATTGGTGTGTTTTTTTTATATAAAAAGTTATTTATAAATTACAACTGAATAATACAGTACAAGGGAAAAGCTATCAAGGTCCATGACAACCACAAAGATTGTTTTCATTTTCAAACAAACACAAAAAGCGACTCTGATTGTATAATAACCTCGTTTGTATAATTTCCATGGATTTTTAGTAAAAAAAAAATAAAATCAATATTTGTATAATTTAAATTTGCATATTTCTAATGATTTTTTAATAATTTGAAGCCCATCAAAGACTGTTTTATTTTAACAGCAGCAATTGACATTTTCAATTTGTTACAGTATATGGTAACTCTGTACTTTCGCAATGATCACTCCTTCCTTTCACAATTTATTATGTAAAATTTAATAGCAGCGTTTTTCCATGAAAAATATGTGAAACTTTTCTCCCAAAAAAAAACACATACTTCCAAGCTTGTAATTTGCACAAACCATTAAGCAACAAAATTGATATAACAGAGAATTTCCAAGAAAATAGCAAAGGACCGCAGGCCCATTGAGACTCGAAAGCGCTGAATGCTTTACCCCGATCAATACATTGTTTTTATCATAAAGTAATAACTTTACATACAATAAGCAATCAAGCTACAAAAATAAAATTAAACCCTCTAAAAAAAAAAAAAGCATAATTTCAGAGAGAAAAGTAATTTTCTGCAAAAGTAGTTTTGACAGCAACGCGTGCGCGCACATGTGGCTAATTTCGTCATGTAGTTACCATGACAACAGCTGTCAACAAAACAACAAACAACGTCGCTTTCACTTACGCATTTAAATTTAGCTGCTTCATAACTCAACGCGAAAAATAATCAAGTTTTTTTTAACATAACATTATATTTATAAGCCAAAAAATTGTATATGATGAGTTCACAAATTGTTTGGCAAGACCGAGATGTACGCTTTGATGTTCCCATATAGTAAGTACAATATACAGGACCGGTATAACTTAAGCTATTATTACACTGCATCCAGCTCAGTGCTTTGTGATCGATATTTTGGTATTACTTAACTTATAAATCATAATTTAATGCCTTAAAGCCAAATGGAAATGAGGTCAGGAGAGCAAGTGCTGGATATTTTGGAGCAAGTGGAAGATACAAAAGGAAATAGTGGGGAAACCGGTATACAAAAAATAAAATTATAATTAGTTTTAATAATTAAAAAATGGATAATTAATGAATAACAATGTAGGACGATTAATTGTGACTAATTTAAGAGTTATTTGGACTTCACGTAGTAAACCAAGAGTTAATTTATGTAAGTGTATAAAGTGTTCAGAAATTACTAAGACAAATTTTAAATTTATTGTTTAATTAATTAGCTATTGGATACAACTGTATAATTAGTATTTCAACTAGAACAGTAAACTCAGTAAGATAGAAATTTTCAGCTGTTATTATATTGTTTCTTGTGTATTACTTTTCTCTTTAATATTTTAAGAAACTGCGAGGAATTGCTGAGGCTCTGTATATTCTAACTAAATCAAATGGAACAAGATTTGAATTTATATTCACAAATTTGGTTTGAAAAGTTTTACTTGTTTATTGTTATTCAAGGTGATCGTTAAGATGTGTGTTCTCAAGTAACACTGTTTCACACATTTCTTCTGATCACACTGTACTTATAAATACTGTAAAAAAACTATGCTTTGATAATTTTATCCACATTGCAAAGGTCTCTGGATCTTCCAGATTATTCAATGCAGTTCTCGGAGTTTATAAGTCAGTTATAAACTTGCAATACATTTCAATTAAATATTAAACTGTAAATTCAACGTTTTATTCCAGAGCTTATACGTCATCCAGAATGTACAGAGAAGTGAAACTACGAGCAGCATTACTGCAAAATAGTCAATTAAAAACATTGCCCAGTGAACAGATCATGAGTACCGTCAATGGAGTCTGGAACTTATCTAGTGACCAGGTACTACAAAAACCCTTCAAAAAATTTTGTTTTCTTAATAAAGGAATGAGATTTTGGCTTATTATAACTAATGCATTTTAGTTTCATTTCTGAAAATCAATTTCAGGGTAATCTGGGAACTTTTATTATCACCAACGTCCGACTCGTTTGGTATGCCAATATGAATGAGCTGTTTAATATTAGTCTGCCATACTTACAAATGGTAATTGAGTAATTATCAGAAAATTATTTCTTTTAAACTAATTGACAGAATTAGTAAAAACTGTAATTTGTTTTTTTTTTTAAAGATTTTAGTGAGCATTCGCGATTCAAAGTTTGGCACTGTTTTAGTTATCGAGACCTCAGAGCAGGTATTTTATGAACCAAATTAACTATTCTTTGGACAAGGGTTTAAACCAGAGTGTCAATAACCGTCCATTTTGTTTGTGTGCATTTAAGAGTGGTGGATATTTGCTAGGATTTCGAATTGATCCAGAAGACAAGCTGAAATCCTCTTACAGAGAAATTGACAGTCTCTACAGCGTTTTTAGCAATAACCCTGTGTTTGGTGTTAACTATACACTAAAAGAAAGGGTAATATTTGTGAACCTGGGCAACCCCGGATGCACATTTATCAAATTATATTTTGTATGTTTGTTTTTGTAGCCTTCATTACCTGTGGAGCCACAACACAGCCATCATATACATGTCAATGAGGACGTGGAAATAGACAACACGTACTCAAAATCAGATGTTTTTTCTGTAATTGATTTTACATTTTTTTTTTAAATTACATAATGTGAACGCCGTAATTGAATTAAACTGTACTAATAATTTAGGTATATTTAACCGAAGAGCAAAAAAATAAAGAGCGAGAACCGGTGTTTTCTCAAGAACTTGGTTTAGCCATTGAGAAACTACAAGATGGAGTTACACTTAGTAGTCTATGGGAGGTCCTGCCAACAGTGTGACATCAGTAAAAACAAAAACAGCATTGATTTTAAGCTTACAATTTTTAATTGATCCTTTTGTGCATCTTGCAAGGTGATCATAAGATATATATTTACATATAAGTTTTTTTTAATAAAGAAACGTGTTAAATATCAATTGTAAACAACGCAATTTATTCCCGTTTCTTTAGTAAATAGCATACAATATATGACACAGTGAACATATATCTTATGATCGTCCTATATATAACTTTAACACCTGATTAGTTATCAATTTATCGATCAAAATGCAACTTTTCAGTGTATAATGTCACTGTAAACTTGTAAAGTAACTGTTTTATCCAATAAAAGTCGATTTTTAAAATACATTAAAGCAGCTTTGTCTCTTAATTGATTAATAACACAAAGAACCTAAATATAATATAGGAAATGTGTATTGCAAATTTTAAGCTTAATATTTACAATCGATTATTAAGTTTAACAAGAATATCTGAAGAAGCTTCACTGAATAAAACGCAAACAAAATACAGAAATGAAGCCATAAAGACCACAAAAACCTCAATGGCGACTAAAACTGTTAAAATTAGACAAATAATAAGAAGTTACATCATCGTTTTTCGTTTCTTTGGGATAAACGTTGATAGTTTCAAATGGGCCAGTAATTGGAAAAAAATATTGTGGATAATTTTCTTTGTAACTGTGATAATTTGGGAGTTTGCGCAATGGATAATTTGCTGCACGTTGACGCATTGGACTTTCGCTTTTATTCGTGTGCGTCGGTCTCAGCAAATAGCAGACGATTTTATGTACATGTACCTGATTTTCTATTGCACAATAGTTACCGGTGGAGTCTTACGAGTGTATTTACTCTACGTCTTTAACTTGCGAAACTTTGGGCACCAAATAACTAACACTAGAATAGCAATTGACCAAAACAGACTGAGAAAAATCCAAATAAAATCAACAGTTAAAATTTCTGTTATTTTGGCGTTTGTCGTGCTTCAAACTGTCATTTATTTGTACGAATTTAGTGGATTAATTCCCCGACAAGTGTTGGCTCTTTCATCTCTTGCTGGCTTGTACCTCACCAGCATCTATTTCAGCTTTTATCAGTCAATCACTGAAATAACCAGTGCCCGGGTCAATGACTTACTCGACGATATCACTAAATGCAAATCTGCAAAAAAATTCAACCGGAAGTTCAAAGCCTCTGTAGAAGAATATGAGAAACTGCAGCAAATTTCACTGAAAATTCAAAAGTGTTTTCACCCTTTTACTTTTGTGCTTTGCCTTATAAACTTTATTTCGATTCCTCTGCTAGTGGCCATGAGTGGAGTTGACCCGGTTTTTGGTGCCAACGCCGCTGCTTTTAACATGAGCAGTTTGTGCAACATTTTCACTATGTCTTACGCTATTTATACAACGGTCACTTACGAAGACAAGGTAAATAGTCATCTTTGAATTTGTCCTTTTAACTCTTCTCCTTATAACATATTTCTATAACGCGAACGTAGAAAATGAGTCTATTGGACTCTAATGGCCAAAATTTCACACAAAAAAAATTGTATTAAAAGCAATGACTAAAGCTGTGAAACAATCCAACAGATTCATGTACAGTAAATCGTAGAAGAGTTAAATTAGTGTTGATTTATTATTTCAGATGCGTTATTATGTCAGTTCAATAGCAAAGAAAATAATCAGCCATATCGATAGTTGCAAGATAGATTCAGCATTGGTAAAATACTAAAATGTCAATATTTATAAGTATATAGCTAATTGTTATGCTTCTCAGCCTCTTATGACTCAAATGCAATGGATTGAAACTCAGTCCAATGAAGATTTGTTCACTTTGTTTAGTTGGATTGAAGTGGATACTGCTTTTATCATTGCGGTTTGTAATTATTATTACATTGGAAATAACTTTTGAACTGAAATACAAACTAATATTTGCAGGTTGCTCAATTGGCAATTGATGTAAGAAGTGCCATTCTCAAATATCGATAATTATTACTACTGGTAACTCATAATTTAGAAATTAACAATATCAACACTTGTAATATCACCAACCATGCAATTTTGAGCTAATAAGAACGTTGTAATTATTAAAATATAATATAAAAATAATCATTTTTGTTATTGAAACCAGTGCAATTTAACCACGGTTTATTTAAAAGCGATAAAGAAACGGGAAAACATGCGATTCAAATCTATGCAATTTAGTCTCGTTAGTTTACAAACAATAAAGAAACGACAATGCAATTTAGCTAAATAATTTGAATTCGTTTATAACACGTTTATACAGTAAATTATTCTTAGTCTGCTGATCAATTTCACAATTAAATAACTTGTGTGTTTACATAATGTAGTCATAGGCACATTTCATTGTTTCAAAAAAACCCTTTGTTCATTCATTAACAATTTTAAAGGCGCATTATTAATCGCTTTGTAAATTAAACTTATAACTACAACGATTTAACAATCAACTAGTGCAAGAAAAAAAAAGTCATTTAGTTTTTTTTTACCGAAACTTTTTTTTTTATTGACATTTAAATGGACTATAAAACATGTCTCCATGATCACTCGGTGTTGTCAGTTGAAAGCCAACACCGGAAATAAACCCAACAAAAACCCACGATGATTCCCAAAACAAAAATCAGTAAAATGCTGAGAAGCTACGTCATCATCTTTCGTATTTTAGGGATCAAAGTGGCTCAAGACAAATGGGCCATTTGGAAAAGACTCTTATGGTTAATCTACATTCTATCTGTTTTCGCCATTGAAGGTTATCAGCTGTACTTTTGCGTGTCTTTAATTCAACTTTCAATCCGATTGATCTACAGTCATCGGATTCATGGCAAGGCTGACGATATCATGTACATGTTGCTCATCTACTATTGCACAGTATTAACCGGTGCCGCTTTACGATTCTACCTATTTTTCATGTTCAACATACGCAACTTAGGTCACCAAATAATGGCAACTTCAATAGCCATTAGACCAGCAAATCTTAGAAAAATCAAGATCAGAACAGCCGTTAGAATCTTCTTGATTTTAGCAATTGCTACAACTCAAATAGTCCTTTACTTGTTAAAATTCTCTGGGAATTTGCAAAAGCAATTTCTGTCAGTTTCACCTCTGGTAGATTTGTATCTTCCAAGTCTATACTTTAGCTTTTACCAATCAGTTACCGAAATAATCAGCGTACGAATCGACGAGTTACTCGACGATATAAACAACTGCTATACAGTCCGAATATTTAACCGGAAGTTCAAAGCCTCGGTGGAAGAGTACGAGAAATTGCGACAACTTTCAATTAAAATCCAAAAATGTTTTCATCCAATGACTTTTGTGCTTTCTCTGGTTAATTTTCTGTCAATTCCACTGCTGATGGCAATGATGGAAATTAACAATGCATCTGTTTACGCTTCCATCGGTTTCAATGTATCCAGTTTGTGCAACATTTTTGTAATGTCTTATACGATATATAAGACTGTAAAATGCAACGAAAAGGTAACTTTAACAATCCTAAAGATCAAATTTCCTACATCACAACATTCGTTTTTTTATGATAAAAATTAATAAATTGCTAATGATCTTTACTAAATGTTAATACACTATTTATTTTAGATGTGTTTTTATGTCCGAACTATGGCAAGAATGATCATCAATCACATTGACTGTTGGAAAATGGATTTGGCTTTGGTAAATAACAATCTTACCTGTTGATTTTTTAAATTGAAATACTTTTTTTCTATGACAAGAAAAAAAAGAAACAAATAGCCAAAGTAACTGATAAGGCATAATCTCGTTTCCATATTTGCGTTATTGTTCCTGATAGCAATAAGGAAACAGAAAAACTCGTAATTTAGATAGAAATGATTGAGTCTCATTTCTTTATGAAACGAGACTAAATCAAACCAGTTTCTGTAACAAACCAGTTTTCAATTAATGTAATTAATCGTCTACATTTACAGCCTCTGGTAAAGCAAACGCAATGGGTTGAAACCCATTTGACTGATGAAGATTTGTTTACATTGTTTAGTTGGCTTGAAGTGGACATTGCATTTCTAATTGCGGTTAGTAAACTATTAATAAATTTACTATAGCAAATATTCATGTAAAATAAATATTTTAGGTTGCTCAGTTAGTAATGGATTTGAGAGGTGGAATTCAAAAACATCGTATTTACTGATCACAAAAGTTACAACAACGATAACAAAAGCATAAAATCTCCTACAGTATCACCATTCATTAACCAGATTTTAATTAAAACAACATAAACGTCTTAAACTTACTTTAATGCTGTCTTTGCATAACCGATTTACTGTATAATCCACAACCATGTACAATGACGAAATAATAATGTATTGTTGAGTTTATATAATCCCATAAAGTTCAACAAATTTGCAAAAAAATGTCGGCTACATTCGTATATTTTTTCCCATAAACAAACGAGACAGATATCCATTCTTAACAATGCAATACATTCCCGTTTGTTTATTAGTAAAAACATGCCGCGATGGCTACGAACGCAGTCGGCATGGCGTAAAAATGCGTTACGAACTATGTGCGCATGATCGTCATACTAGCCAGAATCAACTACTTTTTACTGTAAAGTCTCAATAATGTTGTTTAACACCTAATCGATTATCAAAGATCAATTTAACGATTGCAAAAATATTTTTTTTGGATTATATAATGTCGTTATAAACACAAATACAAACAACATTTCATTTATTAAGTTTGATTTTGGCAAATAATAGAAACCTAAATAAAAGACATTTTAACTGTCATTGATTTCTATTAGACGTAATATAGGTAATGTCGAGGAAAATGGTTTATATATTGAAATATAACTTATAACACAGGGTAATGAAAATTACAGTAAAGAAACAAGGCAAATATTCATGTTAATCAATACAATTTATTCCCGTCCCTTTATTGGCAGTTTGTATTGTAAGTGTAAACACATACAGTAACCCGGTAACACGGCTAATAAACTAAAGAGTCGGAATCACCTCTTTTGTTTATCAAATTAATTATTTTTGGCCCTCCGGTAACTCGTTTAGATAAACTTTGAGAAAGACTACATTTACATCCAGCAATATTAATCAATGATCTCGACTAAGCTTTTGTATTGACTATTGACTTTATATTAATCGATTACTTACTAAGCAACTTATTGTTCATGTTTGTTTATTTTCGTCACCAGTCGAGCTGTCGTTTGCAAAGTCAGTGTAAATCTCAAGAATAAGAAGCTCAAATGAGTATATTCCTAATTGAAGAAACGACAATGAATACTCAAGTTCAAATCAGTCAAATATTGAAAAATTACATTATAATTTTTCTCTGTATTGGTCTAAAAGTTATGAAAGACAAATGGCCCGCATGGAAAAGAGTCTTATGGTTAATTAGCATCATTCTGACAGCAGGGATTGAATTCTGGCTTTTGAGAAACTATTTTGAATTGATATACCTTACTTTAAAGTTCATCTTCGACCGTGGCTCTCAACGCACACCAGATGATTACCGTTATATGTATTTGATTTGTTATTGCACAATAATAACCGGTGTTATCTTACGTTTCTACTTGTTTTACGTATTCAACTTGCGAAACTTTGGTCACGAAGCAATGGCAACAACAATAACAATCTCTAGAAATAATCTCACAAGAATTCAAGAGAAAGCTAAGGATAAAAGTTTTGCTGTTTTGGTCATTGCAGCAATTCAAACAATATTATACATGCAAGGATGGGAAAGTAGTAACATCACAGAGATACTAACACAGATAATAGCGGTTGTAACGCCCATAGTTGACGTGTACCTTTACAGTTTATACTTTGGTTTTTACGACTCAATTGCTGAGATAATCACTGTACGTACCGATGAATTACTGAAAGAGATAACCCATTGCAAAACAGCCAGAAGATTCAACCGGAAATTCAGAGCCACAGCGGAAGAATATGAGAAACTGCTTCAACTTTCAATGAAGATTCAGAAATGTTTCCATCCAGCTACTTTTGGGTTGGCATTTAGCAATTTCATTTCTATTCCACTACTCATAGCAATGTGTGAAATTAACTTTTTGAAGGGAATTTTCGCCTTTCTTGTTAACATCAGTAGTTTGTGTAATGTTTTAACGATGTCTTACACGATTTACACGACCATTAAATACAATAACAAGGTCAGTACATTTCCTTAAAACTATCTTAAATATTGACTCATTAATCCATTAAAATTAATGTTAATATTATTTCAGATGCGCAATTTTGTCCGATCAATTGCAAAAAAACTTATTAGCCATATCGATAGTTGCAAAATCGATTCCACATTGGTATAAAAAACTACAAGGTGATCATAAAATATGAGCTTACCTGTTATTTACTGAATATGCTGGCAATAAAGAATTGTAATGCGTCGAGTTTCTTTACAGGAAATGTACCAATAAAGAAACGATAATAAAGTCCATTGTTTACAATTCGTAGTTGTGTCATTTCTTTATTGGAAGTACCGTATGTATAAGTAAAAACATATTTTATGATCGTTTTGTATGAAACATTGTTATTTTAATTATTTCTGAATGTTCTAACAGTCTCTGTTAAGTCAAATGCAATGGATTGAAAGCCAAAACCAAGAAGATTTGTTCAAGTTGTTTAGTTGGATTGAAGTAGATACGTCATTTGTCATTGCAGTACGTTACTTTATAACTTTACCATTATGAATTGCTAATTTAAATGGTTTAACTAATTAATTTTCTTTTTATTATAGATAGTTCAGTTAGTAGTCGATATAAGAACTGCCATTCTCAGATATCAAAATTAGCAACTGACACAAAAGTTAATGAACCTAACTACATTACTTTCACAAAAAAAAAGATAAATTTGAACACATTTCAAAAACTTTGTTGACAAATAAGTTGTCGTTTGTCTCACATAACTTTTTAAATACAGAAAATAATTTGTATAGTTACGTCGAAAGGAGACAAATATCTAGAATTGATTCCTATTTCTTTATTTACAAAATTATGCCGTGATAGGTACAAGCGCAGCCGGCGTGGCTGGAAAATGCGTTACGCACCACATTCTCAACGTCACACTAACTACAATCAATTGGTTTTCACTGTAAAATTTCAATAATGTTGTGTATTTGACCTGGTTTAATACCTAACCGACTATCAAAAATCAATTTAACGATTAAAAATATGTCTTTGTTTACATAATGTCAAAGACACAAGAACGAGCAAACTTTAATACTTTTATTGTACAAATAATAGAGACGTAAATAAAAGAAAACATTTCACGGTCATTATTTTCTATAAGATTTAATACAGTACTGTATTGAAGACAATACTACTATTGATTGAAATATACAGTAACTGATAAAACAAGTGATCACACTTAATGTAATGTACACACTGACAAACGGGAATAAATTGCAGTGTTTACAAGTACAATATGCACAATTGGAAACCTATTTTATCAATTATTTTTCACTATAAAATATCAATAATGTTGTGTATTTGACCTTGATTATAACCTCATCGATTATTGAGAATAAATTTAACGATTAAAATGTCTTTGTTTACCTAATGTCATTATAGCCACAAGTATGAACATTTTATTTATTAAGTTTTATTGTTGCAAATAATAGAAACCTGAATAAAAGGGGAGGTTTTGATGCCATTATCTTCTATAAGACATAATACATTGTAGGTTATGTTAAAGACAATACTAATATTGATTAAAATGTAACTTATAATACAGGATAATCAAAATATATGTGATCACACATACTAACAAAAGACGAGACAAATATACATGGCATGCAATGTAACTTATTCCCGTTTCTTTATTGGCAGCATGCACTGTACGTTTAAACACATACAGTATCTCATGATCACCCTGTAACACGACTCAAAAACTAAAAAGCCGGAATTACCTATTTGGGTTATTGGATTAATTATTTCTGGTCAATATAGTTACTCGATTATACAAACTCTGAGAAGTACTAAATCGACATAAAACAATATTAATCAATTATACCAAATAGGCGTTTATATCGACTTTATTTAAATTGATTATCTGGTAAATAACAAATTATTCGTGTTTGCTCACTTTCGTTACCAGTTGAGTTGTCGTCTCCAAAGTGTTGAGTGTACATCTTAAGAATAGGAAGTGCAACTGAACATAACTTAACCACAATTAAAAAAAGCACCATGAAAACTCAAGTTAGAATTGGGCAAATATTGAAAATTTACACTATAATCTTTCTATTTTTGGGCATAAAAGTTGTAAATGACAAATGGTCCGCATGGAAGAGAATCTTTTGGTCAATTAGCATCATTCTGGCAGCAGGGATTGAATTCTGGCTTTTTAAAATGTATTTTGGATTGATATATTGGACTTTTACGATGATTAGCCAACGTGGCACTCAACATATAGCAGACGATTATATGTACATGTATTTGATTTTCTATTGTACAGCAGTTACCGGTGTTATCTTACACTTCTACTTGTTTTACGTGTTCAACTTGCGAGGTTTTGGTCACGAAGTAATGACAACAACAATCACAATCTCTGAACATAATCTCAAAAGAATTCGCAAAAAAGCCAAGACTAAAATCGTTGTTGTTTTGACAATTGCTGCACTTCAAACAGCAATGTATTTGAAAGGATTGGGTACTACTTTTGAACGAATACTATTAGTTATAACACCAGTAGCTGACATATATATTTGCAGTTTATACTTCAGTTTTTATGACTCAATTACTGAAATAATCACCGTACAAACTGAAGAATTACTGGAAGAGATAGCTAACTGCAAAACACCCAGAAGATTCAACCGGAAGTTTAAAGCTACCGCAATTGAATACGAAAAACTGCGACAACTTTCAAGGAAAATTCAGAAGTGTTTTAACCCAGCTACGTTTGTGTTGTCTTTGATCAATTTTGTGTCATTTCCATTGCTTTTAGCAATGAGTGAAATTCACATTTTGATGGGAGCCAGTGCTGCTACATTTAACATGTGTAGTTTGTGTAATGTTTTAACAATGTCTTACACGATTTACTCGACTATCAAATACAATGACAAGGTCAGTCCATTTCATTAAAAATTATTTTAATTATTGGCCCATTAATCTATTAAATTTAATGTTAATTGATAATTTCAGATGCGCAAATATGTTCGATTGATTGCAAAGAAACTAATCAGTCATATCAATAGTTGTGAAATCGATTCTGCATTGGTAAAAACAACTACAAGGTGATCATAAGATATGAGTTCATCTATTGTCTTTACTGAAAAAATGATCAATAAAGAAATGGGAATAAATTGCATTGTTTACAATACACATTTGTCTTACTAATTATTGGCAGTACTACTTAAACAAGTGAAAACCTATTTTATGATCACTCTGTAAAAAACCAATAACTTTTACTTGTTATTTTAAATATGACTATTATTTGTAAATGGTCTAACAGTCTCTGTTAAATCAAATGCAATGGATTGAAAGCCAAAACAAGGAAGATTTGTTTACCATGTTTAGTTGGATTGAAGTGGATACGGCATTTATCATTGCAGTGCGTTACTGTATTATTTCACCATTATAAATTTGTAATTGAAAAAAATTATTATTATAGATAGTTCAGTTGGTAGCCGATGCAAGAACTGCCATTCACAGATATCGCCAATATTAACAATAACACCTAACATATACAGTAAGTTAATAGTTAATTGCCAGATCGTTAACATCACAATTTTAAAAGTCGTTAAATCAAATTTTGCTAAAAATATTTTTGTGACATTTTAAAGTAACCAAATGTCACTGTTTCTTGACTTTTGTTTTAGTCCCGTTCAACTGACTGACTTATTTGTAAGTTCAGAAAATCAAAAGCTGTTTGTATAATAGCTAATCAATTTCACAATTAAATAACTTTAAATATTTTTCTGTGTATACCTAATATCGTCATAGACACACTTCATTGTTTCAAACAAAACTACTGTTTATTAAAATTGATTTTCAAAGCCAATAAATGAAAGCTTTGTTTTATG
Source organism: Helicorthomorpha holstii (assembly GCA_013389785.1). Taxonomy (NCBI): domain Eukaryota; kingdom Metazoa; phylum Arthropoda; class Diplopoda; order Polydesmida; family Paradoxosomatidae; genus Helicorthomorpha; species Helicorthomorpha holstii. The sequence continues at coordinate 16,554,106 of JAAFCF010005931.1, read as the reverse complement.
ATTAATATGCCAATCGATCCAACTTTTAATTTTTAGTTAATTGAAAAAAAAACAATGCATATAAAATACAGTTTTAATTTGTCATTGAAAAAAACAACTCATATCTTTATGATAAAATATCTTGACAAGATCATTGCCAGTTGTATTTCAGCCATCAAATTTCTCTGAGACTGACAAAGAACTAAACTGTCAAAAACCAAATTTAAAATGCAAAAATTAAACCGGAAGAAAACCGAAACGCCGACTAAAATGAAAGTTGGTCAAATACTGAGAAGTTTCACTATAGTTTTTCGCTTCTTGGGAATCAAAGTTGCTAAAGACAATTGGCCAATTTGGAAAAGAATCTTGTGGATAATCATAATTTTACTTGGAGCAGGACTTGAATTTTGGCTATTAAAAGTTTGTGTGACTTTGGTGAATTGGGCGTTTCTGTATATTCAAGCTCGTCGACTCAAGAGCCTCCCAGACGATTTTATGTACATGTTTCTCATATACTATTGCACCATAATCGCCGGTTTCACCTTACGATTGTACTTATTTTACGGCTTTAACTTGCAAAACTTTGGCCACCACATAATGGACACGGCAATTGCAATTACTCCAACTAACTTGAAAAGAATCAAATATAAAGCCATTGCTAAAATCGCAGTTGTTTTAGCAATTGTTTCAATTCAAACTAGTATTTACGTATACTCATTTTATGGTGAAGTTAAGAGAGTGCTGTTTGCAATATTGCCTCTACCTAATTTGTACATTACAAGTCTGTACTTTGGGTTTTACCAGTCAATTACCGATATAATCGATGCTCGGATAGATGAATTACTCGAAGACATCGACCATTGCTATACAGTCCGAATATTCAACCGGAAGTTTAAAGCCTCGGTAGAAGAGTACGAAAAGTTGCAGCAACTTTCAATAAAACTTCAGAAAAGCTTTCCTCCAGTAACTTTGGTGCTTAGTCTGATTAACTTTGTATCGATTCCATTGTTGGTGGCAATGTTTGAAGTTAACGCCATGAGTATTGCTGGTTCCCTGACCTTTAATATGAGCAGTTTGTGCAACATAACTTTCATGTCTTATACTGTTTATACTACACTCAAATGCAACGATAAGGTAATTTCAGACCAATTTCACAATAAATCATATTTAAATTAAAGCTAAAACTATTATTTCAGATGCGTTTTTATGTCAGCTCCATGGCTAAGATTGCCATCAGCCATATTAATAGTTGCAAAATGGATTTGTCATTGGTAAAGTAGCCGAATAGTCGTTAATTTTTGTGCTACCTAGTATAAGGGACTTATACTAGGCAGCCATTATACTAAGCCATTATATATGTGCCAGCAACGATTGTGTCCACTAACATTTTGATAACTATTAAAATAATTATTGAAACTATTTAGCCTCAGTTAAATCAGATGGAATGGATTACATCTCATTTGTTTGATAAAGAACTGTTTATTTTGTTTAGTTGGATTGAAGTGGACATTGCATTTATCATTGCGGTTTGTAATAACTAAGTCATTATATTTTTTCAATTAAACTAATAAAAATTATTATTTTAGGTTGTTCAGTTAGTAATCGATGTAAGAGGTGCCTTTCACAAATATCGTCCTTGGTAATGAACTACACTGAAAACAAAAGCTTAAAGACAATATTTGACTTTAACCTTTAACCAACAATACATTATTTAGCAATCAATCAATCAATAATTTCTTTCTGTGTTTACATAATATCGTTATAGACACCCTCATTGTTTCAAATGAGTTATTGTTAATTATAAACAATAAATTAAAAAATATTAATCAATAGAACTTTGTGTGATGCTTAACTTTTAATTTACTAAACAAAACCATACTAAATAATCCTTCAAAAGCATATAAAAAATCAATCATATAAATTCAGATATGTTGCCATTGAAAACATTTTGTCTGATAATTGATTTTTTCTCAGTTATAAAATGTCTAGAGATGATTATCTCTACCATCAGTGTGAAAGAAAGCACTACCGAAATGGCGATTAAAACTCAGGTTGGTGAAATCGTAAAAAGCTATGTTATTATCTTTCGTATCTTCGGGATCAAAGCTGATAATTGCTTTTGGGGCGTTTGGAAAACAGTGTTATGGAACGTATACGTCGTTGCCGTATCACTTTTTGAATTATACCAATGGAGATATTTTGCTCTTTTATCGCATTGGGCTTTCTCGCATATTCGCGACCGACGCGCTAAAGGCATAGCAGACGATTTTCTGTACATGTATTTGATCTACTATTGTACCCAAGTCACTGGAACCGCCTTACGATTCTACCTAATCTACGTTTTCAGCGTACGAAAATTAGGAAACGACATAATGGCAACAACAATCACGATTGGCAAAAGTCATCTCAGAAGAATCCAATTCAGAATTGCATATAAAATTCTTTTTATTTTGGCAATTGCTGTAACTCAAGTATCGATACTCGTATACGGCTTTAACGATAAATTGAAGCAACAGATAAGCGCCATAACATCCTTGGCCGATATGTATATTTACGCATTATACTTCAGTTTTTACCAGTCAATTACTGAGATAATCGCCGTACGTACAGATGAATTACTTGAAGAAATTACCGAATGTAAAACAGCCAGAAAGTTCAACAGGAAGTTCACATCGACCATGGAAGAATATGAACGACTGATCCAACTCTCGTTGAAGCTTCGGAAATGTTTTCATCCAGCTACTTTTGTGTTGGCCCTTATCAATTTCATTTCCATTCCACTTTTTCTAGCAATGAGTGAAATTCACATTATGATTGGCTTCAGCGCCGTTACATTTAATATAAGCAGTTTGTGTAACATTTTCACTATGTCTTACGCTATTTCTACAACCATTGAATACAATGAAAAGGTCCTTAGTCTTTACTAAGGTGCAATTGTCTATTGAAATTAATGTTTTTAATTTAAAATTTTCAGATTCGTGGTTTTGTCAGCTCCATTGCAAAGAAAATAATCAGTCACATCAATAGCTGCAAAATAGATTCCGCAATGGTAAAATACTATAATATAAATACAGTGAAAACCGTTTAACGCGAAATCGCTTAACAATGAAAAATCGGTTAACACAAACACCATATATGCTCAAGAGTATAAATGTCATTTTAAAGAGTATACTGTATTTTTATGTATCGTTTAACGAATAATCCGCTTAACACGAAGAAATATTTTAGTTCTCTCAGTTTAGAGTTAAATAGTTTTCACTCTACTTTTGCTAAGGTTTTTTTAAATGTTTGCTTTTCAGCCTCTTGTAAATCAAATGCAATGGATTGAAACTCAGTCCAATGAAGATTTGTTTACTTTGTTTAGCTGGATTGACGTGGATACTGCATTTATCATTGCGGTTTGTAATTATTACTGAATGTTGATTGTTAAATTCTAATTTAACTAATTAAAAGTTTTCTTGTTTTAGGTTATACAGTTAGTAATCGATGTGAGAGGATCCATTCATAAACATCGTACATGGTACCCAACAGCATCGACTAAACCATTCAATCCAAGCTCGCCACTGACGACACCAATGGCAGCCATGACGCCAAAACCACTAGTAACGGCAAAACCACTAGTGACAACACCCGTTGCAACAATGACAACAAACCCACTGGTGGCGGCAAAACCATTGGTGTCGACACCAACAGTAACAACGACTGCAAAACCACCAATGACCTCTCGAAAATGGTCAAAAATAGGATAAGCAAATGAATTGAATGTCAATAAGTCGTATAAATATTATTGTAATTCTCAGTACTATACATGAACCAGGACTACTACAAGAGAAACTGGTTCAAATGTCTAATTATGATTATTACTTTTTGTTGTTATTTTTAGCCTTTATTGATAGTTTCAGCTACAAAATACGTTTTAAATTTACTGTAAATAACTTAAAAGCACTGTAACATAATGTAATAAAATGGTTTGCAAATGGCTTTCACTTTGTTGTTTTCTTAACTTGCTTTACCAAATAATAATTATTAAAAAAATAAATACAGTATCAATATAAAAATTTGTTATCTCCCGCCCTACCCAATTCCAAATCAATAACACAATAACCAATTCAACCGTTATTTAATTTTTTTTCTATAAATACTTTAAGGTTTGTCGTTATACACACAGTTATTGTTTCAAACAAACAACATACCCAACGTAACAAAGCTTTACATAGTTACTCAATACAAAGTAACTAAACAAAACAACTTTAAAATAAAAAACAATTACATTATGTCAATTAAAAACCTTTAGAAATTAATTCATTGTCACTTTTTACAGTATGATCCCAAAAACCGTTCGATTAATCAATTGTTTGTTGCTATAACTTCATATTTAAAAATAATCAACTTTGTTTCCAGTCGCATTTTTATTTCAGAGTTTGAGAGAGAGAGATAAAAGTTGTCTAAATTAAAGCACCATGTCGGTTAAAACTGTTACAATTGGTCAGATAATGAAAGGCTACGTGATTGTTTTGCTTTTCTATGGGATGAAAGTTGACCACAAGAAATGGGCTACTTGGAAGCGAGGCATGTGGTCATTATGTATACTTTTAATGGCAAACGTTGAATTGTTTCAATGGAAAACTTGTTTTGAATTCATGAAAGGTACATTTGCAAAGATTAGCACGCGACGAGCTTTGGAATATCCCGATGATTTCAACTACATGTATTTACTTTACTTTTGCACAATCCTAACTGGTGGTGTCTTACGATTGTATTTGTTTTACGTCTTCAACATATGCAAATTTGGTCACCAAATAATGGCAACGTCGATACAAATTGAAGCCAAAAATTTTAGAAAAATCCAATGCAAAGCACTTGCTAAAATCTTCGCTGTTTTAATCCTTGCCATCGTTCAAACTATCATATATTTGCGCCTTTACAGTGGCAACATTTACTTGCAATTTTCAGCTGTCACACCGGTTTTCGATTTGTACTTAACCAGCTTTTACTTCAGCTTTTACCAATCAATCACCGAAATTATCAATGTTCGTACCGACGAATTGCTCAACGATATCATGAAGTGCAAATCAGCTAGAAAATTTAACCGGAAATTTCAAGCTTCTATGGAAGAGTACGAAAAACTGCAGCAACTTTCGATTAAAATCCAGAAATGTTTTCATCCGGCGACTTTTGTGCTTTGTCTGATCAATTTTATATCAATTCCACTGCTAATTGCAATGCTTGAAATTCATTACAATATGCTTATAAGTTCCCTGACTTTTAACATGAGCAGTTTGTGCAATATTTTAGTTATTTGTTGCACTATTTTTACGACAGTCACATACAACGACAAGGTAATTAGATTAATTCTTATAAGTGTAAATATTAAAACTAAAGTTGAGATTTCAACGTTTCAGATGCGTAATTATGTCATTTCAATTGCAAAGAAAATAATCAGTCACATCGATAGTTGCAAAATCGATTCAGCGATGGTAAAATATTAAAACAAATATTTTTCATTAATTTTTATACAGTATTATGTTTTGTTAAATCTTTTTTTCAGCCTCTTGTAAATCAAATTCATTGGATTGAAACTCAGTCCATTGAAGATTGGTTTACTTTGTTTAGCTGGATTGAAATAGACACCGCATTTATCATTGCAGTGCGTAATAAACCAAACTATTTTTTTTCATTTTTAAGATAATTTAAAAATAAAACTGAAAATCATTATTTTATTTTAGGTTATACAGTTGGTAATGGATGTGAGAGGTGCCTTTCAAAAATATCGTGATTGGGATTTACTAATAGCGAAACCTATAACAACAAAACCACCGATGTCAAAAGTAGGATAACCAAAGAGTTCTTGTTTAGGATGTAATACAGGATACACATTTTTATGAAATAAGTGCAAATTAAAAATCCAAATGCAATTATCAAATAATTATTTCTGTGATAACGTTATCAAATTATGTAATAAAATGTGTTGCAAACATTTTGATGTGAAAACTTGAAGACAGAAATCATTGATTTAATTTTACATTATTACGTTTTTAAATGGTCACTACTACTTGGCAAATTTTGGTCCTTTTTAACTGATTAAAATGTGAATGTGACTATTGTTTATATACTGAATATAATGCTCAATAAGAAAATAATGTTCTTAGTGCAAAAAAACAAGCCCCAGTAAGCTCACAACTTGGCTATTCGATGTATTTTTGTCTCACAAGCTCTTGTTATGTTAACTAAAATACTGTATTTGTAATATATACTACAATTTAGTTAATTATACTTTAATATAAAGTTTATAACAATTGGGAAATAAAATGTAGTAAAATTAACTTAGTTGTTGAATGCCAAAGTTGTAAAACATTCTACCAGTTGTCACCAGTATTAACAAATAATAACTTAATGAATTAGTTAAGAATTGTAATGAAGGTGTAACCATTTGTAATAAACTCCCTTACACACAGCAACGCTTATACCGATTGAGTTTGCGATTACAATACTAATATCAACATCGATAATGATATTTTAACAATGAACTTACAGTATATTATAGTGTAAAATAAAATAATCAATTTAACATATCAATTATTTTTTCAGTCGTTATAGACACAGTCATTGTTTCAAACAAACAAACAAACACCATTATGATCATTAAATACAAGCTTTGTAAATTTACACAAAGCAAACACAGGTTACAATAATCACTAAACAATAAAAACTGTAAATACAATAACTTACAGTATGTTAATTAAAAAAACCTTACAAATTCATTGTCTCTTTACTGTGTATCAATCAATTTTTTAATTGTTACCAGATGTTTATAAAACGATCATCACTGGTTGTTGGTGTGTCAGTACCAAGTACTGTTTCGTTTTAGCATTTGCTAAACCGTAAAACTGCCAATTAAATTTTTCACATGACTTAGTAAGATATTAACCAGAAATACCACTGCAATGCCGCCGAAAACCATTCAAATTGGTCAGATAATGATCAGCTACATCTTCGTATTGCTATTCTTCGGCATAAAAGTTGAAAACAAAAAATGGGCCATTTGGAAAAGAGTCATATGGATTTCATGTCTCATTTTTGTAGCAGGTATTGAATTGTATCAGTGGAAATTTGCCTCTTTCTTAGTACAATATACTTTTAACATGATTCGGGAGAGAAGAGCTTTAGGCACACCCGACGACTACCTGTACATGTTTTTGATTTACTATTGCAATATAGTCTTCGGTGGAATCTTGCGATTGTACCTTTTCTACGTCTTCAACATACGAAACTTTGGACACGACATAATGGCAACCCCAATAACAATTACAACAACAAATCTAAGAAGAATCAAAATAAAAGCAGTCGTTAAACTCATTTTAATTTTGGCAATTGCCACTGTCCAAATTAGCATATACTTGGACGCATATAATGGTAATTTTTCCATGCAAATGAGCGCCGTAACACCTTTGGCGGATATGTATCTTACCAGCATATACTTCAGTTTCTACCAATCAATCACAGAAATAATCACAGTGCGTACAAATGAATTACTCGGCGAAATAACAGATTGCAAATCAACCAGACGATTTAACAGGAAGTTTAAAGCTTCAATGAAAGAGTACGAAAAATTGCAACGATTATCAGAGAAACTTGAAAAATGCTTTCATCCAGCAACTTTTTTGTTGACTCTTATTAACTTTTTATCGATTCCATTGCTAGTGGCAATGTTTGAAGTCAATTATATCTATTTTGCTAGTGCTGCCACGTATAACATGAGCAGTTTGTGTAACATCTTAATTATGTCTTACACGGTGTATACAACCGACAAATATAATAATAAGGTATTTATAAGTTTGAAATTTAACATTAAAATCAACTATATTTTTGAGTAAAAAATATTAGCAATAAAAAACGAGACAAAATCTTATCAGTTCCAATCTAGATTTTTCTCGTTTCTTTAAAAAAAATTAATTAAGAAACGACTAAATTTTATCACTTTACAGTAAATTAATGCTTATAAAAATCTTAGATTCGTGATTATGTCAGCTTGATCGCAAAGAAGATTATCAGACATATTGATAATTGGAAAATGGATTCAGTAACGGTAAGATCTTAAACTTGTTATGAATTGTTAGCATTTTTACTGGTTTGAGTAATGTTTTCCAGCCCCATATGACTCAATTGCAATGGATTGAAGTCGGTAACAAGAAAGATTTGTTCACTTTATTGGGTTGGATTGAAGTGGATACTGCATTTCTCATTGCAGTGCGTATTACTATACGTTAACCTGAGTAGCTTTTGTTTCAAACGATTGAACCAGTGACAACTATTTTCTTATTTTAGGTTGTTCAGCTGGTAATCGATGTAAGAGACGCCATTCTCAAATACCGCACATGAACAACTTAGCAAAGTTACTCCAGAAACTCTTTTATACGTAACAAGATATGGGAGATTTGTTACTAACAACAAAATATACTGTGCAAATGTAAAGTATTTTCTAATTGTGTCTAAACACTGAAGTAACTACCTTGCAGAAGCCATAAAAAAACATCAACTTCTGTTACTGTAAAGATATAGTCTTGTTTATTTATTAGCACTGTTAAAACGTTTTATCGTCAAATATATTTTTGCACTTACTGTTTTTTGACCCACTATAGATAGAATAATCTACGTTTTCGGCACAATAAAATACCTCATTACGATGGATATGGCTAAAAGCTAAAATTAGTGTCCTCAAATACCTTTTAATCATCTTTACCACCAAATATTTAATTGACTATTGTCTTATCATATTAGTTTTTAAACTTATCTTCATTCATTTTAATTAGTTTATAAGAACTATATGTTGACTGATTTGTCCAAACAAAAACTTTATCTGCGAAACATTGCAAATTCATGCAAAAAAAACTGATTAAAATTTAAAATTAGCACGGTTTTCTTGATATTTCTAAGATTAAAACTCCATATTAATTCATAGTCTAATCTCGTAATTTTGCGCAAACCAACTGGGAAATGAGTCTCTTCACAAAACCAGGATAGTAATCTAAATTAGGCATTTTACCGTCTGGAGGAACAAAAGTGAAGTGCTGAAGTAGTGAAACAAAATACAAAAACATTTCCATTCGTGCCAATGGCTCTCCAGCACACATTCGTTTACCTACATTAAAAACAAAATTGCCAAAATCAACCGTTAAAAAAATTTAAGATACAGAATTTACCAATTGAAAACGGCATAAGATAGTCGCTTTTAATGACCTGCCCATTTGGTCCGATGAAGCGCTCAGGCCGAAAGTTTTCTGGGTCTCCCCACAATTTAGCATCATTATGAACCGCGTGGATATTTGGAAATATCATGGTGTCTTTGGGAATTCGGTGGTTTTGAATGACAACTTCTTTTGTATTTCTGTGAGCAACGCTTAGTGGAACTAGAGAGACCATTCGATGAATTTCCATGATAGTTGCTTCAGTGTAAGGCAACTGTGTCCGGTCGTTGTATGATGGCTCCCTTTCGCGGCCAATCACCCGGTCAATTTCTGTTTGAACTTTTTTCTGAATGTCAGGATTTAGTGTCATGTAAAATAGACCCCAATGCAATGTTGATGCAGTCGTTTCAGTACCAGCTACTAATAAGTCTCGAGTAATGTGAGCTAATGCGTCATCTAAATTACAAGAATGCTAAAATCCTTTCTATTGACTTTCATGATGTAAAAACGTACCTGTAAAAATGTCGTCGTAACCATTGGCTTGAATTCTGGAATTCCTTTCAGTTAAGTAAGCATAAACATAATTATCCTGTTGTCCATCTTTATAGTCAGCTTTTACTTTTTGAATAATTTCAGCAGCCAGACTTACAAAACCAGCAATGAGTTTTCTAAAAAAACAACACATTAAATCGAATCAATCAATTATGTGAAAATTCTAGTTACTTAACGCGTTCTCGTTTAGTGATTAAATCGATTCCAGGAATTTTGTTCAGCCAGGGAAAGAAAGAAAATAAAGCTAAGGCTGAAAATGCCTTTTCTCCTTGACGTAAAATATTAATCATTTTGAGCATTGTTGGGTCATCATATTCGTAACGCTTTCCGGTCACCAAAATATTGATGTTATTGGCAAGACTGTTATTGAGTAGCTGCTTTACAGCAAAACTTTCACCGTTTTTGCTTTTTATAGCTTCGATAAAATAATGAAGCTCATTCTGAATCAAATTCATAAATAAACACATAAAATTAATACAGTATTAAATAACGTCAATATTTTATTTTAAATTTCACTTTCTTACCAGTAACAGCGGTTCCAGAGCTAACTTTCCAACACCATAATCTCTTAAATTTGTAAGTATAAAACGTCGATGTTGCTTCCAGAATTCCCCATCGTTTGCAATTACTCCTGTTAGAATAAATCAACAAAATAATTATAACTTAGTTTTTCTCTGGGCATTATTTTAGCAAATAAAAAATTTTTCATGTTGTTTATACATGTTATTGCTTCATTTAGGAATTCGGACGTAATTTTCATCCAAGAATTTAGACGTAAAAAACATTAAAAAGACAACCAACGCAAAATGATGCGGTAATCCAATACATCAATAACAAACTTTAAAAGCTTTACCAAGATTATCTTCTGGTTTATCTCTTAAATTGACATCGGCTGGCCTTCCAGCAAAGACTTCAGCGTTTTTAACAAAGGCTTCTTGAATGGCACTATAATCATTTAATACAACCACCAATCGACTTCCAAAAAACAAGCTACAAGGTCAAATTTTATAATTAAACTATTTATAACTGTTAGTAGCTCGTAATGTCAAATCTCAACTTACTGGAATACATTCCCATAAATTTTTCCTAATTTTTCAAATGTCAAATGCGGATAAGCCCCTATAAAAGGCAGATAACCGACAATAGGCCATCCACGTGGACCGGGTGGTAATTTGCTCGGAGTACTTATGTAAATGCAAGCCACAAAAGCCAGCAAAATACCCACAATAAATATCCACATGTTGCCACTTACACCGCAAACTGTAGACTGAAAAAGCTAATAACTTCTTTTTATCTATTCATTTTGCTGATCAATGATCAGTCAATACTGGTTATCGAAGTTGTTTCAAATTTCGCTTTTCTTAACCACTGGCTCAAATTCCATCTTATGCGCAATCTGAAACTTAACTCTTTCTAAATTGTTACTCTTTTTCAATGGCAAAAAAATAAACAAAACTAATCTTCGTTCTTCGTCGGCAAACCATTCTCCTAAATTAGAAAAAATCAACCGGTAAACTATATAAAGCAAATATTATACTTCGTAAATTTTAAGTTTTCTGTCGCATTAATCGAAACGGAACTTCTAATTTATCTTATAACTGAAATAAACATTATTACATATTTTTAATCAATTATTAGTTTTCAATTCTTGTACGCATTGCAAGTAAAATCATTTTATGTAGTTAATTCCTCAATACCGCACAAATATCTTGAAATTTCGGTCTTATAACGATTCCTGGATAAGAATCCAGATTGGGCTTCACTCCATTTGGCGAAACAAATGTGAAATGTTGAAGTAGTGATACCAAATACAAAAATGTCTCCATTCTTACTAGTGGCTCGCCAGGACATGCTCTTTTGCCTAAACATTAATTTTAATTAGTTTACATCTCACTGCTTTTCCAATGTTTCCCTTATGAAAATACAATAATGTTAAATTGCAAGAATTATTCAGTTTTTAAGTTGCACTTTTTTTAAAACAAAAAGCATGGTGTAATGTTACTGTATCGTCATAAAGGGAAAACAAGTCTCAAAATACCGTAAAACCACATTAACGGTAAAATTAAAAACCAATTTACCAAGTGAAAACGTAATAACGCGCTCAGATTTGACGAATTGTCCATCGGATCCAATGAAACGTTCAGGCCTAAAATTGTGTGGATCTTCCCAGAATTTTCTATCATAATGAACGGCCCACAAATTGGCAATGATCATAGTGTCCTTTGGAATATCATATCCTTGGATCCTGACTTCGCTTCTGTTTCTGTGTGGAATACTTAAGGGAATTGCACTGCTCATACGAAAAACTTCTGTCATTGTTGCCTCCGTGTATGGCATTTTAGATCTGTCATTATAAGACGGCAGTCGCTCTGAGCCAATAACTTCATCAATTTCTTTCTGAACTTTCTTCTGAACTTCTGGGTTCATTGTTAAATGGAGTAAACAGAAGTGCAACGTGGTGGCCGTTGTTTCGGTTCCAGCTAACAGCAGGCTTCTGGCCAAGTGAAGCAAACTTAAATCTAAAATAAAATTAATTTTAAAAATTATATTAAATAACGTTGTTGTAGTTGTTTAACCAGTAAAAACGTCTTCTGTGTCATTTTCGCGTTTTCTTTTAATCTTTTCTGTTAAGAAAGCATGGATGTAGTTGTCGTCCAAACCATTTACGTGTTCGTCTATAGTAGGTTGAATAATTCCAGCCACAGCGTTGTTTAGCTCATCAAAATAGCTCCTAAAATAAACATTAAGATTGTACTTACATTTAACAAACTTTAATCACTTTTTATTTACCGAATTGCTTCACGCTTGAGTATTTTATTGGATCCAGGAAGTCTGGCAAGCCAAGGGAAAAACGAATTTAAAGTGACAGTAGGTATTGTTTTACTTGTGTTCATAACATAAATCAAGTTCTGAAGTTCAGGACTGCTGTATTCAAAACGTTTGCCGGTTACGAGAATATTAACGTTGTTTGAAGTTGTGTTCATCAAGAGAGGTTTTATGTCAACGATTTTGGCAGCGTTTTCACGCAATTCTTTAATGAAAAAATTAATTTCTTCCTGTAAAATAATTAAAGTCAAAAACAAATGAACAACATTACAGCAGTACACTATTAATTTAGCCAGCGATATGGTTCTTTTTACTTACAAGAATAAGAGGTTCCATATTCAAAGTTCCAAACCCATTGCTTTTCAAGTTGTTTAAAATAAAGCGTCGATGCTGTTTCCAGTATTCCCCATCGTTAGCAGTTAATCCTATTAGTGTCAATTGTAAAGTAAAATATTTTTTTTATTTCCTAATATTGCTGAGGTTTTGTTTTTAAAAAACTATAATTACCAAGATTTTCTGTCGCTGATTCTTTAAATACGTTATCGTGTGGTCTTCCTGAAAAAGCGTCAGCGTTTTTCACGAACGCTTCATGGATTGATGAGTAGTCGTTAAGAACCACCACTAATCGACTTCCAAGATATAAACTACACCATAAAAAATCAATTAAGTAATCATTTATAATTAGATTGACTTAAAAATAAGAAAATTGCAATACTGAAAAATGTTTCCATATTTCTGACTTAATTTGTCAAATGTTATATAGCCAAATTTATCCATAAAAGGCAAATATCCAACTACAGGAAATCCAGCAGAACCAGGTGGTAAATTTGTGGGTCTTTCATAATACCAGTAAGCACCAAGGAATAAAACAAGTAGCAAAATATATATCCAAAAATTGACCATTGTTACTTCCATTGTATTTCACAGTTTGTCTAAATAAAAGCAAAATTACCGTCGGTTTCATAAGAAAAATATTATACTATCAATTAAAATCAAAGACAAATCGATATTGCAGAAAATGTCATTCACTCTCGTTACTTTAAGAACAATAAAAAACCAAGACAAATTTCCATTGTATTTGAATCTCGTGACTTTAAGAACAATAAAAAACCAAGATCAATTTCCATTGTATTTGAATCTCATAACTTTAAAAACAACATAAAAACGTTGCCAAATTGGTATTAAAACCGATGCACTTTATACGCGTTTTCATTAAAAACGTTAACTAAAAGATACAAATTTGCAGTAAAACCAATGAACTGTAGTCTTGTTTCTTTCTTAAAATTACGAGGTTTTCTTATAAAATCTTTTTCTTCAAATTTTCGTAATTTAAACCCGAGTGTTCACTAAAACATCTGAAGTTCCTGAGCCATACCAGTATGATTAGATATCTAAATGGCCATATTATCCACACAGCTGCTCATAATATAACTTATTGTGCAAATGAACATTGCAAAGTCAATAAATTACAAAACATTTGAAAGAAAAAAAAAAAAAAAAAACCCAAATGTTCACAATGACCCTGAAATTTTTGTTTTTAGTTTTGCTATCATTATTATTACTACTTTAAATTTTTAATACTATATAATTATTACGACTATCATTATTAATCTTTCCCAGCTATTTTCATCCCTCACAGGTAATTTTTCCTTTAATTAAATTATAATAGGGTTTTTTCCAATAGAATATAAATTAATATAATGTAAATAATGAAAATTGAATAACACACCTGCGTTTACTGTTTTAATAGCATCAATCAAAATAATTGCAGTGACATTGACAGCCAATTTCAGTTTGCAGGTTTTTAAGCGTCACTAAACTGCTAAAAGTAACGAGACTAAATTGCTCCAACTTCAATGTTGCTAAGAAAACGAAATTAAATTAGATCGAGTTCTATGAAGATTTGTCTTCAAACCGGAGTTTAATTAGCACATTTTGTGTTAAACATTTGAAACTGAATTTCATTAATCATAAATATATCTAACTCTTGATTATTTTAGACTCTAACCATCACGAACAACTAACATCAGTTCAAAGATCAAGAATTAATATGAATAATTAATAATTTATTCTAAAACTGGTTTACCGAATACATACAGTAACTCCCTCCAGCAGACAAGGCCAGGACCGACCATACAAAAAAGAAACGATAACGACACGTTCGGGCACTTGGTTTCTTCACCAGTTAATGAATTTTATACTGTTAGTTACTTTTCCAAATGAGTATATTTTGTTATTACAATGACGAATTGTAGTATGCAATTTAATTGCCCAATCAGTCACTAAAACATTGAATCAGCAAATATTATAGTACCCAATTTCGCTTAGCGATTTAACACTGACACTGGCTGTTTTCCTTCCAACGCAGTGACCTTTCCAAAATGAATTTAAGAAACTGGAAATCTTTGAACTCATCAATCCCATTGCTGTATACTTTTTCCCGTTTATACTTTTCCTGTAAATAATGAAACGACCTTCAGATAAAAAGGGAGAGATACAAACAAACTGACAGCTTTTGGGTTTTTATTGTTTTTAAAGCTACCCTGCATTTTTCTTTTAACTGCACTTGTACGTTAGGTCAGTGAACTTCGTTTTGACATCGAAAACCGTGTCAAGAGTATTTAAACATACCGTAATTCAATATAACTTGAAAATATACTGTAATTACAAGGAAAACCCCCGTGTTAAACGATTTTCACTGCACAATAAAAGCAACTTTAAATTTTATTAGTAAATCATTTATTACCGTCGTAATACCACGCAAATACTTTCCCACTCAGGTCTTAAGATTAATCCTGGGTTATGTCTTAGGTTTGGTCTTTCTCCATTAGGAAGAACAAATGTAAAATGTTGTAGAAGTGAAACCAGATATAAAAATATTTCCATTCGTGCCAATGGTTCTCCAATGCATGCTCTCTTGCCTAAAAATAATTAAGATTATCAATTAGTAGATTTTTTTCTATTCCAAATACCTCTAAGATATGTAAAAACTTTCATAACTTTCCTCATTTTTGATATGTATGATGAAAACAAACCAAATTTACAGTACAATCTGTCAATATACCAAATGATTTTCTAAATTAAAACACTATTTTACGTGTTTATTTTTTTAAATTGAAATACAAAAGCAGGTAATATCGTCCTTGTAACAAATAATATTTAGTTCTGTTTCATAATTAGACTGTAATAAAATGAGTTTCAATTTAGAAAATCATTTGTTATAATTAATTTACCGAGAGAAAAAGTAATAAGATGTTCAGATTTAACCAGTTCTTCATCGGATCCAATAAACCGCTCTGGTCTAAACGTATGCGGATCACCCCAGTATTTCTTATCGTGATGAACAGCCCACAGGTTCGCAATTATCATGGTGTCTTTTGGGATATTATGTCCTTGAATCCTGACTTCGTCTCTGTTTCGGTGAGGAATGCCCAAAGGAACAATACTGCTTATACGACAAATTTCCATTATTGTTGCCTCTGTGTAAGGCATTTTGGTTTTGTCATTGTAAGACGGTAAACGCTCAGGACCAATAACTTCATCAATTTCATCCTGAACTTTCCTCTGAATTTCTGGATTCATAGTCATGAGGAGGAAACTATAGTGCAGGGTTGTTGCAGTTGTATCGGTTCCAGCAAATAGTAGGCTTCGAGCCATGTGAAGCAAACTTAAATCTTGTAAAATAAAAGTTATTGTAATAATTACTAACTAAAAAAAGTAGCAACTATAATGACAGTTTTATAACCAGTAAATAAGTCGTCTTCTCCATTTGCTTTTAATCTTTTGTTTTTCTCAGTTAAGAAAGCGTGGATGTAATTCCCGTCTAATCCATTTACATGTTCATCAATAGTTGGTTGGAGAACTCCAGCAAGAACACGGTTTAACTGATCTAAATAATTCCTAAAAGTTTACCTTATTAAGTTAGTTTATTTGTGAATTTGTACAGCAATTTAAATCACATTATTTACTTTAGTGCTTCACGTTTCAATAGTTTATTGGAACCAGGCAGCCTGGAAAGCCAAGGAAAATAAGAATTTGAGGAAGCAGCAGGAAGATTTTGTGTACTTATGTCCATCGCCGATATCAGATTGCAAAGTTCCGGGCTGTTATAGTCAATGCGTTTTCCAGTTACTAAAATATTGACGTTATTTGAGGCTGTATTCATCAGCATCGGTTTAATTGCGACGATTTTGCCAGCGTTTTTTTGCAATTCTTTCACAAAATATTGAATTTCGTTCTGCAAAATAATCAAAATTAATTGAAAAAACAACATATCACAATCAGTTATATGATTCTTTTACAAGAATGAGAGGTTCCAGATTCAAAGATCCAAATCCATTATTTTTTAAATTGCTTAAAATAAATCGTCGATGTTGCTTCCAGTATTCTCCATCATTAGACGGTAGTCCTAGTGGATCATGAAATTTATACTTGTTTTTCTTATAGAATTAATCGATTTTTAAATATGTAACATTGAAGACTTAGTCCCTTTTCTTTATAAAAATTCTCCCTCTTTCTCATGACAAAAATAAAACGAATAACAAACGTAAAAAAGCAATGTTTCAATTTTAAAAATCACTTGTAACTTATAGTATATTTTTACCAAGATTTGCAGTTGCTGATTCTTTAAATACGTTATCGTGTGGTCTTCCTGAGAAAACGTTAGCGTTTTTCACAAATGCTTCATAGATTGATGAATAGTCGTTAAGAATCACCACCAATCGATTTCCAAGATATAAACTATACTTAAATAATAACCAAGTAATTATTGATCATTAGCTTGAATTAAAAATAAAAAAATAGTATTACTGAAAAACATTTCCATATCTTTGTCCTAGTTTGTCAAAAGTCAAATAGCTGAATTTATCCATAAAAGGCAAGTATCCAACGACAGGAAGTCCAGCGGAGCCAGGTGGCAAGTTTCTGGGTCCTCCAACATACCAGTAAGCTTTCAGCAATAAAAGAATCAACAAAATCCAAAACCATATGCTGATTACTGAGGCTTCCATCCTAAAAGATTTATTGTCTAAAAACAGAAAAATGCATTATTAATACAAAAAGAATTCCCCAAAAAATACTTACAGTTTAAAATCGAGTATAACAATTGTTCAAATGTCGTTTCAAGTTTATGTCTACATTCCCACTGTGCTGCAGTGGAAGCTTATTTTGTTTTAGTAAACTAGCTATTAAAAATACTTAAATAATTCATTTGCTGTATATATCAAGTATTATATTTCATAAACATGGAATTTGTAATGATCGGAATATATGTCATTGTTTTCATGTACTTTTAACCTTTTTTAAATATAATACTAGCTTCACTTCTGATAAAAAAAACTGCGTAAAGTTCAACCATTAAAAATAATTTAGTTATGAAACTTTGTGGCAGTTCAAAATCAAACAAGTTAATGTAAGTGCTCATTTGCCTTGTGATTTGCAGTAAATTTAAAGACATCATTTATAACAAATATTGTGCTTCTTATGAGGTACAAATTCGCAAACAAGTTTTTACTTAGGTCTTGTAACTAATACTTAATCATGATCCAGCTTGAGTTTTTCATTGTTTATAAAAGTTAACCAACTACTGTACTCAAATTTCAACTGAATTTTTTTTTTGACTTTTCAGTTTCAATAGTTATAAATTCCGCTATGTTTTTTTTTTGGTGACTTCGACTGAGATTCTTGAGTAATCGTAAATTTAAAAACGACATTAAAACATGATAATGCTTTTAATAATACAATTTTGGAATATGATTCCAGTTGCGTATCTAGTTTAATGCAGTTATAATCATTGCATAGAGAATTTTAGTTAGTTCTTGTTTTCGGTTTCTAACTTTAAATTTCAAATAACATTTACCTGCTCAATCAAAAGATCAATATACTTATTTCCTAAATTCAACACAAATATTTTTAAATTTAGGTTTTACAACGATTCCTGGATAAGATTCCAGATTGGGCTTTTCTCCATTTGGCGGAACAAATGTGAAGTTCTGAAGAAGTAATGTCAGATACAAAAATATCTCCAGTTTTATCAGAGGCTCCCCAATACAAGCTCGTTTGCCTAAAAATTAGTTTTAACTAATTTAGATCTCGCTGTTTTCCAATTTTCTCCTTACGGCGATGCAATAACATCATAACGTTATATCACAAAGTAAATTTTGTATTTAATTCATTAGAAAAGTGTACGCTTATTGATTGTAACTTAAAACGTTTTTTTACAGCGTATTCTGAACATTTTTTGCTATCTGTGGTGGCATAGAAACGTCCAGCCTTATTTCTAAATGACTCTTCAACTCTTGAGTAATAACGTTATAATTTTACTGAATTGCCATAAGGAGAACAAATCGCAAATATAATAATTTACAGTTCTGTAAACCAATTTACCCATTGAGAACGTAACAACACGTTCAGATTTCACAAATTGTCCATCGGCTCCAATAAAACGCTCAGGCTTAAAAGTGTGTGGATCGTCCCAGAGGTTTTCATCATAATGAACGGCCCGCAAGTTGGAAATGATCATCGTGTCCTTTGGGATAATATATCCTTGTATTCTGACTTCCTTTCTGGTTCTGTGAGGAATACTTAAGGGGAGAACATTGCTCATACGAAAAACTTCCATTATTGTTGCCTCAGTGTAAGGCATATTGGTTCTGTCTTTATAAGATGGACGTCGTTCCGGACCAATAACCGTATCAATTTCATCTTGAACTTTCTTCTGAATTTCTGGATTCATTGTCAAGAAGAGTAAGCTGCAGTGCAATGTAGTGGCCGATGATTCAGTTCCAGCTAACAGCAGGCTTCTGACATTGTGCACCAAGCTTGAATCTTATAAAAAATGCAATATTAAATATTAAAACGATATTTCAATTTAGAAAATCATCTGGTATACAGTAGTTGACAAACCATTAAACGTATCGTCTTCCCCATTTTCGTTTATTCTTTTGGTTTTCTCTGTTAAGAAAGCATGAACAAAACTGTTGTCTAAACCATTTTTTACATGTTCATCAATAGTTGGCTGGATAATTTCAGATATCGTAATGTTTATGTCATCAAAAAACTTCCTAAAATTAATATACTGTATCAAACTAGCAATTTGTGAATTTGATCACAAAATATATGCATACCGTATTAGCTCACGTTTCAGTATTTTGTTGGATCCAGGAAGCTTAACTACCCATGGAAAACATGCGTTTAAAGTGAAATTTGGTACGTCGTCACCTTTGCTCATAAGACCAATCAGTTTTCGAAATTCTCGACTGTTATAGTCGTACCTTATTCCAGTCATTAGAATATTAACGTTGTTTGCAGTTGAGCGCATTAACAACGGTTTTATGTCAACGTTTTTGCCGACGTTAACGCGCAAATCTTTCATAAAATAATCGATTTCCTCCTTTAAAAAAAAATACCCATATATAATTTTGTCATAATCTAAAATTTGCACAAAATTGCTTTTACAAGAATGAGAGATTCCAAATCCCAAGTTCCAAATGCATTATTTTTCAAGTAATTTAAAAGAAAACGTCGATGTTGTTTCCACTGTTCTCCATCGTTAGAAGCTATTCCTATGGGTACAAAATTAAAAATCTGTTAAATACATATAAAATTTACGTTTTGTTTATGTGAGAAAATAATTACCAAGATTTTCAGTCGTTGATTCTTTAAATATGTTATCGGGTGGTCTTCCCGAGAAAACGTCGCCATTTTTCACAAACGCTTCATAGATTGATGTGTAGTCATTGAGAATCACCACTAATCGACTTCCAAGATACAAACTGTACCATAAAAAAATGAATATAAAACAATCGAAACTGTCTTAAAAAAAACAAGATCCATTACTGAAAAATGTTTCCGTATTTTTTACTTAATTTGTCAAAAGTTAAGTGGTTTAATTTATCCAAAAAAGGCAAATATCCAACCACAGGAAGCCCGGCGGAACCTGGTGGCAAGTTTCTTGGTCCTCCAATATACCAGTAAATTACAAGTAATAAAATAATTAGCAAAATCCAAATCCACAAGCTATTTAAAGCTTCCATCGTTTTTAAAGCAAAAGTTAACGATCAAAATAAAAACAAGACTACATTTCCACTGTAAGGCAGTAAATGCTAATTTTGTTTTAATAAAGTAGTTATTGAATATTGCATTAACTTTCATAAAGATTTGGCCGTGGAATTTGTAATGATGGTAATATATGCCAGATATGATTTTATATGCCTCTATGATTTTAATGTACTGTTGATCTACTTTATACGTTATATAATACTAGCTCCACTTATGATAAAAATGCGTAAAGTTCAATCTATGAAATCAAATTACGGTAGTTATGAAAGTTTGTGCCAGATAATGTAAGCAAACATGTACAGTTAATGTAAGCAAACATGTACAGTAAATGTAAGCTTGCATTTGCCTTGAGATTTGCAGTAATTTAACTGCTCTACCACCAAGTGCATAGCCGTGATATCAAATACTATACAAGAACTTCTATAGTATTTGGTGATACCTATCATCACTTTTCAGCAGATATTTTTGAATTTCGTGATAAATATTTTTTATGAATATATATCTAATCAAAACGTTTTCCGGTTACTTAAATACTGACGTAATATATACTTTCCTGTATTAAAATACATTATAACTTGTTTCTAAGTAGATGACAGTATCAGTTTCAAAAATGACACAATAAAAATATAGTTTAAGAACTTATATTACCGTCGTAACACCGTGTAGCGGGGGCCTTGTTACTTGAAGGGCGCTACGGGTTTGTGAGAG